>CM060675.1:1822525-2022525 GCA_030686955.1 Odontamblyopus rebecca
AGTCCACAGATTAAATTACTTAAGATTTTATTCAATGGAAAAAAGACCTTGAGGAAAATACAGTAATTCCCACAGACACACAGAGGGCGAGAGCGCTTTCCTGTTCGCAAAAAGAAACGTTTAAATGAGAAGGTACAAAAAAAAACAAAAACAAAATAAAGAGTACAAAACAGGAGCCCGAAATTAAACCATAAATATTCAAATTTTGGTGCACAAAACTGTAAACAACAAAGTGGAGATATACAAAAGAACGGCGGCCATTTCCTCAGACAGTCGTAAAAATCTAAAAACGGAGCGTTGTTTTACGGAGTTTAAAAATATGCCTTTTGGTAACACTGTCCAGTAGATTTGGCCTTCAAAATAAGAGCAGTAGGAAGTTAGGTAGGTTGAGTAGGCAGGTTCACCTTCACCTTCACAATAAAAGGTTACAATTGATGGCAGCTGAAACAGAGAAGGCACGGACCTCGAAAACAACGCAAATCATTATCATCGGAGGAGTTTCCAAACAAAAGCTCCAAAAACAGGTCCATTCAAGTCCATTCATGAGTGTATGAATAGCACCGGGGTTTTATTGTGAAAGGGCGTCGCCGCGAGTTACGACAAGTCGCCCCTTTTTTACGCATTTATGATTTCAAACGTGATTTTTCAAGCCATGATCGACTGCATGCACGATTCGCCCTCCAAACCATGCTACGTATACGGCTGTGCGCTACTAATTTCACAGTAAAATTCCACTTTTTTTTTGTTTTTGTCAATTCATAACATCGTCCAGAACATGATAAATACGATTACGGTCTTAAAATATGTTGGATTAAGGTGGTGTGCAGCATTCAGAACAGTGCGTGGGAAAAATGAGAAGGTCGTTTCAGTATTTTTGAGGCAAAGAGGTGCGATAAAGAGATGAAACGTGTGATTCTGCGGTACCCTGTCGTGATGGGGTTTGCTCAGAAAAAAGGTCCCGAACACCTCGGCTCCGAAAAGGCAGGAAGTGGCTTGAGATTTTGACAGAAAGCGCGTAGCGGAATAGTGTTAGCTCGTTAGCTCGTTAGCTCGTCTGGTCTCACGTCCAGCTTCGCCGTCGGATTCTACGCAGAGAAAGGCGAATCCGGAGCTTCTTCAGTATTTACATTGCGGGTTTTTAGTTTGGTTTTCTTCAGAACGCGTTTGTACAGATCTAAAACTACAGCATCAGCAGCTTTTACACGGAATAACCCCCCTGGAGACACAGGGAGGGCATCTGACACACGGGGCCAGCTCAGAACGCGCCCCGTATGTTCCTCAAAACGGACTCTCGAGACGCCGTTTCCTCCTCAAAAACACACCTGGAGTTGGGTTTTGTTCCACTGAGAGACTCTTTGTCCTTCGTCTGTCCACGTCTCCGGCTCTAAACGCTCTGCTCCACCTCGTGATGTCATCGAGTGGGAGTTTTCGAGCGAACGGTGTGGAGCAGAGCCTAAATCTGCAGGGTTAAAACGTGTGTGAATGAAATAAAACAAGTCCAGGATCTGAGGGAAGATGTCGAGTGAAAAGATGAAACTTTGTCCTTCGTTTGTGCCGCAGAAAATTCAGTTTGTGTAAAGTGTGTAAAGTGTGTAAAGTGTGTAAGTCTGTCTGTAAAGTGTGTAAGTCTGTCTGTAAAGTGTGTAAAGTGTGTAAGTCTGTCTGTAAAGTGTGTAAGTCTGTAAAGTGTGTAAAGTGTGTAAGTCTGTCTGTAAAGTGTGTAAGTCTGTAAAGTGTGTAAAGTGTGTAAGTCTGTCTGTAAAGTGTGTAAAGTGTGTAAAGTGTGTAAGTCTGTCTGTAAAGTGTGTAAAGTGTGTAAGTCTGTAAAGTGTGTAAAGTGTGTAAGTGTGTAAAGTGTGTAAGTGTGTAAGTGTGTAAAGTGTGTGTGAAGTGTGTAAAGTGTGTAAGTGTGTAAAGTGTGTGTGAAGTGTGTGAAGTGTGTGGTGCTGAGGGCTTTTACAGCCTTAAAACATGTAGAATCATTGAATAATAATAAATAAATGTGACGACTTCACAGATCATAACCCCCACAATAAACGAGGGGCCACTGTTATTCTAGAAAATCTGAATCCAAAGTGAGTTCCTACAGACGGATCCAGACTTTTCCACAGCCTCAGGCCGTTTTTCTTCACTAGTTTTGCAGCTTAATAATTTTAGAAATAAACTGAGGCAAATGAAAAGTGTCACAAACCGAAGCCACACGTCTGGGATAAAGTTCTGCTGTGTTTGAGGAGCTGGACGACGTCATCAGCTGAAAATAAAACTGAATATCTGAAGAAGAAGAACGGCACAAACTGAACTTTCTGCAGCACAAACGACTGACACAGTTTTTGTGCAGGTTTGAGTTTAACGGAGTCGACTTCACGCAGGAAACTCCAGGTTTGTTTGTGACGAGGAAACGAGTTGAGGACAGAAATTGGGACATGTTCATAACGAATGATTTGGTTTAAGAAACGGTCCCTTCACTCGAGGACGCTGGAACTCTGCTCTTTCTCCAAGTAGAACCTGAAGGGAAAGTGACGACGTTCTCCAAACTCAGTGTTAGTATTTTAAACAAGCAAATTCTACCTGATTGAGACCTGGACTAAACAGGAAGCAGTGAGCCGTCCTTTCAGAGTAAAAGTCCAGAGGGCTCCGCCGCTCACTGCTCTTCACAAACACACACTGTATTATGACACAAAGAGGAGCCACAGGGGGCGCTCTCCTCCAGCTCGGCCCGGGAGTCCGAGCCAGAGCCCGTCCCAGTCCTGGTTGGAGTCCGGGTTCAGTCCTGGTGTAGTCCCGGTGGAGTCCTGGTTGAGTTCTGGGATGTTACCAGCTCATGAGGGAGGTCCGGCCCAGTGTCATGAAGTAGACCTGACTGGCCCCGCCCTGGCGCACCGACGCGAAGAACACCTGAGGACGGGAACGGGAACGGGGACGGGAACGGGGACGGGAATGGGAACGGGAACGGGGACGGGGACGGGAACAGAGATGAGAACAGGAACGAGACGGAACGGAAGGAACATGAGGCAGAAAGCAGGAGGAAAACAGGGACTAAACCCGGTTCTAACCCGGTTCTAACCCAGTTCTAAAACGGTTGTAACCCGGTTGTAACCCCGTTCTAAACCGGTTGTAACCCGGTTGTAACCCGGTTGTAACCCCGTTCTAACCCGGTTGTAACCCGGTTGTAACCCCGTTCTAACCCGGTTGTAACCCGGTTGTAACCCCGTTCTAACCCGGTTCTAACCCGGTTGTAACCCGGTTGTAACCCGGTTGTAACCCCATTCTAAACCGGTTCTAACCCGGTTGTAACCCCGTTCTAACCCGGTTCTAACCCGGTTGTAACCCGGTTGTAACCCCATTCTAAACCGGTTCTAACCCGGTTGTAACCCCGTTCTAACCCGGTTGTAACCCGGTTGTAACCCCATTCTAAACCGGTTCTAACCCGGTTCTAACCCGGTTGTAACCCGGTTCTAACCCGGTTGTAACCCGGTTGTAACCCAGTTGTAACCCCATTCTAAACCGGTTCTAACCCGGTTGTAACCCCGTTCTAACCCGGTTGTAACCCGGTTGTAACCCAGTTGTAACCCCATTCTAAATCGGTTCTAACCCGGTTGTAACCCGGTTGTAACCCCGTTCTAACCCGGTTGTAACCCCGTTCTAACCCGGTTGTAACCCGGTTGTAACCCAGTTGTAACCCCATTCTAAACCGGTTGTAACCCGGTTGTAACCCCGTTCTAACCCGGTTGTAACCCAGTTGTAACCCCATTCTAAACCGGTTGTAACCCGGTTGTAACCCCGTTGTAACCCGGTTGTAACCCCGTTGTAACCCGGTTGTAACCCGGTTGTAACCCCGTTCTAACCCGGTTGTAACCCGGTTGTAACCCGGTTGTAACCCAGTTGTAACCCCATTCTAAACCGGTTGTAACCTGGTTGTAACCCCGTTCTAACCCGGTTCTAACCCCGTTGTAACCCGGTTGTAACCCCGTTCTAACCCGGTTGTAACCCGGTTGTAACCCGGTTGTAACCCAGTTGTAACCCCATTCTAACCCCGTTGTAACCTGGTTGTAACCCCGTTCTAACCCGGTTCTAACCCGGTTGTAACCCGGTTGTAACCCGGTTGTAACCCGGTTGTAACCCGGTTGTAACCCGGTTGTAACCCGGTTGTAACCCGGTTGTAACCCGGTCTCACCTTGTCGTTCCTCTCGCACAGGAACTTGAGTCTCTGCGCTCTCTTGTGCATAAAGACTCCGTCCAGATGCCCCGTCTCCACAGAGCGGATCTCAATGGCCTTTTCCCCCCAGCCCATGATCTGGTTCGACCTAATGTAGGCTGAGGAGATACACACAAACACATGAACACACACACACACACACATGAACACACACATGAACACACACATGAACACACACATGAACACACACACACACACAAACACACACATGAACACACACATGAACACACAAACACACATAAACACACACATGAACACACAAACACACATAAACACACACATGAACACACATCAGCAGTAGTAGTAGTATCAGTATCAGTAGTATCAGTAGTAGTAGTATCAGTATCAGTAGTAGTATCAGTAGTATCGGTAGTATCGGTAGTACTTCTTACCAACAGACGTGGGCATCTCTCCCCACTGCAGTAGTAGTAGTATTAGTAGTATCAGTAGTAGTATCAGTAGTAGTATCGGCAGTATCGGCAGTAGTATCAGTAGTATCGGTAGTACTTACCGACAGACGTGGGCATCTCCCCCCACTGCAGGACCACGTCTTTGGTGATGCGCCCGTAGGTGTTCACGTAGACGCCCTCGTCCTCATAACACACCAGCAGCTCGATGCCGTCGGTGTTCGGGAGGATGATGATGGCGTGACACTGGATACTGGTCTGGATCTGCACGCACCAAACCGTCAGATGCCCTCCCTGTGTCAGATGCCCTCCCTGTGTCAGATGCCCTCCCTGTGTGTCAGATGCCCTCCCTGTGTGTCAGATGCCCTCCCTGTGTCAGATGCCCTCCCTGTGTCAGATGCCCTCCCTGTGTCAGATGCCCTCCCTGTGCGTCAGATGCCCTCCCTGTGTCAGATGCCCTCCCCCTGTGTCAGATGCCCTCCCTGTGTGTCAGATGCCCTCCCTGTGTGTCAGATGCCCTCCCCCTGTGTCAGATGCCCTCCCTGTACAGTTTCCTCGTGCAGATGTTGGTTGTATTTAGTTTTCGTAGTATTTTCAGTATTTTTGTCCGTAGTACTCGTATGTGTACTTTGGCAGTACTGGTGTATATTTTAGCAGTACTGGTGTATTTTTGGCAGTACTGGTGTATATTTTGGCAGTACTGGTGTATTTTTGGCAGTACTGGTGTATTTTTTGGCAGTACTGGTGTATTTTTTGGCAGTACTGGTGTATATTTTGGCAGTACTGGTGTATATTTTGGCAGTACTGGTGTATATTTTGGCAGTACTGGTGTATATTTTGGCAGTACTGGTGTATATTTTGGCAGTACTGGTGTATATTTTGGCAGTACTGGTGTATATTTTGGTAGCATCGGTGTATTTTTGGCAGTACTGGTGTATATTTTTGGCAGTACTGGTGTATTTTTGGCAGTACTGGTGTATATTTTTGGCAGTACTGGTGTATTTTTGGCAGTACTGGTGTATATTTTGGCAGTACTGGTGTATATTTTGGCAGTACTGGTGTATATTTTGGTAGCATCGGTGTATTTTTGGCAGTACTGGTGTATATTTTGGCAGTACTGGTGTATTTTTTGGCAGTACTGGTGTATATTTTGGCAGTACTGGTGTATATTTTGGCAGTATCGGTGTATATTTTGGCAGTATCGGTGTATATTTTGGCAGTACTGGTGTATTTTTGGCAGTACTGGTGTATATTTTGGCAGTACTGGTGTATATTACTGGTGTATATTTTGGCAGTACTGGTGTATATTTTAGCAGTATCGGTGTATATTTTGGCAGTATCGGTGTATATTTTGGCAGTATCGGTGTATTTTTGGCAGTACTGGTGTATATTTTGGCAGTACCGGTGTATTTTTGGCAGTACTGGTGTATTTTTGGCAGTATCGGTGTATATTTTGGCAGTACCGGTGTATTTTTGGCAGTATCTGTGTATTTTTGGCAGTATCGGTGTATATTTTGGCAGTACCGGTGTATTTTTGGCAGTATCGGTGTATATTTTGGCAGTATCGGTGTATTTTTGGCAGTATCGGTGTACTTTTGGCAGTACCGGTGTATTTTTGGCAGTATCTGTGTATTTTTGGCAGTATCGGTGTATATTTTGGCAGTACCGGTGTATTTTTGGCAGTATCGGTGTACTTTTGGCAGTATCGGTGTATATTTTGGCAGTATTGGTGTATTTTTGGCAGTACTGGTGTATATTTTGGCAGTATCGGTGTATTTTTTGGCAGTATCGGTGTACTTTTGGCAGTATTGGTGTATTTTTGGCAGTACTGGTGTATATTTTGGCAGTATCGGTGTATTTTTTGGCAGTACTGGTGTATATTTTGGCAGTATCGGTGTATTTTTTGGCAGTATCGGTGTACTTTTGGCAGTACTCACGTGCGTGGGCAGGTAGATGTCGTACACGGCTCCTGAGTCGACGTCGACGGCGTGAAAACCCGACACAGACCCGTAAATGACCTTTAACCTCTGACCCTCCTCCACCGTCAGGTCCACCAGGAGCGGCTTATGCACCAGGTCTCCAAACGACTGAGGGCAGAAGAGGAGGTCACAGGAGGAGGTCACAGGAGGAGGTCAGAGGAGGAGGCAGGAGGTCAGAGGAGGAGGAGGTCAGAGGAGGAGGTCAGAGGAGGAGGTCAGAGGAGGAGGTTAGAGGAGGAGGCAGGAGGTCAGAGGAGGAGGCAGGAGGTCAGAGGAGGTGGTCAGAGGAGGCAGGAGGTCAGAGGAGGAGGTCAGAGGAGGCAGGAGGTCAGAGGAGGAGGTCAGAGGAGGAGGTCAGAGGAGGAGGTCAGAGGAGGAGGTCAGAGGAGGCACACTCAGGGACTCACCTTAAAAGCCATAAACTTGTGGTAGGGTTTGGGGGCCCAGGCGTAAACCTCCACCGAATTCTTCAGCGCCAAAACCAAGAACTTGATCCTCTCGTACTTCACTGGAAAACGACAAAAACACAGAGTGAAATCAGAAAAGAGCAAGAAAAGAAACATGAAAAGAAAGAAATAATATCCCGGGAACACAAGAATCGTGACAACTGAAAAAGTCCCAGTTTAGTCCTGTTTTAGTCCTGCTTTAGTCCTGCTTCAGTCCTGCTTTAGTCCTGCTTTAAGTCCTGGTTTAGTCCTGTTTTAGTCCTGTTTTAGTCCATCTTTAGTCCATCTTTAGTCCATCTTTAGTCCAGCTTTAGTCCAGCTTTAGTCCTGGTTTTAGTCCCGGTTCAGTCCAGCTTTAGACCTGGTTTTAGTCCTGGTTCAGTCCAGCTTTAGACCTGGTTTTAGTCCTGGTTCAGTCCAGCTTTAGACCTGGTTTTAGTCCCGGTTCAGTCCCGCTTCAGTCCGGGTAAACGTACCGACTTTATAGTGCACGCAGCCCTCCAGGTCGCCCACGTTCACCCAGCCCTGCTTCTTCTCCACCTCCGGGTCGTTGTGGAGGATTTTGTTCCGGAGCCACGACAGGTAATAAACCCGGAGCTTATTCTTCTTCCCTGAGGCGGAGACAGTTTTACAGTCACAGTTACAGAGGAAGTGTTTCCATAGTTCTGGAGCCGACTTCAGCTGTTGTGTTTTACCTGAAATGGTGACTAAAACGTTGAGTCCCTCCAGGACGTCCATCTGCTGGATCCTGCGGCGGTTTATCAGAGGATAAACCTTCCCCTGGCCACTCCGGTCCAGCAGCATGAGGCCCGACTCTGTGCCCACGAGCAAGTTCACTCCTGCAGACAGAGCTGGAGTTACTACTGGAAACTCCCAGGACTAAGGCCATGTCCACACGTAGCCGGGTATTTTTAAAACCGAACATTTCCCCCCCTCCGTTTATAAAAATAGTTTTATCCACACCACCTCGTCTTCGAAAAAAATACCTTCCACACATAACCGAACATCTGCGTTTTCAACCACATTCATACACATTCCAAACCTGTAGATGGCGTTATTTCCACTGAGCCCTCACTTCACCGTCACTTCTGCCTAAACTTAAACAACAGAAAACATGGCGCCGAGCTCCTCTGTCTGGACAGACTCGGAGTCAGAAATGCTCCTAAACACAGTTTTCTGCAATTAAACATGTACATAGCACCTGCACAATTATTAATGCTCCCACAGCTCTCAAGAAACGACTCCGGTCCATAGTCTGCTTTGGCTTTGGCTTTGGCTTTGGCTTTGGCTTTGGCTTTGGCTTTGGCTTTGGCTTTGGCTTTGGCTTTTGCAGTCGCCTAAACAAATGTCGCACGTTTGACGTCAGGGCAGATTCATATTTTTTGGCGCAGACAGTGACGTTTTAAAACACTAAACCCCAGTTATCTCTGTCCACACAAACAGGCAGAAACGGAGTTTTCAAAAATCTTCCCTTTGGCCGGAGTTTTCCCTGAATACTCGTTTCTGATGCGTGTTCGTGTGGATGAGGTCAAAACGCAGCAAAACATCTTCGGTTTATCAGATACCCGGATACGTGTGGACAAGGCCTCAAGCAACAGGCTCCAGGACCCGCCCCACCGACCACGTTTACATCATGTGTTTTTAATTCAGAATTTAAATATTCTCCTTGGAGTTTACAGGGAAATAATAATCATGGATCGTCCGGATGGCGTCAGAAGGACGAGCCAACGAGCAGGAACCACCGGGATTATTCTGAAGAAGAAGAAACGTTTACGTGATCCAGGAAGAAATTCATTCGGCTTTAAAATCAGAATAAACCCACTGACTTCAGGATTAAGTTTGATTCACAAGAATCAGTTTCAGCAGGATTTAAGGTTCATAATATCGTCTGAAAACTCAAGAGAAAAATACATAAAAGGATTTAAACTTTGGTCCTGTTTAGGTGTTTGATTTTCAGCAGAAAGGAGGAGCCACAGTCTGTGTGAATGTTCTAAATTACAGGTCAGATCTGTGGAGGGAAGAAAGACGTCTGCTTTTCTACGTATTCTTATTTTTTTCTTTGTGAAGCAGAATTCATTTTTATTCTGAATCAAATCATTTTTTCTCAGACTTAAGTTGATTTTATTGGGTATTAAAGCTCTGGTGAGTGACACTTGATTTGCCCAATCACAGCACAGAGGGACTGAGTTACTCTGAACAAAGCAAAAGCAAAACGTGACTAAGACGACGTGAACTGAGCAAATTTAAACTGTGACCCGGGTCCAAAAGAGCTGAACCCAAACGCGACTCTACAGGACGAGGAGTATCTCACCCCACAGAGGCACAGAAATAAACCGGACTCTTCAGGACGAGGAGTATCTCACCCCACAGAGGCACAGAAATAAACCGGACTCTTCAGGACGAGGAGTATCTCACCCCACAGAGGCGCAGAAATAAACCGGACTCTACAGGACGAGGAGTATCTCACCCCACAGAGGCACAGAAATAACCCGGACTCTACAGGACGAGGAGTATCTCACCCCACAGAGGCACAGAAATAAACCGGACTCTACAGGACGAGGAGTATCTCACCCCACAGAGGCACAGAAATAAACCGGACTCTTCAGGACGAGGAGTATCTCACCCCACAGCAGCACAGAAATAAACCGGACTCTTCAGGACGAGGAGTATCTCACCCCACAGCACAGAAATAAACCGGACTCTACAGGACGAGGAGTATCTCACCCCACAGCAGCACAGAAATAAACCGGACTCTTCAGGACGAGGAGTATCTCACCCCACAGCAGCACAGAAATAAACCGGACTCTTCAGGACGAGGAGTATCTCACCCCACAGCAGCACAGAAATAAACCGGACTCTACAGGACGAGGAGTATCTCACCCCACAGCAGCACAGAAATAAACCGGACTCTACAGGACGAGGAGTATCTCACCCCACAGCAGCACAGAAATAAACCGGACTCTACAGGACGAGGAGTATCTCACCCCACAGAGGCACAGAAATAAACCGGACTCTACAGGACGAGGAGTATCTCACCCCACAGAGGCACAGAAATAACCCGGACTCTACAGGACGAGGAGTATCTCACCCCACAGAGGCACAGAAATAACCCGGACTCTACAGGACGAGGAGTATCTCACCCCACAGCACAGAAATAAAGCCGGACTCTTCAGGACGAGGAGTATCTCACCCCACAGCACAGAAATAAACCGACTCTACAGGACGAGGAGTATCTCACCCCACAGCACAGAAATAACCCGGACTCTACAGGACGAGGAGTATCTCACCCACAGAGGCACAGAAATAACCCGGACTCTACACGACGAGGAGTATCTCACCCCACAGCAGCACATAAATAAACCGGAGTCTACAGGACGAGGAGTATCTCACCCCACAGACGCACAGAAATAAACCGGACTCTACAGGACGAGGAGTATCTCACCCCACAGAGGCACAGAAATAAACCGGACTCTACAGGACGAGGAGTATCTCACCCCACAGAGGCACAGAAATAACCCGGACTCTACAGGACGAGGAGTATCTCACCCCACAGAGGCACAGAAATAAACCGGACTCTACAGGACGAGGAGTATCTCACCCCACAGCAGCACAGAAATAACCCGGACTCTACAGGACGAGGAGTATCTCACCCCACAGCAGCACAGAAATAAACCGGACTCTTCAGGACGAGGAGTATCTCACCCCACAGCACAGAAAATAAACCGGACTCTACAGGAGGAGGAGTATCTCACCCCACAGCACAGAAATAACCCGGACTCTACAGGACGAGGAGTATCTCACCCACAGAGGCACAGAAATAACCCGGACTCTACAGGACGAGAGTATCTCACCCCACAGCACAGAAATAACCCGGACTCTACAGGACGAGGAGTATCTCACCCCACAGAGGCACAGAAATAAACCGGACTCTACAGGACGAGGAGTATCTCACCCCACAGAGGCACAGAAATAAACCGGACTCTTCAGGACGAGGAGTATCTCACCCCACAGAGGTGCAGAAATAAACCGGACTCTACAGGACGAGGGAGTATCTCACCCCACAGAGGCACAGAAATAACCCGGACTCTACAGGACGAGGAGTATCTCACCCACAGAGGCACAGAAATAAACCGGACTCTTCAGGACGAGGAGTATCTCACCCCACAGAGGTGCAGAAATAAACCGGACTCTTCAGGACGAGGAGTATCTCACCCCACAGCACAGAAATAAACCGGACTCTACAGGACGAGGAGTATCTCACCCCACAGCAGCACAGAAATAAACCGGACTCTTCAGGACGAGGAGTATCTCACCCCACAGCAGCACAGAAATAAACCGGACTCTACAGGACGAGGAGTATCTCACCCCACAGAGGCACAGAAATAAACCGGACTCTACAGGACGAGGAGTATCTCACCCCACAGAGGCACAGAAATAAACCGGACTCTACAGGACGAGGAGTATCTCACCCCACAGCACAGAAATAAACCGGACTCTACAGGACGAGGAGTATCTCACCCCACAGAGGCACAGAAATAACCCGGACTCTACAGGACGAGGAGTATCTCACCCCACAGAGGCACAGAAATAACCCGGACTCTACAGGACGAGGAGTATCTCACCCCACAGAGGCACAGAAATAACCCGGACTCTACAGGACGAGGAGTATCTCACCCCACAGAGGCACAGAAATAAACCGGACTCTACAGGACGAGGAGTATCTCACCCCACAGAGGCACAGAAATAAACCGGACTCTACAGGACGAGGAGTATCTCACCCCACAGAGGCACAGAAATAAACCGGACTCTTCAGGACGAGGAGTATCTCACCCCACAGAGGCACAGAAATAAACCGGACTCTACAGGACGAGGAGTATCTCACCCCACAGAGGCACAGAAATAAACCGGACTCTACAGGACGAGGAGTATCTCACCCCACAGAGGCACAGAAATAAACCGGACTCTACAGGACGAGGAGTATCTCACCCCACAGCGCGGCGCACAGGATCTCCGAGTTGAACCTCTTCTTGTACTTCCGGATCTCCGGAGTGTCGCTCGGAGGACGAGTGTTCACCGGATTCACGTTCACCACAGAACCTTTACGAGACGGATCCGAACGCAACTGCTCCACCAGACGCCCGTCAGAACCAAACACCGCTGAGGAGGAGGAGAGGAGGAGGAGAGGAGGAGAGAGGAGAGGAGAGAGGAGGAGGAGAGGATAGGAGAGGAGAGAGGAGAGGATAGGAGAGGAGAGAGGAGGAGGAGAGAGGAGGAGAGGAGAGAGGAGGAGAGGAGAGGAGGAGGAGAGAGGAGAGGAGAGGAGGAGAGAGGAGGAGAGAGAAGAGGAGAGGAGAGGAGAGGAGAGAGGAGGAGAGGAGGAGAGAGGAGAGGAGGAGAGAGGAGAGAGGAGGAGGAGAGGAGAGAGGAGGAGGAGAGGATAGGAGGAGAGGAAATAGGAGGAGAGAGGAGGAGAGGAGAAAGGAGGAGAGAGGAGAGGAGGAGAGGATAGGAGGAGAGGAAAGAGGAGGAGAGGAGAGGAGGAGGAGAGAGGAGGAGAGGAGAGAGGAGGAGGAGAGGATAGGAGGAGAGGAAATAGGAGGAGAGAGGAGGAGAGGAGAAAGGAGGAGAGAGGAGAGGAGGAGAGGATAGGAGGAGAGGAGGAGAGGAGAGGAGGAGGAGAGAGGAGGAGAGGAGAGAGGAGGAGGAGAGGATAGGAGGAGAGGAAATAGGAGGAGAGGAGAAAGGAGGAGAGGAGAAAGGAGGAGAGAGGAGAGGAGGAGAGGATAGGAGGAGAGGAGAGGAGGAGGAGAGAGGAGGAGAGGAGAGAGGAGGAGAGGAGAGGAGGAGGAGAGAGGAGGAGAGGAGAGAGGAGGAGGAGAGGATAGGAGGAGAGGAGGAGAGGAGAGGAAGGAAAGATGGAGAGAAAGGAGACAATTAAAGAGGAGAGAGCAAAATAATGGAGACAAATAAGGAGGAGAGGAAGGAGAAAAAGCATTAATTCCTCAAACTAATCCAGGAGTGAACACCTTTCACACAGGGGAGGGCATCTGGCTCATTTCTCCTCCTCTTACCCATGTTGTTGAGGGAGCTGGCGCTGGATGGAGAGATCTGCAGGAGTCTGGGGTCGATGAAGGGAGTGAAAGAAGAGGAGGACTTGTGTTTGGACATGGAGCTGTTCTCCGACTGAGACTGAAAACAAACAAACACATTTCAAACTTTAGGGGAAAAAGTTCAACAAATGAGTGAAACATAATGAAGAGGAGGAGCGTTAGAGCGGAGGAGCAGGAGGAACACCGGGGGAGCGGAGGAGCAGGTTCCTCCACAGAAAACACCGGGAGAGCGGAGGTTAGATCTGCAACGTTAGAAGCAAAAGTCAAATCTGCCAAAGGTTTGATTAGAAAGTGTAAAAAGTGTAAAGCCGAGAGTCTCTGCACCTTCGGCCCGAGGAGTCGACAGCGAAGCAAAAACAAACTGAGACTAAAGTCGATCAGATCTGAGTCTGAAATCTGACACACGCCACAGGATCTTTCAGTTTTAAATGATTTTTAAACGTGTGACAAAAAGCGTAAAACACGAGGAGATCACAAAGACCTAAAATCTGCGATCGCAAAGACGTAAAATCTGCGATCGCAAAGACGTAAAATCTGCGATCGCAAAGACGTAAAATGTGCGATGCTTTATGAGTTCGGATGGACCTGTCCTGTTTGTGGCAGTGGTGCTGGTGAATACATCTGCGTCTCAGATTTCCACATTTTTATTTCCAATAAGGTTTAAATAATTTGGTTTAAGGTTCGTCTCACTGAACGTCCTCAGACCGAAGGCTGTGCAGAGAAGCTTCACCCCAAACACAAACACCAGGAGTTTAGAGCTGAAACGTTAGAGGCAAAAACCAAACTGTGACGTTAGAAATGTTAAAGAGACTCTCCATTAGAAACAGAGACTCTCCATTAGAAACAGAGACTCTCCATTAGAAACAGAGATTCTCCATTAGAAACAGAGAGACTCTCCATTAGAAACAGAGACTCTCCATTAGAAACAGAGACTCTCCATTAGAAACAGAGACTCTCCATCAGAAACAGAGACTCTCCATTAGAAACAGAGATTCTCCATTAGAAACAGAGAGACTCTCCATTAGAAACAGAGACTCTCCATTAGAAACAGAGACTCTCCATTAGAAACAGAGACTCTCCATTAGAAACAGAGACTCTCCATTAGAAACAGAGACTCTCCATTAGAAACAGAGACTCTCCATTAGAAACAGAGACTCTCCATTAGAAACAGAGACTCTCCATTAGAAACAGAGACTCTCCATTAGAAACAGAGACTCTCCATTAGAAACAGAGATTCTCCATTAGAAACAGAGACTCTCCATTAGAAACAGAGACTCTCCATCAGAAACAGAGACTCTCCATTAGAAACAGAGACTCTCCATTAGAAACAGAGACTCTCCATTAGAAACAGAGACTCTCCATTAGAAACAGAGACTCTCCATTAGAAACAGAGACTCTCCATTAGAAACAGAGACTGTCCATTAGAAACAGAGACTCTCCATTAGAAACAGAGACTCTCCATTAGAAACAGAGACTGTCCATTAGAAACAGAGACTCTCCATTAGAAACAGAGACTCTCCATTAGAAACAGAGACTCTCCATTAGAAACAGAGACTCTCCATTAGAAACAGAGACTCTCCATTAGAAACAAAGACTCTCCATTAGAAACAGAGACTCTCCATTAGAAACAGAGACTCTCCATTAGAAACAGAGACTCTCCATTAGAAACAGAGACTCTCCATTAGAAACAGAGACTCTCCATTAGAAACAGAGACTCTCCATTAGAAACAGAGATTCTCCATTAGAAACAGAGAGACTCTCCATTAGAAACAGAGACTCTCCATTAGAAACAGAGACTCTCCATTAGAAACAGAGACTCTCCATCAGAAACAGAGACTCTCCATTAGAAACAGAGATTCTCCATTAGAAACAGAGAGACTCTCCATTAGAAACAGAGACTCTCCATTAGAAACAGAGACTCTCCATTAGAAACAGAGACTCTCCATTAGAAACAGAGACTCTCCATTAGAAACAGAGACTCTCCATTAGAAACAGAGACTCTCCATTAGAAACAGAGACTCTCCATTAGAAACAGAGACTCTCCATTAGAAACAGAGACTCTCCATTAGAAACAGAGACTCTCCATTAGAAACAGAGATTCTCCATTAGAAACAGAGACTCTCCATTAGAAACAGAGACTCTCCATCAGAAACAGAGACTCTCCATTAGAAACAGAGACTCTCCATTAGAAACAGAGACTCTCCATTAGAAACAGAGACTCTCCATTAGAAACAGAGACTCTCCATTAGAAACAGAGACTCTCCATTAGAAACAGAGACTGTCCATTAGAAACAGAGACTCTCCATTAGAAACAGAGACTCTCCATTAGAAACAGAGACTGTCCATTAGAAACAGAGACTCTCCATTAGAAACAGAGACTGTCCATTAGAAACAGAGACTCTCCATTAGAAACAGAGACTCTCCATTAGAAACAGAGACTCTCCATTAGAAACAGAGACTCTCCATTAGAAACAGAGACTCTCCATTAGAAACAGAGACTCTCCATTAGAAACAGAGACTCTCCATTAGAAACAGAGACTCTCCATTAGAAACAGAGACTCTCCATTAGAAACAGAGAGACTCTCCATTAGAAACAGAGACTCTCCATTAGAAACAGAGACTCTCCATTAGAAACAGAGACTCTCCATTAGAAACAGAGACTCTCCATTAGAAACAGAGAGACTCTCCATTAGAAACAGAGACTCTCCATTAGAAACAGAGACTCTCCATTAGAAACAGAGACTCTCCATTAGAAACAGAGAGACTCTCCATTAGAAACAGAGACTCTCCATTAGAAACAGAGACTCTCCATTAGAAACAGAGAGACTGTCCATTAGAAACAGAGACTCTCCATTAGAAACAGAGAGACTGTCCATTAGAAACAGAGACTCTCCATTAGAAACAGAGACTCTCCATTAGAAACAGAGACTCTCCATCAGAAACAGAGACTCTCCATTAGAAACAGAGACTCTCCATTAGAAACAGAGACTCTCCATTAGAAACAGAGACTCTCCATTAGAAACAGAGACTCTCCATTAGAAACAGAGACTCTCCATTAGAAACAGAGACTGTCCATTAGAAACAGAGACTGTCCATTAGAAACAGAGACTGTCCATTAGAAACAGAGACTGTCCATTAGAAACAGAGACTCTCCATTAGAAACAGAGACTCTCCATTAGAAACAGAGACTCTCCATTAGAAACAGAGAGACTGTCCATTAGAAACAGAGACTCTCCATTAGAAACAGAGACTCTCCATTAGAAACAGAGACTCTCCATTAGAAACAGAGACTCTCCATTAGAAACAGAGACTCTCCATTAGAAACAGACTCTCCATTAGAAACAGAGACTCTCCATTAGAAACAGAGAGACTGTCCATTAGAAACAGAGACTCTCCATTAGAAACAGAGACTGTCCATTAGAAACAGAGACTCTCCATTAGAAACAGAGACTCTCCATTAGAAACAGAGACTCTCCATTAGAAACAGAGACTCTCCATTAGAAACAGAGACTCTCCATTAGAAACAGAGACTCTCCATTAGAAACAGAGACTCTCCATTAGAAACAGAGACTCTCCATTAGAAACAGAGACTCTCCATTAGAAACAGAGACTCTCCATTAGAAACAGAGACTCTCCATTAGAAACAGAGACTCTCCATTAGAAACAGAGACTCTCCATTAGAAACAGAGACTCTCCATTAGAAACAGAGACTCTCCATTAGAAACAGAGACTCTCCATTAGAAACAGAGACTCTCCATTAGAAACAGAGACTCTCCATTAGAAACAGAGAGACTCTCCATTAGAAACAGAGACTCTCCATTAGAAACAGAGACTCTCCATTAGAAACAGAGAGACTCTCCATTAGAAACAGAGACTCTCCATTAGAAACAGAGAGACTCTCCATTAGAAACAGAGACTCTCCATTAGAAACAGAGACTCTCCATTAGAAACAGAGACTCTCCATCAGAAACAGAGACTCTCCATTAGAAACAGAGACTCTCCATTAGAAACAGAGACTCTCCATTAGAAACAGAGACTCTCCATTAGAAACAGAGACTCTCCATTAGAAACAGAGACTCTCCATTAGAAACAGAGACTCTCCATCAGAAACAGAGACTCTCCATTAGAAACAGAGACTCTCCATTAGAAACAGAGACTCTCCATTAGAAACAGAGACTCTCCATCAGAAACAGAGACTCTCCATTAGAAACAGAGACTCTCCATTAGAAACAGAGACTCTCCATTAGAAACAGAGACTCTCCATTAGAAACAGAGACTCTCCATTAGAAACAGAGACTCTCCATTAGAAACAGACTCTCCATTAGAAACAGAGACTCTCCATTAGAAACAGAGACTCTCCATTAGAAACAGAGACTCTCCATTAGAAACAGAGAGACTGTCCATTAGAAACAGAGACTCTCCATTAGAAACAGAGAGACTGTCCATTAGAAACAGAGACTCTCCATTAGAAACAGAGACTCTCCATTAGAAACAGAGACTCTCCATTAGAAACAGAGACTCTCCATTAGAAACAGAGACTCTCCATTAGAAACAGAGACTCTCCATTAGAAACAGACTCTCCATTAGAAACAGAGACTCTCCATTAGAAACAGAGAGACTGTCCATTAGAAACAGAGACTCTCCATTAGAAACAGACTCTCCATTAGAAACAGAGACTCTCCATTAGAAACAGACTCTCCATTAGAAACAGAGACTCTCCATTAGAAACAGAGAGACTGTCCATTAGAAACAGAGACTGTCCATTAGAAACAGAGACTCTCCATTAGAAACAGAGACTCTCCATTAGAAACAGAGACTCTCCATTAGAAACAGAGACTCTCCATTAGAAACAGACTCTCCATTAGAAACAGAGACTCTCCATTAGAAACAGAGAGACTGTCCATTAGAAACAGAGACTGTCCATTAGAAACAGAGACTCTCCATTAGAAACAGAGACTCTCCATTAGAAACAGAGACTCTCCATTAGAAACAGAGACTCTCCATTAGAAACAGAGACTCTCCATTAGAAACAGAGACACTCCATTAGAAACAGAGACTCTCCATTAGAAACAGAGACTCTCCATTAGAAACAGACTCTCCATTAGAAACAGAGACTCTCCATTAGAAACAGAGAGACTGTCCATTAGAAACAGAGACTGTCCATTAGAAACAGAGACTCTCCATTAGAAACAGAGACTCTCCATTAGAAACAGAGACTCTCCATTAGAAACAGAGACTCTCCATTAGAAACAGACTCTCCATTAGAAACAGAGACTCTCCATTAGAAACAGAGAGACTGTCCATTAGAAACAGAGACTGTCCATTAGAAACAGAGACTCTCCATTAGAAACAGAGACTCTCCATTAGAAACAGAGACTCTCCATTAGAAACAGAGACTCTCCATTAGAAACAGAGACTCTCCATTAGAAACAGAGACACTCCATTAGAAACAGAGACACTCCATTAGAAACAGAGACACTCCATTAGAAACAGAGACACTCCATTAGAAACAGAGACACTGCAGAACCCTGAGAGGAGTTAGACCTGAACACCAGCGCCTTTAAACTGTTAGTCCAGACCATGCAGTGAGCCTCCCCACCACCAGAGGGAGCCGCAGGAGGAGCAGGAGGAAGAGGAGCGAGGGGCTATAGAGGGATGAGCAGGAGGAGCAGGAGGAGCAGGAGGAAGAGCAGAAGGAGGAGCAAAAGGAGGAGGAGGAGACGTACCTCCATGAGCAGCCTGTCGAGGGGGGAGAGCTGGGACAGGGAGGGGGAGAGGACAGACGGGTGTGACAGGTGCGACAGGTGGGGGAGGGAGGGGCCGGGGGAGGCGTGGCTCTGCTGGATCAGGTCCGGCAGGTGCAGGAGCGGCACCGGAGGAGGAGGAGCCGGCCCGGACGGAGGAGCCGACGCCGGGGGACGAGTCAGACTCTGAGGGCTCTGAGGAGAGGACAGGCTCAGACCGGGGCCAGACCGGGGCCAGACCGGGGCCAGACCGGGGCTCAGACCGGGGCCAGACCGGGGCCAGACCGGGGCCAGACCGGGCTCAGACCGGGCCCAGACCGGGGCGCAGACCGGGCTCAGACTGGGCCCAGACCGGGCTCAGACCGGAGCCAGACTGGGTTCGGTCTTTGGCACAGCTAGGTTTAGTGCCAAGTTTAGTCCTGGTTTTAGACCCAATTTAGATCTGCTTTAGTCCTTGGTATAGGTATGGTCCAGATCTTGGTTCAGTCCATGGTTTAATCCCAATTCATGGTTTAATCCCAGTTTGGTCCTGGTTTAGTCCTGGTTTAGTCGAGGTTTAGTCCTGGTTTGGTCCTGGTTTGGTCCTGGTTTGGTCCTGGTTTAGTCCAGGTTTGGTCCTGGTTTAGTCCTGGTTTAGTCCTGGTTTAGTCCTGGTTTGGTCTCAGGGAGCAGAGGGTGGGATGGAGGGGGCGCTGTGAAGCTGAAAAATCTCATTATGAAACAAAACATTTAAATTTAAACATTTAAATTCAAACATTTTCTGAATAACCAGAATAAACAGGCACAAACAGGAGGTGGCGCTGTGGGGCTCAAACATCATTAGACGGATAAAGAAAACCCGCGTCTCTGAACTCTGGACATTTGTTCATTTTGTAAACACAGAATAGTTTTAGTCGTAGATTTTGTTTATTTCCTCTGATAAATAGAAACTGGTTCAGTTTTATTGTAGATCTCGTTTAATCCAGAATTTAAATTTTATCGTCAATTTTCACATTTGTTTCCAGATAATGTGGTTAAAATAAACCGTATTCAGACCCTTCAGAGACACGAGCTTCCCTCACTCTCCTCACACACAGAATGGTACTTTTGGGTGGTTAAAAGTGTAAATATGTCTGTGTCGGGTCCTCACCGGGCGGATCACCAGGGTCCCGTCTTTACTCGGGCTCTTAAAAGTGTAAATATGTCTGTGTCGGGTCCTCACCGGGCGGATCACCAGGGTCCCGTCTTTACTCGGGCTCTTAAAAGTGTAAATATGTCTGTGTCGGGTCCTCACCGGGCGGATCACCAGGGTCCCGTCTTTACTCGGGCTCTTAAAAGTGTAAATATGTCTGTGTGGGGTCCTCACCGGGCGGATCACCAGGGTCCCGTCTTTACTCGGGCTCTTAAAAGTGTAAATATGTCTGTGTGGGGTCCTCACCGGGCGGATCACCAGGGTCCCGTCTTTACTCGGGCTCTTAAAAGTGTAAATATGTCTGTGTCGGGTCCTCACCGGGCGGATCACCAGGGTCCCGTCTTTACTCGGGCTCTTAAAAGTGTAAATATGTCTGTGTGGGGTCCTCACCGGGCGGATCACCAGGGTCCCGTCTTTACTCGGGCTCTTAAAAGTGTAAATATGTCTGTGTCGGGTCCTCACCGGGCGGATCACCAGGGTCCCGTCTTTACTCGGGCTCTTAAAAGTGTAAATATGTCTGTGTGGGGTCCTCACCGGGCAGATCACCAGGGTCCCGTCTTTACTCGGGCTCTTAAAAGTGTAAATATGTCTGTGTCGGGTCCTCACCGGGCAGATCACCAGGGTCCCGTCTTTACTCGGGCTCTTAAAAGTGTAAATATGTCTGTGTGGGGTCCTCACCGGGTGGATCACCAGGGTCCCGTCTTTACTCGGGCTCTTAAAAGTGTAAATATGTCTGTGTGGGGTCCTCACCGGGCGGATCACCAGGGTCCCGTCTTTACTCGGGCTCTTAAAAGTGTAAATGTGTTTGTGTTGGGTCCTCACCGGGCGGATCACCAGGGTCCCGTCTTTACTCGGGCTCTTAAAAGTGTAAATGTGTTTGTGTCGGGTCCTCACCGGGTGGATCACCAGGGTCCCGTCTTTACTCGGGCTCTTAAAAGTGTAAATATGTCTGTGTCGGGTCCTCACCGGGCGGATCACCAGGGTCCCGTCTTTACTCGGGCTCTTAAAAGTGTAAATATGTCTGTGTCGGGTCCTCACCGGGTGGATCACCAGGGTCCCGTCTTTACTCGGGCTCTTAAAAGTGTAAATATGTCTGTGTGGGGTCCTCACCGGGCAGATCACCAGGGTCCCGTCTTTACTCGGGCTCTTAAAAGTGTAAATATGTCTGTGTCGGGTCCTCACCGGGCAGATCACCAGGGTCCCGTCTTTACTCGGGCTCTTAAAAGTGTAAATATGTCTGTGTGGGGTCCTCACCGGGCAGATCACCAGGGTCCCGTCTTTACTCGGGCTCTTAAAAGTGTAAATATGTCTGTGTGGGGTCCTCACCGGGTGGATCACCAGGGTCCCGTCTTTACTCGGGCTCTTAAAAGTGTAAATATGTCTGTGTGGGGTCCTCACCGGGCGGATCACCAGGGTCCCGTCTTTACTCGGGCTCTTAAAAGTGTAAATGTGTTTGTGTCGGGTCCTCACCGGGTGGATCACCAGGGTCCCATCTTTACTCGGGCTCTTAAAAGTGTAAATATGTCTGTGTCGGGTCCTCACCGGGCGGATCACCAGGGTCCCGTCTTTACTCGGGCTCTTAAAAGTGTAAATATGTCTGTGTCGGGTCCTCACCGGGCGGATCACCAGGGTCCCGTCTTTACTCGGGCTCTTAAAAGTGTAAATATGTCTGTGTCGGGTCCTCACCGGGTGGATCACCAGGGTCCCGTCTTTACTCGGGCTCTTAAAAGTGTAAATGTGTCTGTGTCGGGTCCTCACCGGGCGGATCACCAGGGTTCCGTCTTTACTCGGGCTCTTAAAAGTGTAAATGTGTTTGTGTCGGGTCCTCACCGGGCGGATCACCAGGGTTCCGTCTTTACTCGGGCTCTTAAAAGTGTAAATGTGTTTGTGTCGGGTCCTCACCGGGCGGATCACCAGGGTTCCGTCTTTACTCGGGCTCTTAAAAGTGTAAATGTGTTTGTGTCGGGTCCTCACCGGGCGGATCACCAGGGTCCCGTCTTTACTCGGGGTCGTGGCCTCGGCCTCGGAGTCTTCGGCCAACATGGTTTTGGCCGAGTCGCTCTCGCCGTTACTGACGCGGCGATACGACCCGCGGGACACGCTGAGGATGCCGGGAAACAGCAGGGGCACGGCAGGGGCACGGCAGGGGCACGGCAGGGCCACGGCAGGGGCACGGCAGAGGCACGGCAGGGGCACGGCAGAGGCACGGCAGGGGCACGGCAGGGCCACGGCAGGGCCACGGCAGGGCCACGCCAGAGGCACGGCAGGGGCACGGCAGGAACAAACCAAAGAACAAACCAGTCAATAAAAACAAACATAGACGTCACTGTCCCGTGTGACACTATTTCCTGTCCTAACGTCGTTTCCTCGTCTCAAACACCTGGAGTCGTGTTTGTTTCATTCACACGTTTAACACAAACCTGCACATTTGGCATGAGTTCTGCTCTCAGACTGAAAACACTCTGCTCCACCTCGTGATGTCATCGTGTGGTGACACAGGAACTGTGTTTTTAAACTCCACACACACCTTCACTAGAATCACCCGGATCATTTTTTTCAGTCCTGGAGTCGCCTCTAATCTCGACTGAACTGAAGGGAAAAGGAGCCGTTACCATGGAAACCACCATTTGATGACATCACGAGGTGGAGCAGAGCGTTTGGAGCTGTAAATGGACTAATAGAGTTCCTCAAACACGTGGGAATGAAACAAACGTCTCCAGCTCTGTTTTTCAGGCCTGTTATATCTCAGACCCAATACATGTTTTTTTGACAAAAGTGAAAAGTTAATTTGTGATTTTTACTTCAGTTATGATCATAAAAAGTCAAATATCTGTATCGGCTCATAAATCCACACTGGGACCAAACCTGGAGAGAAGGAAAATCTGCTTTTCTTTTGCCTTTTGTTGACTTATATCACCACATTCTCCTTAAACTTTTCTTGCTCTTATTTGATTTTTCTAGTTTCATTGTCCAGAACTAATGGAGCTTTATTTTATATTTCTATTGGACATGTTTTATTTTCTGTTTCTATTGGACATGTTTTATTTTCTGTTTCTATTGGACATGTTTTATTTTCTGTTTCTATTGAACATGTTTTATTTTCTGTTTCTATTGGACATGTTTTATTTTCTGTTTCTATTGGACATGTTTTATTTTCTGTTTCTATTGGACATGTTTTATTTTCTGTTTCTATTGGACATGTTTTATTTTCTGTTTCTATTGGACATGTTTTATTTTCTGTTTCTATTGGACATGTTTTATTTTCTGTTTCTATTGGACATGTTTTATTTTCTGTTTCTATTGGACATGTTTTATTTTCTGTTTCTATTGGACATGTTTTATTTTCTGTTTCTATTGGACATGTTTTATTTTCTGTTTCTATTGGACATGTTTTATTTTCTGTTTCTATTGAACATGTTTTATTTTCTGTTTCTATTGGACATGTTTTATTTTCTGTTTCTATTGAACATGTTTTATTTGTATTGTGCAGCACTTTGGAAACGGTTTTGTTTATGAAATGTGGAATAGAAATAAATAAGGTGGATTTATTTTAGCTCAGTAATTGTGAGAAGTCATCAAACCTTAACAGTAAAGTTTCATATTCTGACACCAAACCTACAGACCCCCTTTCTCTCCTCTCCTCTCCTCCTCCTCTCTCTCCTCTTTTCTCTCCTCTCCTCTCTCTCCTCCTCTCCTCTCCTCCCCTCCTCCTCTTTCCTCTCCTCTCTTCTCTCCTCTCCCCTCTCTTCTCTCCCCTCCTCCTCTCCTCCTCTCCCCTCCCCTCCTCCTCTCTCTCCTCTTTTCTCTCCTCCTCTCTCCTCTCCTCCTCCTCTCCTCTCTCCTCTCTTCTCCTCTCCTCCCACTCTCCTCTCCTCCCCTCTCTCCTCTTTTCTCTCCTCCCCTCCTCCTCTCTCCTCTCCTCCCCTCTCCTCTCCTCCCCTCCTCCTCTCTCTCCTCTTTTCTCTCCTCCCCTCTCCTCTCTCTCCTCCTCCTCTCTTCTCTCCACCCCTCCTCCTCTCTCTCCTCTTTTCTCTCCTCCCCTCCTCCTCTCCTCTCCTCCCCTCCTCCTCCTCTCTCTCCTCTTTTCTCTCCTCCCCCCCTCCTCTCTCCTCTCCTCTCCTCCTCCTCTCTCTCCTCCCCCTCCCCTCCTCCTCTCTCCTCTCTCCTCCTCCCCTCCTCCTCTCCTCTCCTCACCCGAGCCGTGAGTCCTCGTTCCCGGACGTGGACTCGTCTCCGGGCTCCTGCTCCACCTCCTCTTCCTCCTCTTCATCGGTCGTTCCGGACTCTTCGCTGGAGGAGGAATAATCCGTGACTTTGTGAGGAGGCCGATCGTCGACAGCGCGAAGCTCCTTCGCCAACGCCGTCAAGTCCTGGAGGAAACGGGACATAAACGCTTAAAACCAGAAGAAATACAAGGAGTCCGATAAATCTGACATCATTTCACCAATAATTCAAACAGTCGTTGAAATGACCTCAAATTTTCACAGAATGTTTAGAAACGGACTGAGATTTTATATTTAATGTTTTATTTTTGTTCTGTTTTCAGGTTGAGCCGTTCACTCCCAAAGAAAAGCAGAACAGAAACAAAACACAAGCCGAGGTTTAACAGGCAGAAGGACACAGGAGATAAGGAGCTAGGAAGCAGGAGGTAGGAGCTAAGAGACTAGCAAAGGAGCTAGGGGACGAGCAAAGGAGCTAGGAGACAGGGAAAGGTAGCAAGAGATGTGAAAAGAAACTATGATATAAAACCGTAAGCAAAAGGAGACATGCAAAGGAGCTAGGACATAAACAAAGGAGAAAATAAGGAGGTAGGAGATAAGGAAGGAAGCATGAGATAGGAGCTAGGGACAGGGAAAGGAGCCAGGAGACAGGGAAAGGAACTAGGGGATGTGAAAAGGAAATAACAGTGAGCAATAAGTGAGACATATAAAGGAGCTAGGACGTAAACAAAGGAGGTAGGAGATAAGGAAGCATGAGATAGGAGCTAGGAGACGAGGAAAGGAAAAGGAGCTATGATAAACAGCAGCACGCAAAAGAGCAAGGAAACAAGGAGGCACATAAAGAAGCTAGGACATGAATAAAGGAGCTAGGAGACGAGGACACAAGGAACAGGAGAAATGATATAAAACGGTTGGCAAAAGAGGAAGGGAACAAGGAAAAAGGGTGGCACGTAAAGGGCATAAACATAGGAGGTAGGAGATAAGGGTGTAGGAGACATAGGAGATAAGGAATCAGGAGATAGGAGACGAGGAAAGGAAGCAGAACAAGGAGCTATAATGTAAAAGAGTGAAGGTAAAGAGCAAAGGAACAAAGAGACGTGTAAAGGAGGAGATGAGGAAGGAGATGAGGAGGCAGGAGATAAGGAGGCAGGAGATAAGGAGGCAGGAGAGTCGCAGAGGAAGCGGTGAAACGTGAGGCTCAAACGCTTCAGGAAACTGTGGTTTAGTCTGAGACGAACCAAATGTTTCTGTCTCTACATAAAGTGAAAAAACTGTGAAAATAATTCAGAATTTATCAAAAGTGAAACAGAAACACGGGGCGAGAGCCAGGAGGAGGTGCAGGAGGAGCAGGAGGAGGAGGAGGAGCAGCAGCAGTAGGAGGAGGAGGTGCAGGAAGAGGAAGAGGAACAGCAGCAGTAGGAGGAGGAGGAGCAGGAAGAGGAGCAGGAAGAGGAGGAGGAGCAGGAAGAGGAGGAGGAGCAGGAGGAGGAGGAGAAGGAGCAGCAGGAGGAGGAGGTGCAGCAGGAAGAGGAGGAGGAGCAGGAGGAATAGCAGGAGGTGCAGGTTCATGCTCCGGGTGCGTCTGGTTCTTACCACGTCGCCCTGAGCAGCGAGAGCAAAATGGACACAGCCCAGTTCAACACTTCAGTGGATTTGGATCAGTGAACTTAATATTTAAAGCTGCACCGTGGAACTTTTCACAGGTTTTTCCGGAATGTTCCACAGTAAAGCAGCAAACGCCGAGTCTGAACTTTTATTCTGTGGCTTTGAGCTGTGCTCCTCCCTTAACTTCATTTAATTTTTCTGTATTTATTTTATTTTATTTTTTGTATTTATTTTTTTGTGTTTTGTTTTTGTATTTATTTTATTTGTTTTTATCTTTTGTATTTATTTTATTTTTAATTTTGCATTCATTTTATTTTATTTTAGCATTTATTTTATTTTAATTTTTTTAAATTTATTTTATTTTTTGTATTTAATTAATTTTTATCTTTTGTATTTATTTATTGTTTTTATTTATTATATTTTTTATTTTTTTAGTACTGCCTTTATTTTATTGATTTTATTATTTTTGTTCATTGATTTTATTATTATTATTTTATCTTTTGATTCTATTCGTTCCTTTTGTTTGGAATAATTCTGCTGATTTTTTAGGCAAAGCCGAACTGTGGAACATTCCAGCGGAGCAGCAGCGTCTCCATGGCAGCAGAGGCCCCACAGAAAGGTTCCGCAGTGGCTCTTTAAAGCCGACTCACCGCAGGCCTCTGGGGTCTGGAGCTCTTCTCCTCCGGTTTCTTCAGGTTCTCCGGACGCTGCAGCGGAGAAACGTCCGACTTCGACGCCGCTGGACACGAAAGAACGAGAAACACACGAGAAACACACGAGAAACACACGAGAAACACACGAGAAACACACGAGAAAGGGATTAAAACAGGGATTTTACCTGGAGTTAAGGTGAAAATACAACCGCAGATTCTGCTGCTTTGGTATTATACAGAAACACTCCAGCAGCAGCGCCAACATGAGCAGTATTTACAGAAGCAGTAACAGTAGTAGTAATAGTAGCAGTAATAGTAATAGTAATAGTAGTAGTAATAGTAATAGTAATAGTAGTAGTAATAGTAGTAGTAATAGTAGTAGTAACAGTAATAGTAATAGTAGTATTTGTATTACCCGGGGACTCACAGCGCGCTCTGAATCGTTCGGGAGGTTGGGCGCTGGAGTTGGATCCAGACGAGCTCCCGCTGCTCGGACGAGACTGAAGCTTCTCCACCCGGTCCCAGAGGGGGCGGGGGTCCACACCGCTGAAAATACACAAATATACACATAAATATACACAAATATACACAACTGTAGTACTGCATACTGTCCCAGAGGGGGCGGGGTCCACACCGCTGAAAATACACAAATATACACATAAATATACACAAATATACACAACTGTAGTACTGCACACTGTCCTACAGGGGTCCACACCGCTGAAAATACATAAATATACACAAATATACACAACTGTAGTACTGCACACTGTCCCAGAGGGGGCGGGGTCCACACCGCTGAAAATACATAAATATACACATAAATATACACATAAATATACACAACTGTAGTACTGCACACAGTCCTACAGGGGGCGGGGGTCCACACCGCTGAAAATACACAAATATACACATAAATATACACAAATATACACAACTGTAGTACTGCACACTGTCCCAGAGGGGGCGGGGGTCCACGCCGCTGAAAATACACAAATATACACATAAATATACACATAAATATACACAAATATACACAACTGTAGTACTGCACACTGTCCCAGAGGGGGCAGGGTCCACACCGCTGAAAATACACAAATATTACTGCTGTCAATCAATTAAAATATTTAAACGCAAATAATTTTCATGAATGTCGCAGTTAACTCACAGTTAATCACAAAATAGTGTCTCATTTTGTCCCTCATCATGTTGTGTGTTGTGCATCAGTGTGAGGAAAGTGTCGCTGTCAGAACAGCCAAAACTGTGGGTGGAATAAAGTGACCTGAGGTGGAATAAAGTGACCTGAGGT
Organism: Odontamblyopus rebecca; assembly: GCA_030686955.1. Classification (NCBI taxonomy): domain Eukaryota; kingdom Metazoa; phylum Chordata; class Actinopteri; order Gobiiformes; family Gobiidae; genus Odontamblyopus; species Odontamblyopus rebecca. The sequence goes on from CM060675.1 coordinate 1,850,386, forward strand.
GGAATAAAGTGACCTGAGGGTGGAATAAAGTGACCTGAGGTGGAATAAAGTGACCTGAGGGTGGAATAAAGTGACCTGAGGTGGAATAAAGTGACCTGAGGTGGAATAAAGTGACCTGAGGGTGGAATAAAGTGACCTGAGGTGGAATAAAGTGACCTGAGGTGGAATAAAGTGACCTGAGGTGGAATAAAGTGACCTGAGGTGTTTCTCAGGACGGACGTCACTGATCTGCAGTTACACAAACAGTTTATTTTGTTTTCCTCAGATGAAAAACACAGGACTTGTCAGTTTTGGACACATTGTTTCCCTGTTTCCAGGCGGATCGTGTCGTTTTTCTAAGTTTCTGATAAAACTCACTCGGTCACAAGAGCGTTCCTCCCACCATAAAAAAACACCGTTAAAATGGTTTTGCCTTAACTCACTAATAATGCGACAAATACACATAAATATACAATACAGCAGACTGTAGTACTGCGCTCTGTCCCGCAGGGGGCAGGGTCCACCCCACAGCACAACTTTAAAAGTAGTAAAAGTAGTAAAAGTAAAAGTAGTAGTAGTAGTAGTAGTAGTAGTAGTAGTAGTAGTAGTAGTAGTAGTAGTAGTAGTAGTAGTAGTATTGTGTTACCTGGGGGGGTTCCGGGCGGCCTGGGCCTGGGGGAGGGGCGACTCTCTTCGGGACAGAACCGGAGACCGAGACGTGGTCCTGACGGGAACCTGAGGGACACACGCCACCGTCAGGAAGGAGACGGAACTGCAGCGGCTCAGGGGACGACAGGCCAAACACCAGCACCAGCAGAGCACGCAACAGGCACCAGCAGAGCACGCAACAGGCACCAGCAGAGCACGCAACAGGCCACACACCAGCAGAGCACGCAACAGGCCACACACCAGCAGAGCACGCAACAGGCCACACACCAGCAGAGCACGCAGCAGTAGTAGTAAGAGCAGTAGTAGTAGAAGTAACAGTTATATTAGTTTTCTGATAAAATACTTCCATTTCTGACCACAAATCGCCCACAGACACAAGAGCAAAACACCAACAGAACAACAGTAAAAGTATCTGCAGTAAAAGTATCTGCAGTAAAAGTATCTGCAGTAAAAGTATCTGCAGTAAAAGTATCTGCAGTAAAAGTATCTGTAGTAAAAGTAGGGTTGTAATCGCAGTATCGGCAGCAGCGTTAGCCACACGCAGCAGCAGCAGCGTTAGCCACACGCAGCAGCAGCAGCAGCAGCAGCCACACGCAGCAGCCACACGCAGCAGCAGCAGCAGCCACACGCAGCAGCAGCAGCAGCCACACGCAGCAGCAGCAGCAGCCACACGCAGCAGCAGCAGCGTTAGCCACACGCCGCAGCAGCAGCAGCAGCAGCAGCAGCAGCCACACGCAGCAGCAGCAGCAGCGTTAGCCACACGCAGCAGCAGCGTTAGCCACACGCAGCAGCAGCAGCAGCCACACGCCGCAGCAGCAGCGTTAGCCACACGCAGCAGCAGCAGCAGCAGCAGCCACACGCAGCAGCAGCAGCGTTAGCCACACGCAGCAGCAGCAGCAGCGTTAGCCACACGCCGCAGCAGCAGCAGCAGCCACACGCAGCAGCAGCAGCGTTAGCCACACGCCGCCGCAGCAGCAGCAGCAGCAGCAGCAGCAGCAGCAGCAGCAGCAGCAGCAGCAGCAGCGTTAGCCACACGCCGCAGCAGCAGCAGCAGCAGCAGCAGCAGCAGCAGCAGCAGCCACACGCAGCAGCAGCAGCAGCAGCAGCAGCAGCAGCAGCAGCAGCAGCAGCAGCAGCAGCAGGTTTCCAGGTGGAGTGAGTGAGTGTGTGGTTAGCTTTGGTTAGCTCGTATGCTAGCGACGCGGATTGTGCAGGTCACTTACTCCACCGTTCAGAGCGTTTGAGGAAGCAGCCGCGGGTTAGAGCAGAACACAAGACTGATGCGTTCACGGTTTGTGGCCTGTCCACACAAAACTTTCATTATTCCACCACAGAAGGTCAGAAAAGGAGATTTCTGCACTTTTGGGTCAATTTTAAAGTCAATTTTCTTGGAATATTTGGTACGTTTTAGCACAATTCTGATTAAGAGCCAAATTATCATGTCATCATCAGGATAAAAATAATTCTTTGCAAACAATGAGAAAAGTGGGTGGATCTTTTATCAGACATTGCCTTAAATGAATCTTTCATCTAGTTTTTTTTGGACAAACCCTAAATTCTAAACCGTGAAGGCACCAGCAGAACAAAGTGACAGGAAACAGAAAACAAAGAAACAGATTCAGACTGAAGCGGTGAAGCGTGAGCGATGGAGCGGGCGGCACAGGTGAGGAGGGGGAGGAACAAACAGGTGCAGACAAAACTAGAGGAATCATGGGTACTGTTGCCACGGGAACAGCGGCAGCCATCTTGTGACTGTAGGAAGAGCGACGTTCAGACGGAGAATAATGGAAAAACAGGGCCGGAAATGTCACTGATTCAAGGACTTTTGTTCACATTAGAATTTAAATAAAAACGCCTCTCCCTTTAGACGTTTTCCACACAGTCTGAAGTGTCCCGCTGTCGGTTTGAGGAGCTTCCGGTTAATGTTGTTCTGTGGTAACTGTGTGTGTAAATGTCTGGTGTATTCTCCATTCTTCATAAATGTTCAACCAACAAGGTCCACAAAGGAGAAACATTTATCCACAACGATGGAGGGAAGAAAGACGAAAACTTAAAGGAAACAACGACGAGCATCAGTGAATATGAGCTGTAACCATATAAAAGTCTCACGGTTCGATATTTATTGCGATACGGTGGGAAAGCTCACGATATTACGATATTCTACAGAATAACAGACTGACTCTAAAATGCTTCAGTCATTTGGTGCAACATTTATTGTCATTAGGGACAGAATGAAATCCAAATCTGTTCGAAATTTTCACCATAAACATCTCACTGGACCAGATTTATTCCAGTATAAAACTGTGAATCTGTGACTTTTTCCTCTAAAAATGCTTCACAGACTTAATCCACAGAATGAAGATGTAAAAGTGCTCAGAACAGTTATTTCTTCATGTCGTCTGCACTGAAACAGAGCAAAGGATCATGGTCTATGTAGTTCCCTCTGGTTTTTAGCTGTTTCTGCGTCAGAACTGTTCATTTAAGCAAAGACACTTGGGGTTCGATATATTGTGACGCTCCACGATATTATTGTGAGACCTTTGACGATACGATATCACCAGATTTACACTATTGTCACATCTGTACCATCTCTGCACTAATATCGACATCAGGAAATGGATTTTTTTATTGTAATTGTAGAATCTGAACAGGTTCCTTCTGTTTTGACCAGAGCGTTGGTGTCGCTCAGTCGTTTCTCTGATGTCGTCGTCGTTTCCTTCAAGTTTTTGTCTTTCTTCCCTCGATCGTCGTGGATAAATTACACAGAATAAATAAAATGAGGGGGCGGATTTCTGAAGCTGCTGGAGAATACAACATTTACACACATTTACACACACACCTTTACACACACCTTTACACACACCTTTACACACACATTTACACACATTTACACACACATTTACACACATTTACACACACACCTTTACACACACCTTTACACACACATTTACACACATTTACACACACACCTTTACACACACCTTTACACACACCTTTACACACACCTTTACACACACATTTACACACACATTTACACACACATTTACACACACATTTACACACACATTTACACACATTTACACACACACCTTTACACACACCTTTACACACACCTTTACACACACATTTACACACACATTTACACACATTTACACACACCTTTACACACACATTTACACACATTTACACACACATTTACACACATTTACACACACATTTACACACACATTTACACACACAGTTACACACACAGTTACACACACAGTTACACACACAGTTACACACACAGTTACACACACACAGTTACACACACAGTTACACACACATTTACACACACAGTTACACACACAGTTACACACACATTTACACACACATTTACACACACAGTTACACACACAGTTACACACACATTTACACACACATTTACACACACACAGCGGGACACTCCAGACGCTGTGGAAAACTTCAGTTCGTGTGGTTTCTTGTGCTCAGATCTCGTCCGTCACTGCAGGTCACCGTGGCGACTCCTCTAGTTTCCTCGCTCCTGATTGGGGGAGGACTCACCTTGGGCGGGGCTTCCTCAGTGGGCGGGGCCGGGGGCAGGTGCAGGGGGGGCGGGGGAGAGGGCGTGGCCTCCTGGCTGTTTCGCAGGTGCAGCTGCGCAAAGTTGGACGTGACATTGGCCTCACTGAAGGACTGAGAGCGCGCGACCGGCGGAGGAGGGCAGGGGGCGCTGCCGCCGCTACTGCTTTTCAGAGCGGCCAGGTGAGACCACTGCACCTGAGGGGGCGGGGCGTGACCACACAGGGGCGGAGTCAACAGGTGAGGTGACACATGCACAAACACAACACGAGCACAATGAGACCAGAGGACATGAATATGAGTGTTTACTACGATTTAACACGACAGCACGTTTTAGATTTAAGCAGCAAATGATCTGCTTTCCTGTGTCAGAATGTGCAAACACACGTTACCAAAACAAACTCCTCCCTTTAAACAGAGTCACATGTACTGTGCTGCTTTTTCTTTGGGTTTTACAACATTTTCACACACTAATTAAACTCTAAACCAATTATTTGAACATGAAAAACGGCGGCTGCACTTCATTTTTACACCTGAAATCCTGAATGTTTCTCATGCTTCACATGAGGCCGAGACAGAAACTGAGACAAACTCTGAGGTGATGAACTTAAACTGTGGTAAACACCTGAAAATAACAGACGAGTGGAGTTTACGATGAGAGAATCAAACACAGTCCTACAGGAAAACTGCTGTTTGTGCTGCAGAACGTTCGGTTTGTACGATTCTGATTTTTAAGCCATTCACAGTTTCATTTCCAGCCGCTCATAACAGCAGAAAATGACACCAAACGTTTGGATTTGGTTTGTGCTGCGACAGCTTCATTTGTGCGAGTTTATTTCTAAAATTATTCATGATCATTTTTGCGGAAATTCTGAGGTCATTTGTGTTCAGCTGAGGCAACGACTTTAGCAAAACTCCACAAAACGAGTGAAGAGAAACGACCTGAGGCTGTGGAAACGACCTGAGGCTGTGGAAACGACCTGAGGCTGTGGAAACGACCTGAGGCTGTGGAAACGACCTGAGGCTGTGGAAAAGTCTGTGTTATTATAGAAAATGTGAATCAAAGTGAGTCACTAAAGACTGAGGACAATTCAATATAAAAGTCATATTATAAATACAATTAGATTTTCTAATAATACAAAAATCTGCTACCGGTTTTGCAGAATTTTGAGTTACTTTTCCCCCAAACAAAAGATATCTTTAGTTTTAAACTGTTCATGGCTTTGGCAGCGGTTTTAATGATCCCGACTCGAATCATTCTGGACCCGTGGATTTAATCCAAACGATTCTCGCATCAGCTGGTTTTTCTTCACTAGTTGTTTTCACACTTTCAGGGGCTGCACGACGTCATCGGTTGAAAATCAAACTGAAAATCTGAAGAATCAGAACTGCACAAACCAAAGTTCTGGTGCACAAACGAAGCACAAACGAGCGGCTCCATTCTGAAGGTTCCTGGGCTCTGCTGACCCCAGTTTGACCGACAAAAGAATCGTTAAAATCTCCGAAACTAAAGCAGCACAAACGAAGGCCATGAGTTTTGTGCAGGTTTGTGTTTGATGAGCAAACTTCACACAGGTAGTACAGGGTTCAGGAGGGTTCAGGAGGGTTCAGGGGAGTTCAGGAGGGTTCAGGAGGGTTCAGGAGAGTTCAGGAGGGTTCAGGAGAGTTCAGGGGAGTTCAGGAGGGTTCAGGAGGGTTCAGGAGGGTTCAGGAGGGTTCAGGAGAGTTCAGGGGAGTTCAGGAGGGTTCAGGAGAGTTCAGGGGAGTTCAGGAGGGTTCAGGAGGGTTCAGGAGGGTTCAGGGGAGTTCAGGAGAGTTCAGGGGAGTTCAGGAGGGTTCAGGGGAGTTCAGGAGAGTTCGGGGGAGTTCGGGGGAGTTTGGGGGAGTTCAGGGGAGTTCAGAGGGGTTCAGAGGGGTTCAGAGGGGTTCAGGAGAATTCGGGGGAGTTCAGGGGAGTTCAGAGGGGTTCAGGGGAGTTCAGGGGAGTTCAGGAGAGTTCGGGGGAGTTCAGGGGAGTTCAGGGGAGTTCAGGGGAGTTCAGGAGAGTTCAGGAGAGTTCAGGGGAGTTCAGGAGAGTTCAGGGGAGTTCAGGGGAGTTCAGGGGAGGGGGGCGTTACCTGTGGCTCCATGGGCCTGTGCATGGCGCCCTCTGCTGGCCCGTTGGAGAAAGGCTCAGAGGAACGAGGAGGAACTGAGGGTTTGGTCTGAGCAGAGGTCTGAGGAGAACCCTGAATGTTCTTACGGTAACGCTCATCCGCCTGAGAGGAGGAGAAAGGAGGAGGAGGAGGAGGAGGAGAGGGAAACACATCAGGTTAGGCTCGAGCGGAGGAGATGAGGGACATGAAGTGGACGAGGAGGAGTGAAGAATGGACCTGGGCTGAGGTGTGAGAACTTTAGGATCTAACTCCAGATTCTGAGAGTCCAAAACGGCCCAAAAAACACAACCAGAAACAATTTAATTCAACGGTTTGGCCTGTGACACTGTGCACCAGTACAGTCTTTTCTGTTTCCATGTTGTCACCTGTAAAGAGTGAGCGGAATTTCAAAATAAATTGAAATTCCCAGTTTTTTGGTGGTTGGTAATAATAAAATTGTGAAACGAGTGCATAATCAGTGGCCTTTTCTTTGTGTTTTGGTCATTTTTAAACAGATTTTTTGTATTTTAGCTAAACAAATGTCAGTTTCTGCCTCTTTCTACCGTTGAAAGTGATCAAATTGGTCAAAAATAGGGACACTGGGAAATCTCTTGTATAAAGTGGGATCAGTTTTCCTCGTGTTCATTCTCCCGTCCTCCCGCACTCACCCCGTCCTCCGTTCACACTGAAATCCACATTATTCAGACGTTTGCAGTGAGTCTGAAACATGCTGCGACACAGAGCCAGACAAACACACAACCTGAAAAGTCTCGGATTAAAAACAGTGAAACAGTGAGAGCTGCGCACAAACAGGATCTGCACACCGCCAGATCAGACGCTTTTCACAAGAAAACCACGAGAAAACGAAAAGAACTCATTTTCTTCAGGATTTGTCTCCGAAACCAAAGTGAAAAAACTGAAAAAGATTAGGTTTTTTTGCAGTTTTCGATTTTGTGTTTAAACCAGGTCTGAACCAGGTCTAAACCAGGTCTGAACCAGGTCTAAACCAGGTCTAAACCAGGTCTGAACCAGGTCTAAACCAGGTCTGAACCAGGTCTAAACCAGGTCTAAACCAGGTCTGAACCAGGTCTGAACCAGGTCTAAACCAGGTCTAAACCAGGTCTGAACCAGGTCTAAACCAGGTCTGAACCAGGTCTGAACCAGGTCTGAACCAGGTCTAAACCAGGTCTAAACCAGGTCTGAACCAGGTCTAAACCAGGTCTAAACCAGGTCTGAACCAGGTCTAAACCAGGTCTGAACCAGGTCTGAACCAGGTCTGAACCAGGTCTGAACCAGGTCTAAACCAGGTCTGAACCAGGTCTAAACCAGGTCTGAACCAGGTCTGAACCAGGTCTAAACCAGGTCTGAACCAGGTCTAAACCAGGTCTAAACCAGGTCTAAACCAGGTCTGAACCAGGTCTGAACCAGGTCTAAACCAGGTCTAAACCAGGTCTGAACCAGGTCTAAACCAGGTCTGAACCAGGTCTGAACCAGGTCTAAACCAGGTCTGAACCAGGTCTGAACCAGGTCTGAACCAGGTCTAAACCAGGACCATACCGTGCCCGCAAAAGTGAGTATTGGGGGGGGGGGGGGGGTTTAAACCAGATTTTAGACCCGTTTTAGACCTGGCTCAGTCCTAGTTTAGTTCTGGTTTGTCCTGGTTTAGACCTGGTTTAGACCTGGTTTGGACCTGGTTTAGTCCTGGTTTAGACCTAAATCAGTCCTGGTTTAGACCTGGTTTAGACCTGGTTTAGTCCTGGTTTAGTCCTGATTTAGTCCTGATTTAGTCCTGGTTTGGACCTGGTTTGGACCTAGTTTAGTCCTGGTTTAGACCTGGTTTGGACCTGGTTTAGACCTGGTTTAGACCTGGTTTGGACCTGGTTTGGACCTGGTTTAGACCTAAATCAGTCCTAGTTTAGTCCTGGTTTAGATGCAGATGCTCCACACTGGATATTAGGACCTGGAGTTTGGTTCGGGGAAACTGGAATCGTTATTTGTTTTTTTCATTTTGGTTTTGGAGACAAATCCTGAAGAAAAGAGTTGTGTTTTTGTTCTCTTATTTTTGTTTTTCTTTTGAAAAGCGACTGATCGAACGTCGTGCGGATTAAATCTCGTCCGTGGGGTTTGTTAGTGCGGCGCCGGCGGCCACATGCACCGGAGATCCCGGCCGCGGCGTCGTCCACATGCTCAGAGCTTCAGACAGCGCAGAGGGTTTAACACGGAAGCCAGATGCCCTCCCGCAGAGCCGAGTGCGCCTCATCCTCCCCAAAACTGTCCCGTTAGGGTTCAGAGCGTAACTACGGTTCTATGACTCATCCTCCCCAAAACCGTCCCGTTAGGGTTCAGAGCGTAACTACGGTTCTATGACTCATCCTCCCCAAAACCGTCCCGTTAGGGTTCAGAGCGTAACTACGGTTCTATGACTCATCCTCCCCAAAACCGTCCCGTTAGGGTTCAGAGCGTAACTACGGTTCTATGACTCATCCTCCCCAAAACCGTCCCGTTAGGGTTCAGAGCGTAACTACGGTTCTATGACTCATCCTCCCCAAAACCGTCCCGTTAGGGTTCAGAGCGTAACTACGGTTCTATGACTCATCCTCCCCAAAACCGTCCCGTTAGGGTTCAGAGCGTAACTACGGTTCTATGACTCATCCTCCCCAAAACCGACCCGTTAGGGTTCAGAGCGTAACTACGGTTCTATGACTCATCCTCCCCAAAACCGACCCGTTAGGGTTCAGAGCGTAACTACGGTTCTATGACTCATCCTCCCCAAAACCGACCCGTTAGGGTTCAGAGCGTAACTACGGTTCTATGACTCATCCTCCCCAAAACCGTCCCGTTAGGGTTCAGAGCGTAACTACGGTTCTATGACTCATCCTCCCCAAAACCGACCCGTTAGGGTTCAGAGCGTAACTACGGTTCTATGACTCATCCTCCCCAAAACCGTCCCGTTAGGGTTCAGAGCGTAACTACGGTTCTATGACTCATCCTCCCCAAAACCGACCCGTTAGGGTTCAGAGCGTAACTACGGTTCTATGACTCATCCTCCCCAAAACCGTCCCGTTAGGGTTCAGAGCGTAACTACGGTTCTATGACTCATCCTCCCCAAAACCGACCCGTTAGGGTTCAGAGCGTAACTACGGTTCTATGACTCATCCTCCCCAAAACCGTCCCGTTAGGGTTCAGAGCGTAACTACGGTTCTATGACTCATCCTCCCCAAAACCGACCCGTTAGGGTTCAGAGCGTAACTACGGTTCTATGACTCATCCTCCCCAAAACCGACCCGTTAGGGTTCAGAGCGTAACTACGGTTCTATGACTCATCCTCCCCAAAACTGTCCCGTTAGGGTTCAGAGCGTAACTACGGTTCTATGACTCATCCTCCCCAAAACCGACCCGTTAGGGTTCAGAGCGTAACTACGGTTCTATGACTCATCCTCCCCAAAACCGTCCCGTTAGGGTTCAGAGCGTAACTACGGTTCTATGACTCATCCTCCCCAAAACTGTCCCGTTAGGGTTCAGAGCGTAACTACGGTTCTATGACTCATCCTCCCCAAAACCGTCCCGTTAGGGTTCAGAGCGTAACTACGGTTCTATGACTCATCCTCCCCAAAACCGACCCGTTAGGGTTCAGAGCGTAACTACGGTTCTATGACTCATCCTCCCCAAAACCGTCCCGTTAGGGTTCAGAGCGTAACTACGGTTCTATGACTCATCCTCCCCAAAACCGACCCGTTAGGGTTCAGAGCGTAACTACGGTTCTATGACTCATCCTCCCCAAAACCGACCCGTTAGGGTTCAGAGCGTAACTACGGTTCTATGACTCCTACAAGTGCGTCCATATATGAAAGCGCACTTAATCTGAAAAAATACATAGAAAAGTAATATAAAAACAATTACAGTTTCAAATAATACCAACATTTGCAACCAGTTTTGCAAAATTTTTAGTTTTTTTTTCCCTTAAGAAAAGATATATTTTGTTTTAATTTGTTAATTGCTATGGCAACCGTCCTAATAATCCCAACCCAATTCGTTCCGGACCTGTGGATTAATCATGATGGGAATAGAAAACTTGCGTAAGACTTCAGCTGATCCTTTACAGACTTTACTGACGCCGTCAACGTTCCCTGGGGGTGTGACGCTAACTGGATGCACTGCCGTGTCTGAGTTTTGCTGGAACACAAGCTGATCTTTGCTGTTAAACGAGTCCCTGTCAAATGACAATTCTTGAGATCTTTTAACCGTTTTTATCTGCTGAAGATTCTACCCTAGAGACACATGTAAAACACCCCCAGCACGACGTCACTGCAGAGCATCAAGAGAGGGAGGTATTTTTGAGCTAAAATAAGCGACCTAATTCAAGTTTACGCCGTATTCCAGGCAAAATAAAAGCCCCTCTCCTCCTCCTCGTGGGTTGATAATCAAGTGTTTTTCATCGTTTAAGTGGAATTCATTTTTATTTACAACAGGAAGTAAATTTTGTGTTTTAATTTTGTATTTTTTTGCGTTAGTTTTCCCTCTAGACGCCGTGAAGAACAAAGCAAAGTCAAAGCCAGAAAACGGCCAGGAAAGAGCAGGCAGCGGGAGGCGGGACCAGAGCCGGCGTTCACCTCTCTGATTGGCTGAGGAGGATGAGTGACAGCGTCTTCGGCCTGAGGGGGGGCGGGGCTCTCGGGCTGGGCCGGGGGGGTCTGGGATCGGGGCTCGGTCTGGACCTGGACCGGGTCTGAGGGGTCTAAAGGTACAGCGGGGTCCATTTCTATGACGTGGGCCTGGGGGAGGGTGCAGGACGGGTTCAGCGAGGATTTGGCCCCAGGTTTAGACCCGGACTTGGACTCGGAGCTGACCTGGACTTTACCTGGATCTTGTGGGGTCTCTAAAGACTCGGGGGGGTCTATTACGTGGGCTTGGGGCAGGGTAGAAATCTGGTTTAAGTCCAGGTTTGAGTCCTTGTTTTGGGCGCTGAGGACGGGGGACGGGGGCAGGGTCTGGACCAGGGCAGGTTTGGGGTCTTGGGTCCCAGGTCTGGACCCGGTCTTGGCCCCGGTTTTGGGCCCGTGCTGCAAGGACAGGAGGTAGCTCTGTTCTTGTTGGAGACGTTTGTGGAGTCGCTCGGCTTTTCGCTGCTCCTCCAACTCGCGCCATTTGAACTCCTGACACCACAAATACAACCAAAAAACCACAAATACAACCAAAAAACCACAAATACAACCAAAAAACCACAAATACAACCAAAAAACCACAAATACAACCAAAAAAACACAGATACAACCAAAAAACCACAAACACCCAAAAAACAAAACTAAAAAACACTAATGTGCACAGGACAGGCTAAAATAATCTTCTTCTTGTTTTGCTTGTTTTCATAATTTTACTTCCTGGTTGGACATAGGTAACCGTTACCTAGCAACCGTAACGTAAACAAGGACCAAAACTAACAACGTTTACGTGATGTTTTTTAATTCAGAATTAATTGTTCTGAATTTAATCTTTCTGAATTAAAATATTCTCCTTGACGTTTACATGGAAATAATAATTCAGTTTAATTCTCAATAATCATTAGTAGTACAGTAGTACTCACAGTAGTACTCACAGTAGTACTCGCAGTAGTACTCGCAGTAATACTCGCAGTAGTACTCGCAGTAGTACTCGCAGTAGTACTCGCAGTAGTTGTGGTAGTTGTAGTATTTTTAGTTGTATTTGCGGTAATAGTCAGAGATATTTTTGAGCTGATATCTGATCTTTATCCTTGTTATACTAAACTTCACTGATTCACTTTTCACATTTGTAAAAATGACTAAAATGAAAAAATATCAAAGATCAACTTTTTTCGATATCAGCCAAACAGTTCCCTGCAAAAACCTGCGATATGGAAACCTGCTGTCTGCAGGAGTAAAGTACGAGGATCACACAGTATCCGCCTGTTCGCTCTGCACGAGGAGGATTTAAAGTAGTAGTATTTGATACCGATATCGATACTTTGACTCAGTGACTCAGACACAGTGAACCGATTCCTCACAGATCCTGTTCGGTCACTTCTCATTTAAAGTCAAGACAAATGAGCCTCTGAACTGAGCCCATTAAACCCGGACCAGGATATCGGATCAACAGATATCGGCGTCAGAACCGATATCAGTATTAAGTGCTCATATCGGTGCCGATATTCAATACCAGAGTCAGTACTGGTGCATCCCTCGTGTTTCAAGTAGTAGCAGTAGTATATGTAGTAGTATATGTAGTATTATATGTAGTATTATATGTAGTATTATTGTACCAGTAGCATGGCCTGCTCCCTCAGCAGTAGTATTTGTAGTATTTGCAGTAGTATTTGTAGTATTTGCAGTAGTATTTGCAGTAGTATTTGCAGTAGTATTTGTAGTATTTGCAGTAGTATTTGCAGTAGTATTTGCAGTAGTATTTGCAGTAGTATTTGTAGTATTTGCAGTAGTATTTGTAGTAGTATTTGCAGTAGTATTTGTAGTATTTCGTACCAGTAGCATGGCCTGCTCCCTCAGCAGTTGCTCCTGGAGTTTCTCCAGGTGTCTCTGCTCCTCCTCCAGCTGCCTGCGGATGTACTCCTGCTGAAGAGCACAACCAGGAGAACATCAGAAGAACGTCAGGAGAACATCAGGAGAACATCAGGAGAATATCAGGAGAACGTCAGAACATCAGGAGAACATCAGGAGAACATCAGGAGAACATCAGGAGAACATCAGAACATCAGGAGAACATCAGGAGAACGTCAGGAGAACGTCAGGAGAACGTCAGGAGAACGTCAGGAGAACATCAGGAGAACATCAGGAGATCATCAGGAGAACATCAGGAGAACATCAGGAGAACATCAGAACATCAGGAGAACATCAGGAGAACGTCAGGAGAACATCAGGAGAACATCAGGAGAACATCAGGAGAACGTCAGGAGAACGTCAGGAGAACATCAGGAGAACATCAGGAGAACATCAGGAGAACATCAGGAGAACATCAGGAGATCATCAGGAGAACATCAGGAGAACATCAGGAGAACACATCACCAGGAGAACACATCACCTCCTTCTCCTCCTCTCCATCCCTCCTTCTCTTTCTCTCCTCCTCTTCTCCTCCTCCCTCCCTCTCTCTCTTTCCAGGACAGACCTGCTCTCGGTCGCTCCTCCTCTTCTCCTCCTCCCTCCCTCGTCTCCTCCCTCCCTCCCTCTCTCTCTCCAGTACAGACCTGCTCTCGGTCACTCCTCCTCTTCTCCTCCTCCCTCCTCCTCTCTTCTTCTTCCTTCCTCCTTCGGTCCATCTCCTCCACTCGTCGTTTCTCCTCCTGCTCCCTCCGTCTCTGCTCCCTCTCCTGCTGTCTTCTCATCTCTCGTTCGCGTCTTTGTTGCTGCGACGCAAAAGCAGAAGCACAAACATGAGTTCAGGACACAGGGTTTTTCCTCCTCCTCCTCCTCTCCTCACCTCCTCCAGCCTCCTCCTCTGCTCCTTCTGTTGCTCGATCCTCTTCTGCCTCTCGGCGAGCAGCTGCCTCTTGTACTCCTCCTGCTCCCTGAGCTGCTGCTCCTGCAGGAGCTGCTGCCTCCTCAGAGCCTCCGACCGCTCCTTGTTCTCCTGCTGCAGCCGGATGAAGTCCCTCCTCAGGGTGGACTCGCCCGGAACGTTCACGATGGAGCTGGAAGCAGACCGGAGTCACACCAGGACCAGGACCAGGACTAAAGAAGGACCCGGACCAGGACTAAAGCAGGACCAGGACTAAAGAAGGACCCGGACCAGGACTAAAGAAGGACCCGGACCAGGACCAGGACTAAAGAAGGACCAGGACCAGGACTAAATCAGGACCAGTACTAAAGAAGGGAACTGCCCAATTAGCCTCAAACTTTAATCTGCCCAATACCCACTTCTTTAGGTTTCTACAGACACTTTCGTAGGTCTACAGACACTTTCGTAGCTCTATAGACACTTTCGTAGCTCTACAGACACTTTCGTATGTCTACAGACACTTTCGTAGGTCTACAGACACTTTCGTAGCTCTACAGACACTTTCGTAGCTCTACAGACACTTTCGTAGGTCTACAGACATCTCCCCTGAATCTCCCCTGAATCTCCCCTGAATCTCCCCAGGCCCTGATCCCAACTCTGGAGAAGGACATTTATGCCTGGGACACGATGTTTGTGTCTCTTTCAGGTGTTTCTACAGTTCTCCGGGCTCCACTCGCTGCTCTTTTCGGGATTCTTCCGGCCGATCGCTCGTCGTCTCCCTGTTTTCGACCTTGGAGCTTTTCTCATACTGATCGCGGGCGGGAAACTCCTCAGCGGATAAAAGACGCCGTCTCGTTCATGAAAGTGGAGAGAATGAAGCACCGGCTCAAAACGTCCTGAAGCCTGGGGACCTCTGATAGATCCTCTGATAGATCCTCTGATAGATCCTCTGATAGATCCTCTGATAGATCCTCTGACAGATCCTCTGACAGATCCTCTGACAGATCCTCTGACAGACCCTCTGACAGACCCTCTGACAGATCCTCTGATAGATCCTCTGACAGATCCTCTGATAGATCCTCTGACAGATCCTCTGATAGACCCTCTGATAGATCCTCTGATAGATCCTCTGATAGATCCTCTGATAGACCCTCTGACAGATCCTCTGATAGACCCTCTGATAGACCCTCTGATAGATCCTCTGACAGACCCTCTGACAGATCCTCTGATAGACCCTCTGACAGATCCTCTGACAGACCCTCTGATAGACCCTCTGATAGATCCTCTGATAGACCCTCTGATAGATCCTCTGATAGACCCTCTGACAGATCCTCTGACAGACCCTCTGATAGATCCTCTGACAGATCCTCTGATAGATCCTCTGATAGCTCCTCTGATAGACCCTCTGACAGATCCTCTGATAGACCCTCTGATAGACCCTCTGATAGACCCTCTGACAGATCCTCTGATAGACCCTCTGACAGATCCTCTGATAGACCCTCTGATAGACCCTCTGATAGATCCTCTGACAGACCCTCTGACAGATCCTCTGATAGATCCTCTGACAGACCCTCTGACAGATCCTCTGATAGACCCTCTGATAGATCCTCTGATAGACCCTCTGACAGATCCTCTGACAGACCCTCTGACAGATCCTCTGATAGACCCTCTGATAGATCCTCTGACAGATCCTCTGACAGATCCTCTGATAGACCCTCTGACAGATCCTCTGATAGATCCTCTGACAGACCCTCTGACAGATCCTCTGATAGACCCTCTGATAGATCCTCTGATAGACCCTCTGATAGATCCTCTGACAGATCCTCTGATAGACCCTCTGATAGATCCTCTGACAGACCCTCTGACAGATCCTCTGATAGACCCTCTGATAGATCCTCTGATAGACCCTCTGATAGATCCTCTGATAGACCCTCTGACAGATCCTCTGATAGACCCTCTGATAGATCCTCTGATAGACCCTCTGACAGATCCTCTGACAGATCCTCTGATAGATCCTCTGACAGATCCTCTGATAGACCCTCTGATAGATCCTCTGACAGACCCTCTGATAGATCCTCTGACAGACCCTCTGACAGATCCTCTGATAGACCCTCTGATAGATCCTCTGACAGATCCTCTGATAGACCCTCTGACAGATCCTCTGATAGATCCTCTGACAGACCCTCTGACAGATCCTCTGATAGACCCTCTGATAGATCCTCTGATAGACCCTCTGATAGATCCTCTGATAGACCCTCTGACAGATCCTCTGATAGACCCTCTGATAGACCCTCTGACAGATCCTCTGATAGACCCTCTGATAGATCCTCTGACAGACCCTCTGACAGATCCTCTGATAGACCCTCTGATAGATCCTCTGATAGACCCTGATAGATCCTCTGATAGATCCTCTGACAGATCCTCTGATAGACCCTCTGATAGATCCTCTGACAGACCCTCTGATAGATCCTCTGACAGACCCTCTGACAGATCCTCTGATAGATCCTCTGACAGACCCTCTGACAGATCCTCTGATAGACCCTCTGATAGATCCTCTGACAGATCCTCTGACAGACCCTCTGACAGATCCTCTGACAGATCCTCTGATAGATCCTCTGATAGACCCTCTGATAGACCCTCTGATAGACCCTCTGATAGATCCTCTGACAGATCCTCTGATAGACCCTCTGACAGATCCTCTGACAGACCCTCTGATAGACCCTCTGATAGATCCTCTGATAGATCCTCTGATAGACCCTCTGATAGATCCTCTGATAGATCCTCTGAGAGATCCTCTGAGAGATCCTCTGATAGATCCTCTGATAGATCCTCTGATAGATCCTCTGATAGATCCTCTGATAGATCCTCTGATAGATCCTCTGACAGACCCTCTGACAGATCCTCTGACAGACCCTCTGATACATCCTCTAACAGACCCTCTGACAGACCCTCTGATAGATCCTCTGGTAGATCCTCTGATAGATCTTTTGATAGATCCTCTGAGAGATCCTCTGGTAGATCCTCTGGTAGATCCTCTGATAGATCCTCTGATAGATCCTCTAACAGACCCTCTGACAGACCCTCTGACAGATCCTCTGGTAGATCCTCTGGTAGATCCTCTGAGAGATCCTCTGATAGATCCTCTGATAGATCCTCTGATAGATCCTGTCACGTCTTAGTACCACATACTCTGTGTTTGTCCTTTTTTCAGGCCTTTCTGTTTTCTTTTGGAAGGTGTCTGAACCAGGTCTGAACCAGGTCTAAACCAGGTCTAAACCAGGTCTGAACCAGGTCTGAACCAGGTCTAAACCAGGTCTAAACCAGGTCTAAACCAGGTCTAAACCAGGTCTAAACCAGGTCTGAACCAGGTCTAGAGCCTCATACCTGGGTTCTCCTTCTTGCTCTGGAGGGTCTTCGTCCTCCTCTTCACTGCCGCTGTATTCATACTCCGTCTCATCTGAGACACAAAACACATGTGGAAATAAACACATCTGTTCATTTGTTTTTCAAAACCAAAAATAAGAAAACTAAAATTTAATTTTGGTTTTGGAGACAAATCATGAAGAAAAGAGTCGTTTTAGTTTTATTTTTGAAAAATACGAATGATACACAGATGACCTTCCTCTCCTCTCCTCTCCTCCGTCACTCACCCTTCTCTCCTCTCCTCCTCCTCTCCTCTCCTCCGTCACTCACCCTTCTCTCCTCTCCTCCTCCTCTCCTCTCCTCCGTCACTCACCCTTCTCTCCTCCTCTCCTCTCCTCCGTCACTCACCCTTCTCTCCTCTCCTCCTCCTCCTCTCCTCTCCTCCGTCACTCACCCTTCTCTCCTCCTCTCCTCTCCTCCGTCACTCACCCTTCCCTCCTCTCCTCCTCCTCTCCTCCGTCACTCACCCTTCTCTCCTTCTCTCCTCTCCTCCGTCACTCACCCTTCTCTCCTTCTCTCCTCTCCTCCGTCACTCACCCTTCTCTCCTCTCCTCCGTCACTCACCCTTCTCTCCTCCTCTCCTCTCCTCCGTCACTCACCCTTCTCTCCTCTCCTCCTCCTCTCCTCTCCTCCATCACTCACCCTTCTCTCCTTCTCTCCTCTCCTCCGTCACTCACCCTTCTCCTCTCCTCCGTCACTCACCCTTCTCTCCTCTCCTCCTTCTCTCCTCTCCTCCGTCACTCACCCTTCTCTCCTTCTCTCCTTTCCTCCGTCACTCACCCTTCTCTCCTCTCCTCCTTCTCTCCTCCGTCACTCACCCTTCTCTCCTCCCCTTCTCTCCTCCGTCACTCACCCTTCTCTCCTCTCCTCCGTCACTCACCCTTCTCTCCTCTCCTCCGTCACTCACCCTTCTCTCCTCTCCTCCGTCACTCACCCTTCTCTCCTTCTCTCCTCTCCTCCGTCACTCACCCTTCTCTCCTTTCCTCCGTCACTCACCCTTCTCTCCTCTCCTCCTTCTCTCCTCTCCTCCATCACTCACCCTTCTCTCCTCCCCTCCTCTCCTCCGTCACTTACCCTTCTCTCCTTCTCTCCTCTCCTCCGTCACTCACCCTTCTCTCCTCTCCTCCGTCACTCACCCTTCTCTCCTTCTCTCCTTTCCTCCGTCACTCACCCTTCTCTCCTTCTCTCCTCTCCTCCGTCACTCACCCTTCTCTCCTCCTCTCCTCTCCTCCGTCACTCACCCTTCTCTCCTCTCCTCCGTCACTCACCCTTCTCTCCTCCGTCACTCACCCTTCTCTCCTTCTCTCCTTTCCTCCGTCACTCACCCTTCTCTCCTTCTCTCCTCTCCTCCGTCACTCACCCTTCTCTCCTCCTCTCCTTTCCTCCGTCACTCACCCTTCTCTCCTCCTCTCCTCCGTCACTCACCCTTCTCTCCTCCTCTCCTCCGTCACTCACCCTTCTCTCCTCCTCTCCTCCGTCACTCACCCTTCTCTCCTCCGTCACTCACCCTTCTCTCCTCCTCTCCTCCGTCACTCACCCTTCTCTCCTCTCTTCTTCTTGGTGCGGTCGATGTGGTCCTTGAGCTGGATCCGCACTTGTCGTTCGTTGGGCTGGTCTCGGATGAAGGGATGTTTGAGGAGTTGGTCTGTGGGAGGACGCTGGGTGTAGTTCTTCACCAGACAACTCTCGATGAAGCTGAAGAACTTCTTAGACCTGAGGAAAGAGGAGAGGAAAGAGGAGAGGAGAGAGGAGAGAGGAGAGAGGAGAGAGGAGAGGAGAGAGGAGAGGAGAGAGGAGGAGAGAGAGGAGAGAGGAGGAGAGAGGAGGAGAGAGGAGAGGAGAGAGGAGAGAGGAGAGGAGAGAGGAGAGAGGAGAGAGGAGAGAGGAGAGAGGAGAGAGGAGAGAGAGAGGAGAAGGAGGAGAGGGGAGAGGAGAGGAGAGAGGAGAGGAAAGAGGAGAGAGGAGGAGAGAGGAGGAGAGAGGAGAGGAGAGAGGAAAGAGGAGAGGAGAGAGGAGGAGAGCGAAGAGGAGAGAGGAGAGGAGAGAGGAGGAGAGAGAGAGGAGAGCTAAGAGAGGAGAGAGAGAGAGAGGAGGAGAGCGAAGAGGAGAGTGGAGAGGAGAGAGGAGGAGAGAGGAGGAGAGAGGAGAGAGGAGAGGAGAGAGGAACGCGAAGAGGAGAGAGGAGAGAGGAGGAGAGAGGAGGAGAGAGGAGGAGAGAGGAGAGGAGAGGAGAGAGGAGAGGAAAGAGGAGAGAGAGGAGAGAGGAGAGGAGAGAGAGGAGAGAGGAGAGAAGGATGGAGGGATGGAGGGATGCACAGTGAGCTGAGGTGGATCAAACCCAGGCTCGGTGTTGTGTTCGTACCATTTCTTGGACTTGAGTCGGGGAGGGGGGTTTCGGGGGATGAGGAACAGCGCCCTCATCGGGTGCATGTCACAAAGAGCTGAAAACACAAACACTTCAGTCAAACTCAAAACCGTGTGGATAAAGATGAGGATTAAAGTGACTCACGAGGAGCTCCTTCTGCCATCTCGATGGCAGTGATTCCACAGGACCAGAGGTCACTCTGAGGAGGAGAACACACCAGGTCAGACCAGAGGAGGAGACGCTCCCTCTGGGCTCAGAGTCTGGGTTTGGCTCAGTTTGGGGGAACAGATCACAAACCCGAGCTCTGAGGAGGGTTTAAAGACGCCTTCATTCAGCACAGAGAAAGTGTGAACAGTGAAAACAGTGAAAGTAGATGATGTGTGAAGGAGCTGCAGCTCACGTGTGACTGCGACGTGCTTCAGACGTTTACACACTCAGACATGAGGAACCTGGAGAAAACCGAGTCCAAACATCACCTCACGTCTTTCCTACAGCTGCTCTGTGTGTCTGGACTCATTTAACACTTTATTTTACAATATTAGAGCATGAAGCCATTTTTACACTTTTAGATCTGCTTTATTCAAGGCTTTTTATTCCACTGGGGCTAAAATCACCATCGAACTTCATTATTTATAAAGGCAGAGCCAAAACTGTGTGAATAAAATCATAAACATGAGGAGATGGGTGTCAGATGGGTGTCGGATGGGTGTCGGATGGGTGTCGGATGGGTGTCGGATGGGTGTCAGATGGGTGTCAGATCGGTGTCAGATGGGTGTCAGATCGGTGTGAGATGGGTGTGAGATGGGTGTGAGATGGGTGTCAGATCGGTGTCAGATGGGTGTCAGATCGGTGTGAGATGGGTGTGAGATGGGTGTGAGATGGGTGTCAGATGGGTGTCAGATGGGTGTCAGATGGGTGTCGGGTAAATATATTCAGTGCTCGTGCGTTTTTACCGGCTGCTCTAAAAGTCACTCACAACAGGAGAAATCCACAGTTTTTATGATTATTCTACATGTTTTAAGGCAGTAAAACCCCTCAGCACCACACACTTTACACACACACTTTACACACACTTTACACACACACTTTACACACACACTTTACACACACTTTACACACACACTTTACACACACACTTTATACACACACTTTACACACACTTTACACACACTTTACACACACACTTTACACACACACTTTACACACACACTTTACACACACTTTACACACACACTTTACACACACACTTTACACACACACTTTACACACACTTTACACACACACTTTATACACACACTTTATACACACACTTTATACACACACTTTATACACACTTTATACACACACTTTACACACACTTTATACACACACTTTATACACACACTTTACACACACTTTATACACACACTTTACACACACTTTATACACACACTTTACACACACTTTATACACACTTTACACACACTTTATACACACTTTACACACACTTTACACACACTTTACACACACTTTACACACACTTTACACACTTTACACACACTTTACACACTTTACACACACTTTATACACTTTACACACACTTGACTCGGACAGACTCAGATCTAAACTGAGGAGGGGAAACTGTTGGTGCTGTTTTTTATTCTTTTAAACAGATCTGCACCTTTAATTATGCAGAACACAACGCGCGGGTTTCCCCTCAGCCAATCAGAACGCAGAACACAACGCACGGGTTTCCCCTCAGCCAATCAGAACACAGAACACAACGCGCGGGTTTCCCCTCAGCCAATCAGAACGCAGAACACAACGCGCGGGTTTCCCCTCAGCCAATCAGAACGCAGAACAAATCGCGCGGGTTTCCCCTCAGCCAATCAGAACGCAGAACACAACGCGCGGGTTTCCCCTCAGCCAATCAGAACGCAGAACACAACGTGCGGGTTTCCCCTCAGCCAATCAGAACGCAGAACACAACGCGCAGGTTTCCCCTCAGCCAATCAGAACACAGAACACAACGCGCAGGTTTCCCCTCAGCCAATCAGAACGCAGAACACAACTCAGGCTCATACACGGGGAAAAAATGACAAATCGCACTAAAAAAGATGCAGCGAAAGGCGACAGTGAGGAACGAATGTGTTTTTATACTGGGACCAAAACCCTGGATCAGGACCTCCCTCCCAGGACTCAGACCTGGACCAGCCCAGGACTTAAACCTGGACCAGCCCAGGACTCAGACCTGGACCAGCCCAGGACTTAAACCTGGACCAGCCCAGGACTTAAACCTGGACCAGCCCAGGACTCAGACCGGGTCCGGACTCACCCTGTAGTCGTAGGTGGCGTCCGGGTTCTCGTCGCAGGCGATCACCTCCGGGGCCATCCAGTACGGGGTCCCGATGAACGTGTTCCTGCGGCCCACAGTCCGGTCCAACTGAGCCGACACCCCAAAGTCCACTGAGCACAAGAGGGTTAGACCAGGACCAGACCAGGACTAGACCAGGACTAGACCAGGACTAGACCAGGACTAGACCAGGACTAGACCAGGACTAAACCAGGGATTAGACCAGGACCAGACCAGGACTAGACCAGGACTAGACCAGGACTAGACCAGGACTAGACCAGGACTAGACCAGGACCAGACCAGGACTAGACCAGGACTAGACCAGGGATTAGACCAGGGATTAGACCAGGACTAGACCAGGACTAGACCAGGACTAGACCAGGACTAAACCAGGGATTAGACCAGGACTAGACCAGGACTAGACCAGGACTAGACCAGGACTAGACCAGGGATTAGACCAGGACTAGACCAGGACTAGACCAGGACTAGACCAGGACTAGACCAGGGATTAGACCAGGACTAGACCAGGACTAGACCAGGACTAGACCAGGGATTAGACCAGGACTAGACCAGGACTAGACCAGGACTAGACCAGGGATTAGACCAGGACTAGACCAGGACTAGACCAGGACTAAACCAGGGATTAGACCAGGACCAGACCAGGACTAGACCAGGACTAGACCAGGGATTAGACCAGGACTAGACCAGGGATAAAACCAGGACTGAACCAGGACTAAACAGGACTAAACCAGAGTCTAAAGCAGGTCTAAAGCAGGTCCAGACCAGGTCTAAAGCAGGTCTAGACCAGGTCTAAAGCAGGTCTAGACCAGGTCTAAAGCAGGTCTAGTCCAGGTCTAAAGCAGGTCTAGACCAGGTCTAAAGCAGGTCTAGACCAGGTCTAAAGCAGGTCTAAAGCAGGAGACCAGGTCTAAAGCAGGTCTAGACCAGGTCTAAAGCAGGTCTAGACCAGGTCTAGACGGGGTGTGGGGGACAGGACGTACCCAGTTTGACCTCGGCGTTCTCCGTCAGCAGGACGTTCTGTCCTTTAATGTCTCGGTGAATCACGTGGTGAGCGTGAAGGTGAGACAGACCCTGCCACAAAAACAACAGAACTGAGACCGGAGAGAGACAGGAGCAGACAGGAGCAGACAGGAGCAGGCAGGAGCAGACAGGAGCAGGCAGGAGCAGGCAGGAGCAGGCAGGAGCAGACAGGAGCAGGCAGGAGCAGACAGGAGCAGGCAGGAGCAGACAGGAGCAGGCAGGAGCAGGCAGGAGCAGGCAGGAGCAGACGGAGGCAGGCAGGAGCAGGCAGGAGCAGGCAGGAGCTGGCTGGAGCATGCAGGAGCATGCAGGAGCAGACAGGAGCAGACAGGAGCAGACAGGAGCAGGCAGGAGCAGACAGGAGCAGGCAGGAGCAGGCAGGAGCAGACAGGAGCAGGCAGGAGCAGGTAGGAGCAGACAGGAGCAGGCAGGAGCAGACAGGAGCAGGTAGGAGCAGGCAGGAGCAGACAGGAGCAGGCAGGAGCAGGTAGGAGCAGACAGGAGCAGGCAGGAGCAGTCAGGAGCAGACAGGAGGAGACAGGAGCAGGCAGGAGCAGGCAGGAGCAGTCAGGAGCAGACAGGAGCAGTCAGGAGCAGGTAGGAGCAGGCAGGAGCAGACAGGAGCAGGCAGGAGCAGGCAGGAGCAGGCAGGAGCAGGCAGGAGCAGACAGGGCAGAGACCTCCTTCCGCCTCCTTGGGGCAGGTAGAAGACAGGCAGGAGCAGACAGGGCAGGCAGGGCAGGCAGGAGACAGACAGGGAGCAGGCAGGGTAGCAGCAGGCAGGAGCAGGGTAGGGAGCAGGCCAGGAGCAGACAGGAGCAGGCAGGAGCAGGTAGGAGCAGGCAGGAGCAGGCAGCAGGGAGCAGGGCAGGAGCAGACAGGAGCAGGGCAGGGAGCAGGTAGGGAGCAGGCAGGAACAGACAGGAGCAGGCAGGGAGCAGACAAAGGAGCAGGGTAGGGAGCAGGGCAGGGAGCAGACAGAACAGGCAGGGAACGGGTAGGGCAGGCAGGGAGCAGGGCAGGAAGCAGGCAGAACAGGGCAGGGCGGACAGAGACGGGCAGACAGGGAGCACTTGGGCAAGGCAGGGCTGGGGAGCAGACAGGGAGCAGACAGGGAGCAGGCAGGGAGCAGGTAGGGAGCAGACAGGAGCAGGCAGGAGCAGACAGGAGCAGACAGGAGCAGACAGGAGCAGGGCAAGAGCAGGCAGGAGCAGGCAGGGAGCAGGCAGGAGCAAGGTAGGAGCAGGCAGAGAGCAGACAGGAGCAGGCAGGAGCAGGTAGGAGCAGACAGGAACGCAGGCAGGAGACGGACAGGGAGCAGGCAAGAGGCAGGCAGGAGCAGGCAGGAGCAGACAGGAGCAGGTAGGAGCAGGCAGGAGCAGACAGGAGCAGGCAGGAGCAGGTAGGAGCAGGCAGGAGCAGGCAGGAGCAGGCAGGAGCAGGCAGGAGCAGGACTCACCCTCAGGATCTCTCTGGAGATGTAGGCGATCCAATCTTCTTTGAGCTGATTTCCTTTGGTGTTTTTGACCAGGTCGGTGATGGATCCGGCTCCACAGAACTCCATCACCAACTGAGACACAAACACAAACACTCGATTTCTACAAACAAAACCTCCTCCAAAGAGCCGCACAAACCAACTGAACCCTAAAACCAACAGAAAGTGTGAAAAAAACATGTGTATAGTGTGTGTATAGTGTGTGTATAGTGTGTATAGTGTGTATAGTGTGTATAGTGTGTGTATAGTGTGTGTATAGTGTGTGTATAGTGTGTATAGTGTGTGTATAGTGTGTGTATAGTGTGTATAGTGTGTATAGTGTGTATAGTGTGTGATTATAAGTGTGTATAATTATAATGTGTATAGTGTGTGTATGAGTGTGTGTATAGTGTGTATTATAGTGTGTATAGTGTGTGTATAGTGTGTGTGTATAGTGTGTGTATGTAGTGTGTGTATAGTGTATAGTGTGTTTAGTGTGTGTTTATTGTGTGTTTAGTGTGTGTGTATAGTGTGTGTATAGTGTGTGTATAGTGTGTATAGTGTGCAGTGTGTATAGTGTGTATAGGGTGTATAGTGTGCAGTGTGTATAGTGGGTACAGTGTGTATAGTGTGTACAGGGTGTATAGTGTGTATAGGGTCTATAGTGTGTACAGTGTGTATAGGGTGTACAGGGTGTATAGTGTGTATAGGGTGTATAGTGTGCAGAGTGTGTACAGGGTGTATAGTGTGTGTATAGTGTGTGTATAGTGTGTGTATAGTGTGTATAGTGTGTGTACAGTGTGTATAGTGTGTACAGAGTGTACAGTGTGTATAGTGTGTACAGTGTGTATAGTGTGTATAGTGTGTATAGTGTGCAGTGTGTACAGTGTGTATAGTGTGTATAGTGTGTATAGTGTGCAGTGTGTATAGTGTGTATAGTGTGCAGTGTGTACAGTGTGTATAGTGTGTAAGGGTGTACAGTATTATTGTGATATTATTGTATTGTGTGTACAGTGTGTATAGTGTGTGTGTGTGTGTATAGTGTGTACAGTGTGTATAGTGTGTATAGTGTGTATAGTGTGTACAGTGTGTACAGTGTGTGTGTCGTGTGTGTACAGTGTGTGTGTATAGTGTGTACAGTGTGTATAGTGTGTACAGTGTGTATAGTGTGTACAGTGTGTATAGTGTGTACAGTGTGTGTGTATAGTGTGTACAGTGTGTATAGTGTGTATAGTGTGTATAGTGTGTATAGTGTGTATAGTGTGTACAGTGTGTATAGTGTGTACAGTGTGTGTATAGTGTGTATAGTGTGTACAGTGTGTATAGTGTGTACAGTGTGTATAGTGTGTACAGTGTGTATAGTGTGTACAGTGTGTATAGTGTGTACAGTGTGTATAGTGTGTACAGGGTGTATAGTGTGTACAGTGTGTATAGTGTGTACAGTGTGTACAGTGTGTATAGTTTTTACAGTGTGTATAGTGTGTATAGTGTGCAGTGTGTACAGTGTGTATAGTGTGTTACAGTTAATTATTGTTATAGTGTGTATAGTGTGTACAGTGTGTATAGTGTGTACAGTGTGTATAGTGTGTACAGTGTGTGTGTACAGTGTGTGTGTATAGTGTGTACAGTGTGTATAGTGTGTACAGTGTGTATAGTGTGTATAGTGTGTATAGTGTGTATAGTGTGCAGTGTGTACAGTGTGTATAGTGTGTAAGGGTGTACAGTGTGTGTATAGTGTGTACAGTGTGTATAGTGTGTACAGTGTGTATAGTGTGTACAGTGTGTATAGTGTGTGTGTCGTGTGTGTGTATAGTGTGTACAGTGTGTATAGTGTGTACAGTGTGTATAGTGTGTACAGTGTGTATTGTGTTTTCAGTGTGTACTGTGTTTATAGTGTGTACAGTGTTTAGTGTGTTTACAGTGTTCAGTGTGTATAGTGTGTATAGTGTGTATAGTGTGTACAGTGTGTGTATAGTGTGTATTGTATGTGTGTATAGTGTGTACAGTGTGTACTTAATTCTAGTGTATTTACAGTGTGTATAGTGTGCAGTGTGTATAGTGTGTGTATAGTGTGTACAGTGTGTATAGTGTGTACAGTGTGTATAGTGTGTACAGGGTGTATAGTGTGTACAGTGTGTGTATAGTGTGTATAGTGTGTATAGTGTGTACAGGGTGTATAGTGTGTACAGTGTGTATAGTGTGCAGTGTGTATAGTGTGTACAGTGTGTATAGTGTGTATAGTGTGTAAGGGTGTACAGTGTGTGTATAGTGTGTACAGTGTGTACAGTGTGTATAGTGTGTATAGTGTGTATAGTGTGTATAGTGTGTATAGTGTGTACAGTGTGTATAGTGTGTATAGTGTGTATAGTGTGTATAGTGTGTATAGTGTGTACAGTGTGTATAGTGTGTACAGTGTGTATAGTGTGTGTATAGTGTGTAGTGTGTAAGGGTGTACAATTATTATGTGTATAGTGTGTACAGTGTGTATAGTGTGTACAGTGTGTATGTATGTATAGTGTGTACAGTGTGTATAGTGTGTATAGTGTGTAAGTGTGTATTGTACAATTATAGTGTGTACAGTGTGTACAGTGTGTACAGTGTGTACAGTGTTTACAGTGTGTATAGTGTGTACAGTGTGTACAGTGTGTACAGTGTGTACAGTGTGTATAGTGTGTACAGTGTGTACAGTGTGTATAGTGTGTACAGTGTGTACAGTGTGTATAGTGTGTACAGTGTGTACAGTGTGTACAGTGTGCAGTGTGTATAGTGTGTATAGTGTGTATAGTGTGTATAGTGTGTACAGTGTGTATAGTGTGTACAGTGTGTACAGTGTGTACAGTGTGTACAGTGTGTACAGTGTGTACAGTGTGTATAGTGTGTATAGTGTGTAAGGGTGTACAGTGTGTACAGTGTGTACAGTGTGTATAGTGTGTATAGTGTGTACAGTGTGTACAGTGTGTACAGTGTGTACAGTGTGTACAGTGTGTGTGTGTGTATAGTGTGTATAGTGTGCATAGTGTGTATAGTGTGTATAGTGTGTAAGGGTGTATAGTGTGTACAGTGTGTACAGTGTGTATAGTGTGTAGTGTGTAAGGGTCTATAGTGTGTACAGTGTTACCCAGAGCTGGTCGTCGTGGCCTGGGGGGCTCTTCTTGATAAACGCTCCGTAGTAGGTGGCGATGTTCCTGTGGTGGGAATATTTCTTCAACATGTTGATCTCCAACTTTATCTCCTCCTCCTCGTCCTGGACACGGGAAACAAGCGTCAGAGACACCAGGAACATCTGCGCCTCCTCTGCGCCTCCTCTGCGCCTCCTCTGCTCCTCCTCTGCTCCTCCTCTGAGCCTCCTCTGCTCCTCCTCTGCACCTCCTCTGAGCCTCCTCTGCTCCTCCTCTGCTCCTCCTCTGCTCCTCCTCTGAGCCTCCTCTGCTCCTCCTCTGCTCCTCCTCTGCGCCTCCTCTGCTCCTCCTCTGCTCCTCCTCTGCGCCTCCTCTGCTCCTCCTCTGCTCCTCCTCTGCGCCTCCTCTGAGCCTCCTCTGAGCCTCCTCTGCACCTCCTCTGCTCCTTTTTCTCCTTTATTCATGTATCCAACAGTTCATATGAATAATTTAAATATTCATGTATTTTTATCAGTGATTTTC
Organism: Odontamblyopus rebecca; assembly: GCA_030686955.1. Classification (NCBI taxonomy): domain Eukaryota; kingdom Metazoa; phylum Chordata; class Actinopteri; order Gobiiformes; family Gobiidae; genus Odontamblyopus; species Odontamblyopus rebecca. The sequence continues at coordinate 1,878,488 of CM060675.1, forward strand.
AGTGATTTCGATTCAGTTTTTATTCAGTTTTTATTAGAAAAACAGAAAATCTGGTTCATAATAAATACGAATATCAAAATAATAATAAAAGTGTTGAAGTCTGAGGAGTTAAAGTGTTGAAGTCTGAGGAGTTAAAGTGTTGAAGTCTGAGGAGTTAAAGTGTTGAAGTCTGAGGAGTTAAAGTGTTGAAGTCTGAGGAGTTAAAGTGTTGAAGTCTGAGGAGTTAAAGTGTTGAAGTCTGAGGAGTTAAAGTGTTGAAGTCTGAGGAGTTAAAGTGTTGAAGTCTGAGGAGTTAAAGTGTTGAAGTCTGAGGAGTTAAAGTGTTGAAGTCTGAGGAGTTAAAGTGTTTAAGACCCTGAGGCTCTGAGTCTGACACGAGTCACAAATATTTACCCAGAAAAACATGAATCACAGACGAGAAACTGACTCAGAACAATGACATAAGAGACGGGCGAGTCCAGACCGAAACCAGGACTGAACCGGGACTGAACCGGGACTGAACCGGGACTGAACCAGGGACTAAACCAGGGACTGAACCGGAACTGAACCGGAACTGAACCGGAACTGAACCGGAACTGAACCGGGACTGAACCGGGACTAAACCGGGACTGAACCGGGACTAAACCAGGGACTAAACCAGGGACTAAACCAGGGACTGAACCGGGACTAAACCGGGACAAAACTGGGACTAAACCAGGGACTAAACCAGGGACTGAACCGGGACTGAACCGGGACTACACCAGGACTAAACCAGGACTAAACAAAATCGTCCATTCTGTGTGTTTTGTCTTGAATAAATCGTCACTTTTCTCATTTTCATTCCTGTTTTAATTCATTTGACCAACAGAACTCTGCACATTTCCCCCTCGTCTCAGTGACTAAAGTCCAGCGGGACAGAAGTGCAGTTCATGTTTGGCCCTGATGCCCTCCCACGCACACAAAGCTCCTCACAGAGATGAGAGCCGGGCTCTGTTCTGAGGTCTGAGGCCCCTCTGTGTCCCACCGCATCCAACATTCACCCACATTCACCCACATTCACCCACATTCACCCACATTCACCCACATTCACCAACATTCACCCACATTCACCAACATTCACCCACATTCACCCACATTCACCCACATTCACCAACATTCACCCACATTCACCAACATTCACCAACATTCACCAACATTCACCAACATTCACCCACATTCACCAACATTCACCAACATTCACCAACATTCACCCACATTCACCAACATTCACCCACATTCACCAACATTCACCAACATTCACCCACATTCACCAACATTCACCCACATTCACCAACATTCACCCACATTCACCCACATTCACCCACATTCACCCACATTCACCCACATTCACCAACATTCACCAACATTCACCAACATTCACCAACATTCACCAACATTCACCAACATTCACCCACATTCACCAACATTCACCAACATTCACCCACATTCACCAACATTCACCCACATTCACCAACATTCACCAACATTCACCAACATTCACCAACATTCACCCACATTCACCCACATTCACCCACATTCACCCACATTCACCAACATTCACCAACATTCACCAACATTCACCAACATTCACCAACATTCACCCACATTCACCAACATTCACCAACATTCACCCACATTCACCCACATTCACCAACATTCACCAACATTCACCCACATTCACCAACATTCACCAACATTCACCAACATTCACCCACATTCACCCACATTCACCCACATTCACCAACATTCACCCACATTCACCAACATTCACCCACATTCACCCACATTCACCCACATTCACCCACATTCACCCACATTCACCCACATTCACCCACATTCACCCACATTCACCAACATTCACCAACATTCACCCACATTCACCAACATTCACCAACATTCACCCACATTCACCAACATTCACCAACATTCACCCACATTCACCCACATTCACCCACATTCACCCACATTCACCCACATTCACCAACATTCACCAACATTCACCCACATTCACCCACATTCACCAACATTCACCCACATTCACCAACATTCACCAACATTCACCAACATTCACCCACATTCACCCACATTCACCAACATTCACCAACATTCACCAACATTCACCCACATTCACCCACATTCACCAACATTCACCAACATTCACCAACATTCACCCACATTCACCAACATTCACCCACATTCACCAACATTCACCAACATTCACCAACATTCACCAACATTCACCAACATTCACCCACATTCACCCACATTCACCCACATTCACCAACATTCACCAACATTCACCCACATTCACCCACATTCACCAACATTCACCAACATTCACCCACATTCACCAACATTCACCAACATTCACCAACATTCACCAACATTCACCAACATTCACCCACATTCACCCACATTCACCAACATTCACCAACATTCACCCACATTCACCAACATTCACCAACATTCACCCACATTCACCCACATTCACCAACATTCACCAACATTCACCAACATTCACCCACATTCACCAACATTCACCCACATTCACCAACATTCACCAACATTCACCAACATTCACCCACATTCACCAACATTCACCCACATTCACCAACATTCACCAACATTCACCAACATTCACCCACATTCACCAACATTCACCAACATTCACCCACATTCACCCACATTCACCAACATTCACCAACATTCACCAACATTCACCCACATTCACCAACATTCACCAACATTCACCAACATTCACCAACATTCACCAACATTCACCAACATTCACCAACATTCACCAACATTCACCAACATTCACCAACATTCACCCACATTCACCCGCCGCCTCCACGCCGCTAAACTCCTGCCCACGCACCGCCACTCCAGAGGAATCAGGTAGAACAGAAGAGTTTAACAGACGCCTGAAGTCAGAGGAACAAAACCTGAAATAAGTCCCAAATCTGGTGTTTCTGGTGTTTCAAAGCGACACAAAAACGAGACAAAACTAAAAATATCTGAAAAATCTGCAAGAAACACAAATGTTCTACAGAGTTAACAGCTTTTACACACAGGGAGGGCATCTGACACACAGGGAGGGCATCTGACACACAGGGAGGGCATCTGACACACAGGGAGGGCATCTGACACACGGGGAGGGCATCTGACACACGGGGAGGGCATCTGACACACAGGGAGGGCATCTGACACACAGGGAGGGCATCTGACACACAGGGAGGGCATCTGACACACAGGGAGGGCATCTGACACAGGGGAGGGCATCTGACACACAGGGAGGGCATCTGACACACAGGGAGGGCATCTGACACACGGGGAGGGCATCTGACACACAGGGGAGGGCATCTGACACACAGGGAGGGCATCTGACACACAGGGAGGGCATCTGACACACAGGGAGGGCATCTGACACAGGGGAGGGCATCTGACACACAGGGAGGGCATCTGACACACAGGGAGGGCATCTGACACACAGGGAGGGCATCTGACACACAGGGAGGGCATCTGACACACAGGGAGGGCATCTGACACACAGGGAGGGCATCTGACACACAGGGGAGGGCATCTGGCTCTTACCTCGGTGACGTCCATGACCTTGATGGCCGCCAGTTGTCCGGTTTTGACATGTCGACCCTGAGGAGACGAGAAAAGGTCAGAAATGTAGAAACTGATGTAAACGTGTCGTTCTGTTCGGCCACAGTTTCATTCTCAATATTTGAACTCAAACCTCTTCATTTCCTCGTTTAGGTGAGAGAATTCTGAATAAACATCATTAAATTCTGAATCAAACTGAATTCCTCTTAAAAAAGTCCCTGTAAACTCTTAATAATGAAACTGACTCTTGTGAGTTCATCTTAATCCTGAAGTCAGTGAGTTTGTTCGGATTTTAAAGCTGAATTCATTTCTTCCTGTAAACGTTTCTTCTTCTTCTTTAATCCCGGTGGTTGGAGCTCGTTGGTTCGTCCTTCTGAAGTTAAATTTCTTTTATGTCATTTTTCTTTAATTTTTTTATTTCATTTTTTAATTTTCTTTATTTTTTCATTTTATTTTTCTTTAATTTTTTTTCTAAATTTTTCATTTCATTTTCTTAATTTAATTTTGTTCTTTTTTCATTTCATTAAATTTTTTTTTTATTTTGTTCAAATTTTTTCATTTTATTTTCTTTTTTTCATTTAAAAAAAATTGTGATTACATTTTTTTCATTTGTCTTTGTTTTTTTTCTTTCACTTTCTCGTCTTCCTTTGTTCCTGTGGATTTGTGAGCGGGATGTGGGAGTGGGCTGAGGTGTGGCAGCCTCACACTCAGTTTGTCTTCTTCCTCCTTCTCCCACACTCTTCCCTTCTCCTCCTCAGCTCACAGTTCTTCCTCCTTCTCCCACACTCTTCCCTTCTCCTCCTCAGCTCACAGTTCTTCCTCCTTCTCCCACACTCTTCCCTTCTCCTCCTCAGCTCACAGTTCTTCCTCCTTCTCCCACACTCTTCCCTTCTCCTCCTCAGCTCACAGTTCTTCCTCCTTCTCCCACACTCTTCCCTTCTCCTCCTCAGCTCACAGTTCTTCCTCCTTCTCCCACACTCTTCCCTTCTCCTCCTCAGCTCACAGTTCTTCCTCCTTCTCCCACACTCTTCCCTTCTCCTCCTCCGCTCACAGTTCTTCCTCCTTCTCCCACACTCTTCCCTTCTCCTCCTCAGCTCACAGTTCTTCCTCCTTCTCCCACACTCTTCCCTTCTCCTCCTCAGCTCACAGTTCTTCCTCCTTCTCCCACACTCTTCCCTTCTCCTCCTCAGCTCACAGTTCTTCCTCCTTCTCCCACACTCTTCCCTTCTCCTCCTCAGCTCACAGTTCTTCCTCCTTCTCCCACACTCTTCCCTTCTCCTCCTCCGCTCACAGTTCTTCCTCCTTCTCCCACACTCTTCCCTTCTCCTCCTCAGCTCACAGTTCTTCCTCCTTCTCCCACACTCTTCCCTTCTCCTCCTCAGCTCACAGTTCTTCCTCCTTCTCCCACACTCTTCCCTTCTCCTCCTCAGCTCACAGTTCTTCCTCCTTCTCCCACACTCTTCCCTTCTCCTCCTCAGCTCACAGTTCTTCCTCCTTCTCCCACACTCTTCCCTTCTCCTCCTCAGCTCACAGTTCTTCCTCCTTCTCCCACACTCTTCCCTTCTCCTCCTCAGCTCACAGTTCTTCCTCCTTCTCCCACACTCTTCCCTTCTCCTCCTCAGCTCACAGTTCTTCCTCCTTCTCCCACACTCTTCCCTTCTCCTCCTCCGCTCACAGTTCTTCCTCCTTCTCCCACACTCTTCCCTTCTCCTCCTCAGCTCACAGTTCTTCCTCCTTCTCCCACACTCTTCCCTTCTCCTCCTCAGCTCACAGTTCTTCCTCCTTCTCCCACACTCTTCCCTTCTCCTCCTCAGCTCACAGTTCTTCCTCCTTCTCCCACACTCTTCCCTTCTCCTCCTCAGCTCACAGTTCTTCCTCCTTCTCCCACACTCTTCCCTTCTCCTCCTCCGCTCACAGTTCTTCCTCCTTCTCCCACACTCTTCCCTTCTCCTCCTCAGCTCACAGTTCTTCCTCCTTCTCCCACACTCTTCCCTTCTCCTCCTCAGCTCACAGTTCTTCCTCCTTCTCCCACACTCTTCCCTTCTCCTCCTCAGCTCACAGTTCTTCCTCCTTCTCCCACACTCTTCCCTTCTCCTCCTCAGCTCACAGTTCTTCCTCCTTCTCCCACACTCTTCCCTTCTCCTCCTCAGCTCACAGTTCTTCCTCCTTCTCCCACACTCTTCCCTTCTCCTCCTCCGCTCACAGTTCTTCCTCCTTCTCCCACACTCTTCCCTTCTCCTCCTCAGCTCACAGTTCTTCCTCCTTCTCCCACACTCTTCCCTTCTCCTCCTCAGCTCACAGTTCTTCCTCCTTCTCCCACACTCTTCCCTTCTCCTCCTCAGCTCACAGTTCTTCCTCCTTCTCCCACACTCTTCCCTTCTCCTCCTCCGCTCACAGTTCTTCCTCCTTCTCCCACACTCTTCCCTTCTCCTCCTCAGCTCACAGTTCTTCCTCCTTCTCCCACACTCTTCCCTTCTCCTCCTCAGCTCACAGTTCTTCCTCCTTCTCCCACACTCTTCCCTTCTCCTCCTCAGCTCACAGTTCTTCCTCCTTCTCCCACACTCTTCCCTTCTCCTCCTCAGCTCACAGTTCTTCCTCCTTCTCCCACACTCTTCCCTTCTCCTCCTCAGCTCACAGTTCTTCCTCCTTCTCCCACACTCTTCCCTTCTCCTCCTCAGCTCACAGTTCTTCCTCCTTCTCCCACACTCTTCCCTTCTCCTCCTCAGCTCACAGTTCTTCCTCCTTCTCCCACACTCTTCCCTTCTCCTCCTCCGCTCACAGTTCTTCCTCCTTCTCCCACACTCTTCCCTTCTCCTCCTCAGCTCACAGTTCTTCCTCCTTCTCCCACACTCTTCCCTTCTCCTCCTCAGCTCACAGTTCTTCCTCCTTCTCCCACACTCTTCCCTTCTCCTCCTCAGCTCACAGTTCTTCCTCCTTCTCCCACACTCTTCCCTTCTCCTCCTCAGCTCACAGTTCTTCCTCCTTCTCCCACACTCTTCCCTTCTCCTCCTCCGCTCACAGTTCTTCCTCCTTCTCCCACACTCTTCCCTTCTCCTCCTCAGCTCACAGTTCTTCCTCCTTCTCCCACACTCTTCCCTTCTCCTCCTCAGCTCACAGTTCTTCCTCCTTCTCCCACACTCTTCCCTTCTCCTCCTCAGCTCACAGTTCTTCCTCCTTCTCCCACACTCTTCCCTTCTCCTCCTCAGCTCACAGTTCTTCCTCCTTCTCCCACACTCTTCCCTTCTCCTCCTCAGCTCACAGTTCTTCCTCCTTCTCCCACACTCTTCCCTTCTCCTCCTCCGCTCACAGTTCTTCCTCCTTCTCCCACACTCTTCCCTTCTCCTCCTCAGCTCACAGTTCTTCCTCCTTCTCCCACACTCTTCCCTTCTCCTCCTCAGCTCACAGTTCTTCCTCCTTCTCCCACACTCTTCCCTTCTCCTCCTCAGCTCACAGTTCTTCCTCCTTCTCCCACACTCTTCCCTTCTCCTCCTCAGCTCACAGACTTAAGCCTGAGGACAGAATTCTCCAGCTGCTGCTTCATTATCATCAGAACCACTGCGGGAAAAGTTCGGATCGTGTTTGTGTCGGCGGCGAAACGACAAACGGAGACGACAGAAAAGAGCAGCTGAAGTGTGGGTTTACTTCCCAAAGACGGAAATACGTTTGTGTCGCTGTCCGATCAGCACCTTCCCCACCCCCAGACGCTGAGAATTAAATTAAGAATTATTATTTCCACGTGAACTCCAAGGAGATTTTAATTCAGAATTAAAACCATGTAAACGCGACACTGAAAGTGGGATGTAACCCGAGCAAACAGAATGTGGAGTCTCGGGTTTAATGATCAGCACAAACTGAAACGTGAGCCGTTTTTTTATGACGCTGAGAAGCTCGAGTTACAGATCTGAACCCAGCCGGATCTGAACCAGGAAGTGAAGCGCCGAAAGTGCTGAGAATCTGACGCTGAAGATACGAGAACTAATCGGGAACCGGCTCCTGCTCCCGGCGCTGGGACGAGTCAGGGATCCATTTATTTATGACAGCCTCTGATAATAAAACAGGAAGTGCTTAAAACTCTCCTCTGGGGCTCAAATTATTCTCATTTTAGTCTTAAAAAGTGTCGTAACAATAACCGGAATTCTCTCCAGAATAACGTGAACCATCACAATTATGTCGAGTCTTTTCACTTAAATTCATGGTTACGACACCACAGAAGTTACTAAAACTATAGTCTGACCATTAAGTTATTCTTTATTTTTATTTATTATGATTCTATTTATTTTTTATCTTTTGTTATTGTTTTAAGCTTAACCAATTTCTTAACACTGTCTGTATATATGTGTATATCTGTTATATATACGGTTCACCATTTACTGTATAATTATAAATCTCTTCATAAAAAGCCAATAAAAAAACATTGGTGGAAAAAAAAAGAAATAACGGTTCTAAGAACTTTTAAAGCTTAGTTTTCTGGGTTAAGTCTTGTTGAGGAAAAAAAAAAATTCTCACAGTTTTTTAGCCTCCACAAAATATCAAACTAAATATCAGACGGTGAGAGATTTACCGTGAAAACATCGTACAGAGAAATGTTGATATTGTTCCATCTGTTGTCTTGAATAATTAGTTTTAAAGTAAGTGGAGCAGAATCAGGAGGAGCAGCTGTTTCTGATGCTAACGCTAACGCTAACGCTAATGCTAGCGCAGCACACTGACCCACTTCTCACAGGGACAGGAAACGGGGCCGAGACCTTCAAAATAAAACCTGGAAATTCTGCTTTTTGCCCTCATCATGACTGAACACCTTCCTTCCTTCACTGCCCCTTCTCTTCCTCCTCTCTTTCCTCTCTCTAGCCACTTTATCCTCATCTTCCTTCTCTTCCTTCCTTTCTTTCTTCCTCTTCTGTCAATCGCCTCCACTGCTCCTCCTTCCCCTCTTCTTTCTCACCTCCTCTTCCTCATCTGCACTTCTTTACCTCCTTCTTTACTGTTCCTATTCTCTCCTCTACTCCTCCCCTTCCTCCTCCTCTCCAGCTCCTCTCCTTCCCTTCTCTCTCTACCTCCTCCCCTCCTCCTTTTGCTCCCTCTGTCCTCCTCCCCTCTTCCTCTATGCTGTTTCTCCTCCAGCTCTTCTGTCCATCTCTTCTCTCTACCTCCGCCCCTCCTCCTTTTGCTCTGTCTGTCCTCCTCCTCCTCCCCCTCTATGCTGTTTCTCCTCCAGCTCTTCTGTCCATCTCTTCTCTCTACCTCCGCCCCTCCTCCACTCTCCTTCTATGCCTCCTCTCTCCTCCTCCTCTCCTCCGTTCTTCCCTCTGCCCCTCCTCCTCCTCTTCTGCCCTCTTTCTTCTCCTCCTCCTCCCTCCATCCTGGCTGTCGTGTGACTCACATTATCTCTCCCTCGGCTTTTCAAAATAAAACGCTCACGGAGGAAAAACGGCCGTCAGAGCCAAACCGTCTCAAAGCTGCACTGTGTCACTTTTCCACTCGTCTCCATGGAGCCAGAGCAGAGCATTAAAAGCATCAGATCTGTGGAGAGGCGAGCGCACTCACGGAAACAAAACCAGCCACTAAAACACTGATGGTTGAACAAACGCAAAATTCCCGTTTAAAGTCGTATTGTGGAACATTCCAGAGCGTCGCCATCTCCATGGAGACGAGCAGAACAGACTCCTCGTCACAAACAGACCTGCAGTTGTTTCATTCACATGTTTAACACAAACCTGCACATTTAGCACAAGTTTTTCTCTCAGACTGAAAACACCCTGTTCCACCTCGTGATGTCATCGTGTGGTGACACAGGAAGTGCTCCACTGTGTTTTTAAACTCCACACAGCTTCAGGAGAATCATTTGGGTCGTTTCAGTCCTGGAGTCGCCGAACTCGACTGAACTAAAGGGAAAAGGGGAAACTAACACTTGATGACATCACAGGGTGGAACAGAGCGTCTGGAGCTTTGGAGAAGAAACAGACGAATAATAAAGAGACAAACATGTGTTTCAGTCTGTCAGGACTAAACCAGGACTAAACCAGGACTAAACCAGGACTAAACCAGGACTAAACCAGGACTAAACCAGGACTAAACCAGGACTAAACCAGGTCTAAACCAGGACTAAACCAGGACTAAACCAGAACTAAACCAGGACTAAACCAGGACTAAACCAGAACTAAACCAGGACTAAACCAGGTCTAAACCAGGACTAAACCAGGACTAAACCAGGACTAAACCAGGACTAAACCAGGACTAAACCAGGTCTAAACCAGGACTAAACCAGGACTAAACCAGGACTAAACCAGGGACTAAACCAGGACTAAACCAGGACTAAACCAGGACTAAACCAGGACTAAACCAGAACTAAACCAGGACTAAACCAGGACTAAACCAGGACTAAACCAGGACTAAACCAGGACTAAACCAGGACTAAACCAGGTCTAAACCAGGACTAAACCAGGGACTAAACCAGGTCTAAACCAGGACTAAACCAGGGACTAAACCAGGACTAAACCAGGACTAAACCAGGTCTAAACCAGGACTAAACTAGGGACTAAACCAGGACTAAACCAAGGACTAAACCAGGACTAAACCAGGACTAAACCAGGGACTAAACTAGGACTAAACCAGGTCTAAACCAGGTCTAAACCAGGTCTAAACCAGGAGAAAACCAGGACTAAACCAGGGACTAAACCAGACACTAAACCAGGACTAAACCAGGGCTAAACCAGGACTAAACCAGGGCTAAACCAGGGACTAAACCAGGACTAAACCAGGACTAAACCAGGACTAAACCAGGGCTAAACCAGGACTAAACCAGGGACTAAACCAGGGACTAAACCAGGACTAAACCAGGGACTAAACTAGGACTAAACCAGGGCTAAACCAGGGCTAAACCAGGGACTAAACCAGGGCTAAACCAGGGCTAAACCAGGACTAAACCAGGTCTAAATCAGGGACTAAACCAGGGCTAAACCAGGTCTAAATCAGGGACTAAATCAGGTCTAAACCAGGGACTAAACCAGACACTAAACCAGGACTAAACCAGGTCTAAACCAGGACTAAACCAGGTCTAAATCAGGGACTAAACCAGGTCTAACCCAGGAGTAAACCAGGACTAAACCAGGTCTAAACCAGTACTAAACCAGGTCTAAACCAGGACAAAACCAGGACTAAACCAGGTCTAAACCAGGGACTAAACCAGACACTAAACCAGGACTAAACCAGGACTAAACCAGGTCTAAACCAGGACAAAACCAGGACAAAACCAGGTCTAAACCAGGGACTAAACCAGACACTAAACCAGGGCTAAACCAGGACTAAACCAGGACTAAACCAGGGATAAACCAGGGACTAAACCAGGGCTAAACCAGGGCTAAACCAGGGACTAAACCAGGGACTAAACCAGGGACTAAACCAGACACTAAACCAGGACTAAACCAGGTCTAAACCAGGACTAAACCAGGTCTAAATCAGGGACTAAACCAGGTCTAACCCAGGAGTAAACCAGGACTAAACCAGGTCTAAACCAGGACTAAACCAGGTCTAAACCAGGACAAAACCAGGACAAAACCAGGTCTAAACCAGGGACTAAACCAGGGACTAAACCAGGTCTAAACCAGGACTAAACCAGGTCTAAACCAGGACAAAACCAGGACAAAACCAGGTCTAAACCAGGGACTAAACCAGACACTAAACCAGGACTAAACCAGGTCTAAACCAGGACTAAACCAGGTCTAAACCAGGACAAAACCAGGTCTAAACCAGGGACTAAACCAGACACTAAACCAGACACTAAACCAGGGCTAAACCAGGACTAAACCAGGGATAAACCAGGGACTAAACCAGGGCTAAACCAGGGCTAAACCAGGGCTAAATCAGGGACTAAACCAGGACTAAACCAGGGATAAACCAGGGACTAAACCAGGGCTAAACCAGGGCTAAACCAGGGCTAAACCAGGACTAAACCAGGGACTAAACCAGGGACTAAACCAGGGCTAAACCAGGGCTAAACCAGGGCTAAACCAGGACTAAACCAGGGCTAAACCAGGACTAAACCAGGACTAAACCAGGTCTAAACCGGGGACTAAACCGGGGACTAAACCAGGACTAAACCAGGTCTAAACCAGGGACTAAACCAGGTCTAAACCAGGGCTAAACCAGGGACTAAACCAGGGACTAAACCAGGTCTAAACCAGGACTAAACCAGGACTAAATTTGGTCTAAACTAAGTCTAAAAAGGACTAAACCACAAAGACGTTGCAGGACTTTGAATCATTTTCCGTCTGTTCCTCAAATAAACTCGGCTCAGGGCCGAACAAAAAGACGACGTTTGTTTTGTTGTTTGTCCAGTTTTGTCTCTTCAGAAAAAAAAGAGTTTCATTTAATCCTCAAAACTTTCAGAGACACAAACCCGGGTCCAAAAAAGAACCCTCCTCAGGTCTGGTTATGATCCTGGTCTGGACCCTCCTCAGGTCTGGTTATGATCCTGGCCTGGACCCTCCTCAGGTCTGGTTATGATCCTGGTCTGGACCCTCCTCAGGTCTGGTTGTCATCCTGGTCTGGACCCTCCTCAGGTCTGGTTATGATCCTGGTCTGGACCCTCCTCAGGTCTGGTTATGATCCTGGTCTGGACCCTCCTCAGGTCTGGTTATGATCCTGGTCTGGACCCTCCTCAGGTCTGGTTATGATCCTGGTCTGGACCCTCCTCAGGTCTGGTTATGATCCTGGCCTGGACCCTCCTCAGGTCTGGTTATGATCCTGGTCTGGACCCTCCTCAGGTCTGGTTGTCATCCTGGTCTGGACCCTCCTCAGGTCTGGTTATGATCCTGGTCTGGACCCTCCTCAGGTCTGGTTATGATCCTGGTCTGGACCCTCCTCAGGTCTGGTTATGATCCTGGTCTGGACCCTCCTCAGGTCTGGTTATGATCCTGGTCTGGACCCTCCTCAGGTCTGGTTATCATCCTGGTCTGGACCCTCCTCAGGTCTGGTTATGATCCTGGTCTGGACCCTGCTCAGGTCTGGTTATGATCCTGGTCTGGACCCTGCTCAGGTCTGGTTATGATCCTGGTCTGGACCCTGCTCAGGTCTGGTTATGATCCTGGTCTGGACCCTGCTCAGGTCTGGGACTCAGAGGACACAGGGAGAACATGCAAACCCCAGACTAAACTCAGTCCGGGAATCGAACCCGAGACCTTCAAAACCAGGACTAAACCAGGACTAAACCAGGACTAAACCAGGTCTAAACCAGGTCTAAACCAGGTCTAAACCAGGTCTAAACCAGGTCTAAACCGGGGACTAAACCGGGGACTTAACCGGGGACTAAACTAGGACTAAACCAGGACTGAACCAGGACTGAACCAGGACTGAACCAGGACTGAACCAGGACTCAACCAGGACTCAACCAGGACTCAACCAGGACTCAACCAGGACTAAACCAGGACTAAACCAGGACTAAACCAGGTCTAAACCAGATCTAAACCAAGACTAAACCAGGTCTAAACCAGGACTAAAGCAGATCTAAACCAAGACTAAACCAGGACTAAACCAGGACTAAACCAGGACTAAACCAGGTCTAAACCAGGACTAAACCAGGATTAAACCAGGGACTAAACCAGGACTGAGCCAGGACTAAACCAGGACTAAACCAGAGACTAAACGTGGATTTGACCCGGTTTAAGCCAGTTCTAACCCAGGTCTGAATCCTGCACTGTCACTTTTATAAATCAAACCAGTTCTCAGTAGAAAAAGGAAAACAGTAACAGAACTCGTCTAGGACCAATCCAGAACCAAACAAGACCCAAAATCTGGTCCAAACCCTGGACTGGACCACGGACTCTGAAAACTCCAGACGGTTCAAGTATCAGAAAAACAAGAAGAGCCGCTGAGCCGTCGATTCTGATCTCGACAAACGTAAACAAACTGAAAATGAGACCAATCCCCCATCAGAGAGTGGGCGGAGCCACAGAGGAGACCTGGACTATGGACCTGGACTAGAGACCTGGACTATGGACCTGGACTAGAGACCTGGACTAGAGACCTGGACTAAAGACCTGGACTAGAGACCTGGACTAGAGACCTGGACTATGGACCTGGACTATGGACCTGGACTATGGACCTGGACTATGGACCTGGACTAAAGACCTGGACTAGAGACCTGGACTAAAGACCTGGACTAAAGACCTGGACTAAAGACCTGGACTAAAGACCTGGACTAAAGACCTGGACTAGACGAGTTTCTTTCAGATCCAAGTCGTCATAATTCACTGAAATAAGTCCTGTTCAGACACAAAAGCTGCAGTTTGTGGATGTAGTTCACAGGACCAGAGCGTAGGGGGCAGCACCACCAACACCGTTCTGCTTCTACTTCCTCTTCTCCAGCCTCAAAACCACATGAAGCGTAATAACAGCGTAAAAACAGCGTCATAACAGCGTCATAACAGCGTCATAACAGCGTCATAACAGCGTCATAACAGCGTCATAACTCCCTGACTTGATGTGGAGGACGAGGAGCTCAGCCTCAGGTTAAGTTATAAAAACACCCCCACACTTGAGGCTCGGCCATGTTTGATCCGACTCCTGACGTCACCTCCACGTCACGGCCACGAAAACCTTTAAGCCTTTAAGATTTCCACTCCGGAGGGGTTCACATTTTGGTTTGCAGCGTCTAAACGATGTGGATCTGGAGAAATGTTTTCCTCCGGTCACTGTTGGGGCGACGAGAATTTAAAAATCAAAAACTGTTTTCTGGTGGTCGGTGATAATAAAATGAAACGAGCGCGAAATGAAGGAAAACTGTTCTGCACTCGGCTCATTCCTGACGGACATGAGGCAGTTTAGTCACATTTTCTTTGTGTTTTGGTCGTTTTTAAGCAGATTTTTTGTATTTTAAGTAAACAAATGACAGTTTGTGCCTGTTTACTGTGGGCAGGGGTAACACTGGTCATAAAGAGGGACACTGGGACATTTCCAGTATAAAACTGGGGCAAATCAGTGGTTTAGTATAAATCTTTGGGACGGGGACACAGGGACGTGTGGACTCTCTGCGTATGACGGTTCTACACCGGATGTCATATGTAAATCATGTTGTTTTTCATCTTTAAAGCGCCGTGCTGCGTCTCAGATCCGTGCACTGTCATTGTGGGACAGCCCAGTCCATCCACGAACGCGCCCGAAACGCGTCCGAACGCTCCCGAAACGCTCCAGCTCATCCCGGATCCCGGCCCTTTTCCTGCGCTTTCTGTCGCGTTTCGGCCGCGGATCTGGAGCGTGGCGGGTGCGTGCGTGGGTATTGTTCCACGGCCCGACACGAAAACAAGCGGCGTGGAGCGGAGCAGGCCACGCACACGCCCGGAGCGGTACCCACCTTGTACACTTGCCCGTAGGTTCCATTTCCCACCACTTCCACCAGCTCGAAGATCCCCGCCGGGTCCTGCGAACACAAACACGCACGTTAGCGCCGCTGTTACGGGAATCGGCTCCCGCGGGGTCCGATCCGGAGCGCGCAGGGGCCGGGGTGGACCAGCTGTTGCGCCCCGCCGCTCCGAATCCGATGCGCTTCGAACAAAGAAAATCAGACACAGGCAACACCTCGCCTCGGCACTGCGCCCGTTCCCGACACTTTTACGCACGAAATACGCACAGAGCCGAGTCATTCCGCACAAATACGAGTCTGGGAAGAGTTTAAGGTGTTTGATTAACGCGAAATGGGATTAAAAAGTGCGGAATTGTCGGTGTAAATGCTCCGTTCGCGCTCACCCGCAGTGAAGCGAGGTCTATGTCCACTAGACTTTTGGCTGGGGAGTCGTTGGCCATGTTTCCGCGCGTTCTGGGGCCGCTGGATGCGCAGGGATGAGGCGGGCGAGAGCCGGCTCCTGTGCGGGGACACTCGGTCCGCGGGTCCGGTGCTCGGCTCCGGTGCTCCGGGGGTTGGGGTCCGGGTCTGGGGCTAGATCTGGGTCCGTGTGGGCTCCATGTTGAGGTGGCAGCGCCGTTCTGGAGGAGGCGAGGGCACCGGAAACGCGAGCGTCCGACACGGCCTTTCAAAATAAAACACCGAAACAACACGTGAATCGGCTCTTTTTGTCTGAATCACACTTTAATCACTCATTATGGGATGTTCGCTTTTATATTATTTTTAGATTTTTATATATTATCTATATCACACATCCTGGTTTAATCTTTGTTTGGACCTTATTAGTCCCAGGTTTAGTCCTGGTTTAGTCCTGGTTTAGTCCCGGTTTAGACCTGGTTTAGTCCTGGTTTAGTCCTGGGTTAGACCTGGGTTAGACCTAGTTCAGTCCTGGTTTAGACCTGGTTTAGTCCTGGTTTAGTCCTGGTTCAGTCCTGGTTTAGTCCTGGTTTAGTCCCGGTTTAGACCTGGTTTAGTCCTGGTTTAGTCCCGGTTTAGACCTGGTTTAGTCCTGGGTTAGACCTAGTTCAGTCCTGGTTTAGTCCTGGTTCAGTCCTGGTTTAGACCTGGTTTAGTCCTGGTTCAGTCCTGGTTTAGACCTGGTTTAGTCCTGGTTCAGTCCTGGTTTAGACCTGGTTTAGTCCTGGTTCAGTCCTGGTTCAGTCCCGGTTTAGACCTGGTTTAGTCCTGGTTTAGTCCTGGGTTAGACCTGGGTTAGACCTAGTTCAGACCTGGTTTAGTCCTGGTTTAGTCCTGGTTTAGTCCTGGTTTAGTCCTGGTTTAGACCTGGTTTAGTCCTGGTTTAGACCTGGTTTAGTCCTGGTTTAGTCCTGGTTAGTCACTCGGGTGGTGTCTGTTTGCTGAAGGAGGGTCTCACATTTTTTACGTTAGTTCAGTAAAAACATTTGTTTAAGTTCAGAACGACTTTTAGATCCATAAAAGTGAAATAATTTAAAATGAATTCAGCTTTTGTTTTTATTTATATTTATACATCTGAGGCTCAGAACTTAGACCAGCCTCAGGACTGGACCCAGGTCTGGACTGGACCCACGTGATGTTTTGGGTAGCCCATGACGTCATCAGGTAAGGATCTGGCCGCTTCACGCACATGCGCAGTGGTCTCGTCTCTGTCATGACGGGCGTGGCTCCGCGTGCGGGGTACAGCATGCGGGGCCTGGACTTTGCGGGTCTGGTGGGTCTGGTGCGGGTCTGGTGCGGGTCTGGTGGGCCTGGTGCGGGTCTGGTGGGTCTGGTGCGGGTCTGGTCGGCCTGGTGTGGGTCTGGTGCAGGTCTAGTGTGGGTCTGATGGGTCTGGTGCGGGTCTGGTGCAGGTCTGGTGTGGGTCTGGTGTGGGTCTGGTGCGGGTCTGGTGTGGGTCTGGTGGGTCTGGTGCGGGTCTGGTGTGGGTCTGGTGTGGGTCTGGTGGGTCTGGTGTGGGTCTGGTGTGGGTCTGGTGTGGGTCTGGTGTGGGTCTGGTGCAGGTCTGGTGCGGGTCTGGTGGGGGTTTGGTGGGTCTGGTGCGGGTCTGGTGGGTCTGGTGCGGATTTGGTGGGTCTGGTGCGGGTCTGGTGGGTCTGGTGCGGATTTGGTGGGTCTGGTGGGTCCTAAACCGGGTCTAAACCGGGTGTAAACCAGGTCTAAACTGGGTCTAAACCGGGTCTAAACCAGGTCTAAACCAGGTGTAAACCAGGTCTAAACCAGGTCTAAACTGGGTCTAAACCGGGTCTAAACCGGGTCTAAACCGGGTCTAAACCGGGTCTAAACCGGGTCCCTGTAAGCCTTGAGGAGGATCTTTTCTTTCAGGGCTGAAGCTGTTGGAGCTCAGGCCGGTTTGTCCAGTTTGGGTTTGAATAATGTCACAGTTTGTTTAAATAAAACTCACCGGGTTTGACCTGAATCCACAAATCACTCCTATAGAAGAAATAAAATCAATAAAAATCACTCCTATAGAAGAAATAAAATCAATAAAAATCACTCCTATAGAAGAAATAAAATCAATAAAAATCACTCCTATAGAAGAAATAAAATCAATAAAAATCACTCCTATAGAAGAAATAAAATCAATAAAAATCACTCCTATAGAAGAAATAAAATCAATAAAAATCACTCCTATAGAAGAAATAAAATCAATAAAAATCACTCCTATAGAAGAAATAAAATCAATAAAAATCACTCCTATAGAAGAAATAAAATCAATAAAAATCACTCCTATAGAAGAAATAAAATCAATAAAAATCACTCCTATAGAAGAAATAAAATCAATAAAAATCACTCCTATAGAAGAAATAAAATCAATAAAAATCACTCCTTTAGAAGAAATAAAATCAATAAAAATCACTCCTATAGAAGAAATAAAATCAATAAAAATCACTCCTATAGAAGAAATAAAATCAATAAAAATCACTCCTTTAGAAGAAATAAAATCAATAAAAATCACTCCTTTAGAAGAAATAAAATCAATAAAAATCACTCCTATAGAAGAAATAAAATCAATAAAAATCACTCCTATAGAAGAAATAAAATCAATAAAAATCACTCCTATAGAAGAAATAAAATCAATAAAAATCACTCCTATAGAAGAAATAAAATCAATAAAAATCACTCCTTTAGAAGAAATAAAATCAATAAAAATCACTCCTATAGAAGAAATAAAATCAATAAAAATCACTCCTATAGAAGAAATAAAATCAATAAAAATCACTCCTTTAGAAGAAATAAAATCAATAAAAATCACTCCTTTAGAAGAAATAAAATCAATAAAAATCACTCCTATAGAAGAAATAAAATCAATAAAAATCACTCCTATAGAAGAAATAAAATCAATAAAAATCACTCCTATAGAAGAAATAAAATCAATAAAAATCACTCCTTTAGAAGAAATAAAATCAATAAAAATCACTCCTTTAGAAGAAATAAAATCAATAAAAATCACTCCTTTAGAAGAAATAAAATCAATAAAAATCACTCCTATAGAAGAAATAAAATCAATAAAAATCACTCCTATAGAAGAAATAAAATCAATAAAAATCACTCCTATAGAAGAAATAAAATCAATAAAAATCACTCCTTTAGAAGAAATAAAATCAATAAAAATCACTCCTTTAGAAGAAATAAAATCAATAAAAATCACTCCTATAGAAGAAATAAAATCAATAAAAATCACTCCTATAGAAGAAATAAAATCAATAAAAATCACTCCTTTAGAAGAAATAAAATCAATAAAAATCACTCCTTTAGAAGAAATAAAATCAATAAAAATCACTCCTTTAGAAGAAATAAAATCAATAAAAATCACTCCTTTAGAAGAAATAAAATCAATAAAAATCACTCCTTTAGAAGAAATAAAATCAATAAAAATCACTCCTTTAGAAGAAATAAAATCAATAAAAATCACTCCTTTAGAAGAAATAAAATCAATAAAAATCACTCCTATAGAAGAACTAAAATCAATAAAAATCACTCCTATAGAAGAAATAAAATCAATAAAAATCACTCCTTTAGAAGAAATAAAATCAATAAAAATCACTCCTTTAGAAGAAATAAAATCAATAAAAATCACTCCTTTAGAAGAAATAAAATCAATAAAAATCACTCCTATAGAAGAAATAAAATCAATAAAAATCACTCCTATAGAAGAAATAAAATCAATAAAAACATAATACAAATGTTTGTTTGTTTTTTATTTGAATTCTCCTAAAACCAAAGAGTTTTTCATAAGTTTCAGTTTTTCTGAATGATGCAGAGAAAATAAATTGTATTTGTCTCAAAATGAGGAATTTCAGTGTTGCAACGCAAAGTACAGTCCATAAGAAGTGTCAAAAAACAAGAATATTTCATATATAAATGAAATGTGGATGTGGTGCGTTTCCTTTAACAGAACGTTAAAGCCACACTCCGGAACATTCTCCATGGAGACAGAGACGTTTTATGCCAAAATGTGGAATATTACAGCCAAAGGAACAGTGTATCCATGGAAACACGCGGGAGGAGTCGGGTTTGTGGAGAGGCGAGCACAGCAAGAACACAGCCACAGTAAAAAACAACCTGCTTTTATTTAAGGTAAAAAAGTGACGTACTGTGGCTTTAAATGAAACGGTTTATCTGGAATATTAAAACAAATGAAGGAAAATCCTGCGCAGAACTACGGTACAAATAAACGGCAGAAGTTGAATTATTTTAGAAACTTTATTTGACCCTGTGAGGTTTGGCGCTGCTGCCCCCTAGTGTCCGCTCAGGGGCAATGCAAGAACTCCACACACTTAAAGCTGCACTGTGGCACTTTTCTGCTCGTCTCCATGCTGCTGCTTTTCATGGAATGTTCCGTAGTGGCTTTAAAGTTAATTCAAAACATGATGTTCCACATCACCTTTAAGCGGGCTCGCCTCTCCGCAGAGCTTTACCTGCTCGTTTCTATGGAGACAGAGAAGTTTAAGGGCAAAGCAATAACGTCTCCAAAAAGACCCGGCTCAGACCTGACTAAGACCTGGTTTAGTTCTGATTAACATCTAGTTTAGTCCTGGTTTAGTCCTGGTTCAGTCCTGGTTCAGTCCTGGTTTAGTCCCGGTGCTGTAACAGTCGTTTGTGTCACATTTCAGTCAAATCAGTGGTGTTTCCATAGCGACAGGAGTCAGTAAAGTGCCGTGGTGCAGCTTTTTTTCCCACATGTTTATTTTCCTCCAGTTTGTCCCAAAACAGAAGAAACTCACATCAGTATTAATATAAATAAACATGTAACAGACAAATGTTTAAATACGCCGCTCCAGTGAAGCTCCTCGTTAAATAAAGTTTAAAAAAACAGACTTCAAATCCTAAAAAGAACAAAAACTAAAACTACAAATTTCAAAATGTTTCGAAAATCTCCTGAAATTATGAAACGTTTCATTTCAATGAGGCAAAAAAAAATCTCACAACAAACAATTTTCTACAAAATGGGATTTAGAGAAGCAGAAAAACCTGGTTTAGACCCGGTTTAGTCCTGGTTTAGACCCAGTTTAGTCCTGGTTTAGTCCTGGTTTAGATCCACTCTGCTTCTCCAAATCTGTCCTTCAGTTAATCAGTAAAATAAACTCTGTCCTTTTCCTCCTCGAGTCTCGTTTTTAGCACAAACTAAATGTGACTCACAATAAAACCCTTTTAAATCCCTAAAACAGCCACATTTATCCTCCGTGAATCAGTGTTAGCATTAGCTGCTGTTAGCATTAGCTGCTGTTAGCGTTAGCTCCTGAGGCCGAGTCGGAGGGAAAAGGGCCAAAAAGGAAAAGAAGCGTCGAGTTTTCTGTTTGTGTGACGTAAACGAGCAAAACTGAAGATGAGATGTGCAAAGTCCTGAACCAACTTTAGTCCTGGTTTAGTCCTGGTTTAGTCCTGCTTTAGTGCTTCATTTAGTCCTGGTTTAGTCCTGGTTTAGTCCTGGTTTAGTCCTGGTTTAGTCCTGGTCTAGTCCTGCTTTAGTGCTTCATTTAGTCCTGGTTTAGTCCTGGTCTAGTCCTGCTTTAGTGCTTCGTTTAGTCCTGGTTTAGTCCTGGTTCAGTCCTGGTTTAGTGCTTCATTTAGTCCTGGTTTAGTCCTGGTTTAGTCCTGCTTTAGTGCTTCATTTAGTCCTGGTTTAGTCCTGGTTTAGTCCTGCTTTAGTGCTTCGTTTAGTCCTGGTTTAGTCCTGGTTCAGTCCTGGTTTAGTGCTTCATTTAGTCCTGGTCTAGTCCTGGTCTAGTCCTGGTCTAGTCCTGGTCTAGTCCTGGTCTAGTTCTCACAGTAGTTGGTGTAAGGTCGTAGTAAAAGTGTTTGTGTGAAGCCAGAGCTGCTGAATGAAACAGTGAGGACGGCTCTAAAGATCTGTGCTCCTGAGCAGGTCCAGAGCTCAGATCCAGAGAGTTTGAGCCGAAAGGAGGAAAATGTGAGGAAAATGTGAGGAAAATGTGAGGAAAATGTGAGGAAAATGTGAGTGTTTGTGTGTCGCAGGTGGAGCCTCTGCACACAGGCTCAGTGCACTTCCAGTGTGACCCTGCAGGGGGCAGACTCTGCACACAGGCTCAGTGCACTTCCAGTGTGAACCTGCAGGGGGCAGACTCTGCACACAGGCTCAGTGCACTTCCAGTGTGAACCTGCAGGGGGCAGACTCTGCACACAGGCTCAGTGCACTTCCAGTGTGAACCTGCAGGGGGCAGACTCTGCTGCTTTAAATGGACTCCAGTTCTGTTCCTGTTTGTACACAAACACTTTGAATCCTTCAGTCGAGCAGAAACCTGAATCTGAACCTGACGCAGCTCATGTCAACATTACCTGTGACGCTAACTGTAGGCACTGCTCTGTCTGCAGCTCGTCCTGACGCTAACTGTAGGCACTGCTCTGTCTGCAGCTCGTCCTGACGCTAACTGTAGGCACTGCTCTGTCTGCAGCTCGTCCTGACGCTAACTGTAGGCACTGCTCTGTCTGAGGCTGTGACGCTAACTGTGGGCACTGCTCTGTCTGAGGCTGTGACGCTAACTGTGGGCACTGCTCTGTCTGAGGCTGTGACGCTAACTGGAGGCACTGCTTTGTCTGAGGCTGTGACGCTAACTGGAGGCACTGCTCTGTCTGAGGCGCTGCTACTCGAGTTACACTTTATTTTAGCTCAATCTAAGCATAAAGACCTGACTAATCTGAACTACGACAGGTGAACTGTGCTGTTAAACACGTCCCTCATGACAGACACAAGCTAGCGCTAGCATTAGCATTAGCATTAGCATTAGACTATTATCCAACAGTTTGTCTCTCTCACCTTTAGTGTCAAATCAAACTCCTGAACACCTGAACACTCAGATTACAGGAGCATGAAAATGTCTCTACATCACTGTGGGAGTTTTAGAGTTTTCAGTGTGTCGGCTAATGCTAATGCTAATGCTAATGCTAGCTTGTGATGTAAGCACACAGATCCTCCTCACCTGTCGTACCAGGTCAGTCCGCTCTTTGTGCTCAGATTATGTTAGAACAAACTCAGGTTAAAGTCTCATTTGCGTGGCTTCAGACAGAGCAGTGCATACAGTTAGCGTCACCCCCCCGTGCCTCCAGTGCTCCCGGTGCCTCCTCTGCAGAGCGCCCCCTTCAGTCGAGCAGGAACCCCGGGCGCGCGTACCCGAACAGGCTGAAGTCTCCCTGGTAGCGGGCGAACAGTCTGCGGGCGTCTCGTTTGCTGATGCTGCTGAAGTAGGTCTGGACTTTGGTGCGGTTGTACCTGGTGATGCCGGGCGGGATGTGCGGGTACGACACCAGCGCGTCGATGCCCGCCGCCCGCAGGATGTGCGCCGCGTCCTGCTCCAGCGTCTCGTGGTGTCCGATCACGTCGTAGGTGATGTCGCAGGGCGCGCACAGCTCCACGTAGCTCAGCCAGTGGATGATGTGAGCCCCGAACTGACGGTCCAGGCGGTGCCGCCCCTCCGCGTCGCCAAGGTAACGCACAAAGTCGTCGAAGCGAAGCCCCGCCCCCTGCTCCTCCTCCGCGTGGTCGCCGTGGAAACGCCGGTACTTGCGGATGATGGCGGGAGCGATGTCCAGTTTGTACCACGGCTCAAAACGAGGATTTAAGACGAATTTGTCTTTAAAGGCGGAAATGAGGCGTTCGAACGGATCCCGCACGATCAGGAACTTAAAGTAACTGTCCAGCCTGAAAGAGAAACACAACCACCACGTTCAGCCTCACAAACACATGCTTTAGTATTCGGTCTACAAACGCTCTGCTCCACCCTGTGATGTCATCAAGTGGTGGTTCTGAACAGCTCCTTTTACCTTTAGTCCAGGAGAGTTTGTGCAAAGAGACTCATTATTGGAAGAGTCAAAGCGACAATCAGAGAAAGTTTAGCTCTTTCTCCACTCAAACTGTGGATGAACAAAACCAAAGTGAATCTGAAAAACGTTCACCGATCTGAGTTTGTGATGAACGTTGTCGTCTGTCCTTCCCAAACACCTCAAATCAAATCAATAAACTGAACTAAATAAACAGAGTGAGTAAAGTGCAGTACCTGTGTGTGACCTCCGGGGGGCTGTATGAGGACAGTCGGGGAAGTCCGTTTTTCTCGTGGTTGTGAACGATGTTTTCAGGAATCTCCTCCACACTCGGGAACACGCCTGGAACAAACATATGATCAGGTTTAGTCCTGGTTTAGTCCTGGTCCGGACCCGGTCCGGTCCTGGTCCAGTCCCAGTCCAGTCCCGGTCCAGTCCAGGCCCAGTCCCGGTCCGGTCCCGGTCCTGGTCCAGTACCGTTGAGGACGATCAGGACTTTCTTCCACTGGGTGTTTCCCACTTTGGGCGTTTGGCAGAACAGGATCCTGTGGGTGTCGCTCACAAAGATCCGGTCCAGGATGAACTTGGAGACGGGGTTGTGGGTGAGATTCCGGAGGGCGGGATCTTTGCACACGGAGCTGAGGAGGCGGTTCCTCTGCTCGATCACAGACTGCCACTGCTGCGCGGCGCTGGAGGGGGCGCTAGAGGCCTGCACACACACACTGTTAGGACTGGACCTGTCTGGGGCCTCTGGAGGTTCTGAACTCTGAGGAACATTTAGACAAACACATTTTTATGGAGACAAGCAGGAGGACACGGCGCCCCCTGCAGCCTGTTACCTGTGCGGCCGGTCTGGGGCTGGCCTTGGTCTTGGTCTCTGGACTCTGGACTTTGATAGTCCTGGTCCCAGACTCGGTCCAGTTCTGAGACACCACTCTCTCTCCATAGCCTGGAACAGGACAAAGAACATCACCCACATGAGTTCCTATTCACACATCCCCCAGCTCAGGTCCAGACCAGGACCAGACCAGGACCAGACCAGGACCAGACCAAGATCTGGAGCTGGTCCCAGCATGAAGTCGCCTCATCAAACAAACCTACAAAAACTATGTCCATCGTTCGATCAAAACGACCCGAGGCTGTGGAAAAGTCTGTGTTATTCTATAAAACATGAATCAAAAGTAAAAGACTAAAGACAGAAACAGACTTTTCCTCAGCCTCAGGTCGTTTCTCTTCTCTAGTTTTGTGGAGTTTGTCTCCGTCAGCTGAGCAGAAATGACGTCCTGTAATTACCACAGAAATAATAATGAAGAATTTTAGAAATAAACTCACACAAATGAAACTGTCACAGCACAAAACAGCACAAACCAAATACAAACGTTTGACATCATTTTCTTCCTGTTTTGAGGCTGTTTCACATTCTGAGGTTCTGGACGACGTCATCGACCAAAATAAAACTGTGAATATCTGAAGAACCAGAATCACACAAACTGAACTTTCTGCAGCACAAACGAGTTTTGTAGGTTTGTGTTTGATGGGCGACTTCACGAAGGTGTAGAAGCAGCATTAGAAGAAGCAGCAGAAGCAATAGTAGAAGCAATAGCAGCAGCAGCAGCAGCAGCAGCAGCAGCAGCAGCAGCAGCAGCAGCAGCAGCAAAGTACTGACCGTCAGTTGCTCTGAAGTTGATGTACTTGGTGACAAACATGAGGATGAGCAGGACCCACCCACAGGCTCCGAGCAGCAGCCAGTGGTGCCTCATGACGGGGAATCCAACCCTCAACCCATCGGAGCTGAGACATGAAGACAAAGAAGAACGATTCAAGAGACCAATCGATCCAACTGATACTGAAACTACACTGCACTGTACAGTATATTAATGAAGCAGAAAAGTCCTCTGAGAAGTCCTCTGAGAAGTCCTCTGAGAAGTCCTCTGAGAAGTCCTCTGAGAAGTCCTCTGAGAAGTCCTCTGAGAAGTCCTCTGAGAAGTCCTCTGAGAAGTCCTCTGAGAAGTCCTCTGAGAAGTCCTCTGAGAAGTCCTCTGAGAAGTCCTCTGAGAAGTCCTCTGAGAAGTCCTCTGAGAAGTCCTCTGAGAAGTCCTCTGAGAAGTCCTCTGAGAAGTCCTCTGAGAAGTCCTCTATGATTTACTCTGAGAAGTCCTCTGAGAAGTCCTCTGAGAAGTCCTCTGAAAAGTCCTCTGAGAAGTCCTCTGAGAAGTCCTCTGAGAAGTCCTCTGAGAAGTCCTCTGAGAAGTCCTCTGAGAAGTCCTCTGAGAAGTCCTCTGAGAAGTCCTCTGAGAAGTCCTCTGAGAAGTCCTCTGAGAAGTCCTCTGGGAAGTCCTCTGAGAAGTCCTCTGAGAAGTCCTCTGAGAAGTCCTCTGAGAAGTCCTCTGAGAAGTCCTCTGAGAAGTCCTCTGAGAAGTCCTCTGAGAAGTCCTCTGAGAAGTCCTCTGAGAAGTCCTCTGAGAAGTCCTCTGAGAAGTCCTCTGAGAAGTCCTGTGAGAAGTCCTCTGAGAAGTCCTCTGAGAAGTCCTCTGAAAAGTCCTCTGAGAAGTCCTCTGAGAAGTCCTCTGAGAAGTCCTCTGAGAAGTCCTCTGAGAAGTCCTCTGAGAAGTCCTCTGGGAAGTCCTCTGAGAAGTCCTCTGATCCACTTACCCTGAGGAGACAGACCGGTCCAGAGCCGGGATCTCGTCTGGACTTTCCTGAAGGATCTGGAGACAAAAAAAAACAGTTAAAGACTCGACTTGCAAGAGGTCAAAAACTGTTTGGCTCCACATCCACTCGTCTTAAATAAGGAGCCAGAGACGCAAAATAATACAAAAAACTAACATTACTGAGGTAAACTTAGGATTAGCAACAAGAAAGAAAAATGTAAATAGATCCAATTGTTTTGAAGCAAAAAAATCACCAAATAATCACGTAACCTTAAAGAAGGACCCTGCAGTTCAAGTAAATATTAAATCAAACAAAATAGGAATCGTTCTCAGTTGTAAAAATATTAAAACTTTCTGAACCAGTGACAGTTTTGTGCTCAGATGTTGAGTCCACAGACACTTGGTCATGTTGCTTAAACACAGAACCACATCACACAAACTGCCTGTGCTTTTTTAGATCTTCTGCAAATAAAAGAATAGAAAACAGAAAGTGAAGGGTGAAAGAGGGAGAAGAGTGTGTGGGGAAAGAGGAGGGAGGAAGTGCTTTAAAATCCTCTTCTGTGTATAATTCTGTCACCGTTTAGTTTCCGAGCAAAGTTAAACCTCATATTTACAAATGTCGGCACCATTTTCCATGAGCTGTTTGTGAAGAATATGAATAAGTGTTGGGTGGAGCAGTGACTCAGACGAACTCCGAGCCTGAAAACTAAAAGAACCCTCACAATAATTCAGTTCTTAATTTGGATTTGGGGATTTTAAACATAGATTTAGTTTTTATCGAAGAGTCCAGAGTTAAAGTGATCACAAAACACTTTTTCTGCTAAATAAATAAGAAGCAGATATAGAAGTGTTAAGTAATACATCACTTATTCAAGTATTCTGATCAGATTTGAAGTAAAAACCCTCTTACTTCAAACTATTATTACTAATAAGTGTAATACAAGTAAAACTGTGGTAAAACTGCAAATACAGTGACAATGTACATCTCATTTATTTTTTATGTATTTTTTTTTTTTTTACAAAACAAATGTTATTTTCTTTTAATTTAAAACTAGTCAATGTTATTATTACTATATTATTAGTAACTGAAATAAGGCGTAAAATAAACTTTCATTAGTATCTGTGAACAGATGTAAGTACAGTTATTATTATAGGCACCGTATTGGTGCATTTTATTTTATTGTTAAACTATTCGTATTGACATAAACCTGAATTTAAGATTAGATATGTGAGAATATTTAGGTAAAGCCCGTATTTTCTGTGTAACTGTTTAAATCCAGTAGATTTGTTGTTAAAAAGTGAAAATAGCGAAAGTGTTGGTGTCTGTGTCCCTAGCATCACATCAGCCTCCGCCGCTAAACCGGAACACTTTAGCGCTTTTACCGCCTCATTCTGCGCATTTTCCGGAGCTGTGCCGCAGTCTGAGCCGCGGGTCTCACCTCCTGAAGCCGCCCGCGTCTCCAGAGCCAAAGAAAACGGGAGAAATCCGCAGAAAAATGATGAAAATGTCGCAGAAACGTCCCGGAACGTCTCCGCGGAACGTGCCCACAGCGTCAGGCCGCGCGCTTCCGCTGCGCGCTGACGTCACGGCGCTCGCGCACGCAGGGGGCACGCAGGAAAATAAACAAATACATTCAAATAAATTAAAAATAAATAAATAATAGTAATCATTGTAGATTTAAAAACAATTTTTTTGGTCATTTTTAGGGAATTAATACCCAGGACATTAATAAAAAAAAAAAAACAGGCATAAGACTTCACTCCGCATAAGACTAACACAAAAAACAACCAAACAGAAAAAATGAATAAATAAATAAAAATAAGGAGTGGAGGGTTGTGTGTAGTAGAGTTTCTCAATGCAGTGTTTGCATGTGTGTATTTACTTTTTACTTTGATACATTTGATTTTATCAGGAAATAAAAAATGATAAAATAGGGTGTTCTGAGAAGAAATGCTCCTAAAGTGGGTTAACATTAATTGTAAATAATAAAAAAAAAATAAAAAAAATGTGGATAAAGGACCATAAAACTACACATAATTCACTTTCATGTTAGTATTGTTATTTCTATTGACTATTAAAAGTCCCATATTACACAAAAGTTACTCTTGTTATGTTCTAATGTTTCCGCCTCTAAAACGGAGCTGGAGTTGGGTTTTGTTTTTCAGGTCTGTAACTCTGTTCTTTGTCTCCCTCTCCAAAGCTCCTAACGTTCTGTTCCACCTTGTGATGTCATGAAGTGGTGGTTTTCAAGCTCCTGAATCCAAAATGCAAACAAAACAATAGTGAAAAAATCTGAGACGGATCCAAAATGTAAAATGTTTTTATTGAGACAAATGAACAGAACGGACCGAAAACTCAGTCTTTGTTAAAATAAAATGGCAGAAACTACATTCGTACATCAGCTCCAAATCTCCATAATACATCTCTTTAAACATTTCCTTATTTTACAATGAGCGTAACAGCGTTTTTAACTTTTGTGAACGAGGAACGGGTCAAATGAAGCTCTTAAAGTAACAGACTGAATCTTTGTGTTTTTATTATTAATGTTGGATTTTAGTCTCAGGTTCAACTGTGCTGAGGTAGAGTCACTTTCAGGACAGAATCTGAACTCGACATTTGAAAATATTTGTTAAAAATTACATGAAAATTACATTCACAGTCACTTTTTGTTCATGTGTTTAGTCCTGGTTTAGCCCTCTGGTATAAAAGACCTGGTTCAGTTCCATTTTAGACCTTGGACCTAGTTTAAACCTGGTCCTGGTTTGAGACCTTTTAGACCTACTTTAGTCCTGGTTTAGCCCTCTGGTATAAAAGACCTGGTTCAGTTCCATTTTAGACCTTGGACCTAGTTTAAACCTGGTCCTGGTTTGAGACCTTTTAGACCTACTTTAGTCCTGGTTTAGTCCTGGTCAAGTCCTGTTTTAGGGCACTAAACCCGGACCAGTGCAAACTGCGTCAACGTTTTTTAGTCCTGTTTAGTCCTGGTTTAGTCCTGGTTTAGTCGTCCAGTACAAGATAAGGTCCTTTAGGTATTAGACCTGGTTTAATTTATACTTTAGTTCTGGATTAGTCCTGGTCCTAGTCCTGGTTTAGAGACCTTTTTAGATCTACTTTAGTCCAGGTTGAATCCTGCATTAGGGGACTAAACCTGGACTAAACCAAGTCTAAAGTGTGTGGTAAACTGGTTTAGTCCTAGTTCTAGCCCTGGGTTAGTCTCTAGTTTAGTCCTGGTTTAGTCCTAGTTCTAGCCCCGGGTTAGTCTCTAGTTTAGTCCTGGTTTAGTCCTAGTTCTAGCCCCGGGTTAGTCTCTAGTTTAGTCCTGGTTTAGTCCTAGTTCTAGCCCCGGGTTAGTCTCTAGTTTAGTCCTGGTTTAGTCCTAGTTCTAGCCCTGGGTTAGTCTCTAATTTAGTCCTGGTTTAGTCCTAGTTCTAGCCCTGGGTTAGTCTCTAGTTTAGTCCTGGTTTAGTCCTAGTTCTAGCCCTGGGTTAGTCTCTAATTTAGTCCTGGTTTAGTCCTAGTTCTAGCCCTGGGTTAGTCTCTAGTTTAGTCCTGGTTTAGTCCTAGTTCTAGCCCCGGGTTAGTCTCTAGTTTAGTCCTGGTTTAGTCCTAGTTCTAGCCCCGGGTTAGTCTCTAGTTTAGTCCTGGTTTAGTCCTAGTTCTAGCCCTGGGTTAGTCCTGGTTTTAGCCCTGGGTTAGTCTCTAGTTTAGTCCTGGTTTAGTCCTAGTTTTAGCCCTGGTTTAGTCCTGGTTTAGTCCTGGTTTTAGCCCTGGTTTAGTCCTGGTTTTAGCCCTGGTTTAGTCCATCATGAGAGACTAGAGTCCAACACAGATTTTGTGAAATGCATCTTAAATTTTAGCTTATTTTCACTTTTCACAAGCTTCACGCCGACCAATATCGTCCCTTTTGACCTTTGCTACATTCAGTCATCACCAGGTGGCGCTATCCCCGCAAAATCCAGTTTGCTCACAATAAGAATAACTTTATCAGACCTCAGACTGATTTAAACTCTAAAATACTGATTTCTTTCATAGATAATTCTAAATTTCAAAAGCCGACAGAAACTTTGTGACGTTCTGAAACAAAAACTTGACTTAAATCACAACTTAAAAATGGTTAAAACAACTTAGAACGAGGACAGACACTGAGCACAAGTCTGAAAACAACTTAGAACGAGGACAGACACTGAGCACAAGTCTGAAAACAACTTAGAACGAGGACAGACACTGAGGAGAAGTCTGAAAACAACTTAGAACGAGGACAGACACTGAGGAGAAGTCTGAAAACAACTTAGAACGAGGACAGACACTGAGGAGAAGTCTGAAAACAACTTAGAACGAGGACAGACACTGAGCACAAGTCTGAAAACAACTTAGAACGAGGACAGACACTGAGGAGAAGTCTGAAAACAACTTAGAACGAGGACAGACACTGAGGAGAAGTCTGAAAACAACTTAGAACGAGGACAGACACTGAGGAGAAGTCTGAAAACAACTTAGAACGAGGACAGACACTGAGCACAAGTCTGAAAACAACTTAGAACGAGGACAGACACTGAGCACAAGTCTGAAAACAACTTAGAACGAGGACAGACACTGAGGAGAAGTCTGAAAACAACTTAGAACGAGGACAGACACTGAGGAGAAGTCTGAAGCAAAAATATAGAATGAATATTCTGAATCATTTAATCATAATAATAATAATATAATAATATGGCAATTTGTTCAACGTAAAAAATCCAATTAAACTCTGCGGTTTGTTCGAAGTGGCATCAGGCGCTTTGGCGAGAAGAAGAAGAAGAAGATGGGGGCCGGACGGAGGCGGGAGGCTGGACGTCTGGATCATGGGGCTGTGGAGACTCTGCTAACCGGAGGCACTGCTCTGTCTGAAGCTCCGTGACTCAAATTAAAACTCATATCTAAACCGAACACAATCCCACCATGAAGAACTAACTGATCTGAACTGCGACAGGCGAGCTGCTCTGTGCCGTTAAACAATAGTAATAATGTAACCGCTGAACATTCCACCACAGACATGCACGTAGAACACCCCCGGCGTGACGTCACTGCAAAGTATCAACAGTCCCTGGATCCACAGTCCCTGGTTTAACGGTGAGAGGAGGCGGGGGCAAGACTGGAGAAGGGCTGGAGGGGCTGGAGGGGCTGGAGGTCCGGGTCTAGTCCCCCCTCTAGTCCTCCTCGGGTCTAGTCCTCCTCGAGTCTAGTCCTCCTCGGGTCTAGTCCTCCTCGGGTCTAGTCCTCCTCGGGTCTAGTCCTCCTCGGGTCTAGTCCTGGTTAAACCTTGTGCAGATTGAGGGTCTTGGGTCGGTTTTGGAGAGTTACAAAATGGTGGCATTGTGGGTGTGTCCAAAATGGCGTCGCTCTTTGTCAGTGTGCTGCTGCCTGATCCGTGTCACATGGTTTTCCTCTATGCGCTGCTCGCTGTTGCCTGATCCGTAGCTCTTATATTCTTCTATGCGCTGCTCGCTGTTGCCTGATCTGTAGCTCTTATATTCCTCTATGCGCTGCTCGCTGTTGCCTGATCCGTAGCTCTTATATTCTTCTATGCGCTGCTAGCCGTTGCCTGATCCGTAGCTCTTATATTCTTCTATGCGCTGCTCGCCGTTGCCTGATCCGTAGCTCTTATATTCTTCTATGTGCTGCTAGCCGTTGCCTGCCTGATCCGTCTCACATGGATTCGAACTCGTCTATGCGCTGTTTGGTGTTGCCCTGCCTGATCTGTTTCAGCGTTTTGTACTTGTCGCGTCCCGCTTTCACGTTCTCCGCGTGAAGGACGTCGTTTTGGGTTTTCTTGGTTTCATCTCGAGCTTCGGCCAATTCTGAGCTCAGTGTCTGGAAAAGGGAAAAAACCATTACAATAAAGGACTGTATGTTGTTCCTCTGAGCCTCTGTCACTCTCTGCTCTCGCCCGGCTCCAGTTCAGATATTATTCTGACTCTCGCCCGGCTCCAGTTCAGATATTATTCTGACTCTAGCCCGGCTCCAGTTCAGATATTATTCTGACTCTAGCCCGGCTCCAGTTCAGATATTATTCTGACTCTAGCCCGGCTCCAGTTCAGATGTTATTCTGACTCTAGCCCGGCTCCAGTTCAGATGTTATTCTGACTCTAGCCCGGCTCCAGTTCAGATATTATTCTGACTCTAGCCCGGCTCCAGTTCAGATATTATTCTGACTCTAGCCCGGCTCCAGTTCAGATATTATTCTGACTCTAGCCCGGCTCCAGTTCAGATATTATTCTGACTCTCGCCCGGCTCCAGTTCAGATGTTATTCTGACTCTCGCCCGGCTCCAGTTCAGATATTATTCTGACTCTAGCCCGGCTCCAGTTCAGATATTATTCTGACTCTCGCCCGGCTCCAGTTCAGATATTATTCTGACTCTAGCCCGGCTCCAGTTCAGATATTATTCTGACTCTAGCCCGGCTCCAGTTCAGATGTTATTCTGACTCTAGCCCGGCTCCAGTTCAGATATTATTCTGAATATTTTACCTGCAGTTGTTTCTTGACCCGCTCGTTCTTCTGCGCCTCCGTCACTCGAGCCTCTTCGCTCCTCAGATCCACGTGGCTCACTCCTTCGTTGGACAGCTCCGCGCTCGCCTCCGCGTGGTTTTCATCCTGTTCGTCGTGTTCCGTCTCCGTGTGAGCGGGAACCACAGCCACGGCCGTCTTCAGCTCCTCCTTCGTCTTCTCCAGGTCGTCCTGCGCCGACAGGGCCTGCAGGGGGCAGCACA
This sequence comes from Odontamblyopus rebecca, assembly GCA_030686955.1. Classification (NCBI taxonomy): domain Eukaryota; kingdom Metazoa; phylum Chordata; class Actinopteri; order Gobiiformes; family Gobiidae; genus Odontamblyopus; species Odontamblyopus rebecca. The sequence continues at coordinate 1,911,169 of CM060675.1, forward strand.
GAGCACTTACACAGGTCGTACTCTGGTGGGTTTGGTGACACAAAAGCTCATGTAACCGTGTCTTTTCGTACCTCGTGTTGGTATCGTGTGGTGTGGATGAGCAGGTTATGCTCACGTTTGGGGCTAGTTTCTTTGCTTTTACCTTATGTTTGTTAGCCGTTCTAGTCTGACCTGGTTGTAGTTTTTGACCTGGTTGTAGTTTTTTACCTTGTGCTGCCATTCCGTGGCCTCCTCCTCTTTCTTCTTCTTGGCTTCTTCGAGCAGAGCGATCTTTGCCGTAAACTCTGCCAGCTCCGCCGCCTGGAACAACACAACTCAGATCAGCCAATCAGAGACGAGAGAGAAATATGAACTGACCAATCAGGAAGTGAGCTCCATCTGCCCGGCCTGACACTATAAATACTACACTATACATATACATATACATATACATATACATATACATATACATATACTGCACCTATACTACACTATACTACACTAATACTGCACCTATACTACACATATACTTTTGTCACATGGACATTTTTGAAAGAGTTTTGAGTGTTTATCAGAGTCTCCTGGTTCTTCTGCTGTAGTAGTAGTAGTAGTATTTGCAGTATTTGCAGTAGTATTTGCAGTATTTGTACTCGTGTTTCTCACCAGAGTCTCCTGGTTCTTGTGCTGTAGTAGTAGTAGTATTTGCAGTATTTGCAGTAGTATTTGCAGTATTAGTACTCGTGTTTCTCATCAGAGTCTCCTGCTGTAGTAGTAGTAGTAGTAGTATTTGCAGTATTTGCAGTAGTATTTGCAGTATTAGTACTCGTGTTTCTCACCAGAGTCTCCTGGTTCTTCTGCTGATCCGCCGCCTGTTTGGCGAGTTCGGCTTTGGCGTCTTCGGCCGCTCGTCTTTCTCGCTCCAGACGCTCGGCTTCTTCTCGAGCTCTTCTCCTCTCCTGCTCCAGCTCCAGAGCCCTGCGGGTCTGCTCCTCCAGCTCTGCACACACACACACACACACATGTTTAAACCTGATGCCCTCCCTCTGCGGGTCTGCTCCTCCAGCTCTGCGCACACACACACACACACACACACACACACACACGTTTAAACCAGATGCCCTCCCTCTGCGGGTCTGCTCCTCCAGCTCTGCACACACACACACACACACACACACACACACACACACACACATACATGTTTAAACCAGATGCCCTCCCTCTGCGGGTCTGCTCCTCCAGCTCTGCACACACACACACACACACACACACACGTTTAAACCTGATGCCCTCCCTCTGCGGGTCTGCTCCTCCAGCTCTGCACACACACACACACACACACACACACACACACACACGTTTAAACCTGATGCCCTCCCTCTGCGGGTCTGCTCCTCCAGCTCTGCGCACACACACACACACACACACGTTTAAACCTGATGCCCTCCCTCTGCGGGTCTGCTCCTCCAGCTCTGCGCACACACACACACACACACAAACACACAAATACACATACACACACACACTCACAGATCTGCGCACACACACACACACACACACACACACACACACGTTTAAACCAGATGCCCTCCCTCTGCGGGTCTGCTCCTCCAGCTCTGCACACACACACACACGTTTAAACCTGATGCCCTCCCTCTGCGGGTCTGCTCCTCCAGCTCTGCGCACACACACACACACGTTTAAACCAGATGCCCTCCCTCTGCGGGTCTGCTCCTCCAGCTCTGCACACACACACATTTAAACCAGATGCCCTCCCTCCTCCCCCCTCCGTGCATCAGATGCCCTCCCTCCCTCCTCCTCCCCGTGCATCAGATGCCCTCCCTCCCTCCTCCTCCCCGTGCGTCAGATGCCCTCCCTCCTCCTCCCCGTGCATCAGATGCCCTCCCATACCCTTCTGGGCCTTCATGGTCTGCTCTTCGATCTGTCTCAGTCGCTCCATCAGTTCTTCTTTCTCTCTCTCGATTTGCTCCTTCTCCTTCTCCGCCAGTTCACGTTTCTTCTTCTCGTTCTCCAGCTGAGCCCTGAGAACCGAAAACACGAGTTCAACCAGGACTAGACCAGGACTAGACCAGGACTAGACCAGGACTAGACCAGGACTAGACCAGGACTAGACCAGGGCCTAAATGAATTCTAATCCAGACACATTTTAATCTTTTTTGTTTGGGGATAAATCATTAACCCGGTTTAAGTCTGGACCTCCTTTAGTCCTGACACACAGTACACGGTCCAAGGATCAGGAAGTGCACCATTAACATGCTAGCAGCTGCGTGCTCTGGTCTGTGTCTGCGTGAGAAGCTCCTCTAAACTCATGGAGGTGGAGAACGAGGAACGCTCAAGGCCAGAAGGTCAAAGAAGAAGAAGTTTGGACCTCGGCAAACGGTTCTGTGAGTTTTTCTGATGTTTTTATATGTTTAACTCCCGAGAAGGTCCAGCGCCTTCTCCTCACCTCTCCCTGTGCTCTGGTGCTCCTCACCTCTCCCTGTGCTCTGGTGCTCCTCACCTCTCCCTGTGCTCTGGTGCTCCTCACCTCTCCCTGTGCTCTGGTGCTCCTCACCTCTCCCTGTGCTCTGGTGCTCCTCACCTCTCCCTGTGCTCTGGTGCTCCTCACCTCTCCCTGTGCTCTGGTGCTCCTCACCTCTCCCTGTGCTCTGGTGCTCCTCACCTCTCCCTGTGCTCTGGTGCTTCTCACCTCTCCATCTGCCTGTGGTGCTTCTCACCTCTCCATCAGCCTGTGGTGCTTCTCCTCTCGGGCCTGTGGTGCTTCTCACCTCTCCATCAGCCTGTGGTGCTTCTCACCTCTCCATCTGCCTGTGGTGCTTCTCCTCTGGGGCCTGTGGTGCTTCTCACCTCTCCATCTGCCTGTGGTGCTTCTCCTCTGGGGCCTGTGGTGCTTCTCACCTCTCCATCTGCCTGTGGTGCTTCTCCTCTGGGGCCTGTGGTGCTTCTCACCTCTCCATCTGCCTGTGGTGCTTCTCCTCTGGGGCCTGTGGTGCTTCTCACCTCTCCATCTGCCTGTGGTGCTTCTCACCTCTCCATCTGCCTGTGGTGCTTCTCCTCTGGGGCCTGTGGTGCTTCTCACCTCTCCATCTGCCTGTGGTGCTTCTCCTCTGGGGCCTGTGGTGCTTCTCACCTCTCCATCTGCCTGTGGTGCTTCTCCTCCCGGGCCTGTGGTGCTTCTCACCTCTCCATCTGCCTGTGGTGCTTCTCCTCCCGGGCCTGTGGTGCTTCTCCTCTGGGGCCTGTGGTGCTTCTCACCTCTCCATCTGCCTGTGGTGCGTCTCCTCTGGGGCCTGTGGTGCTTCTCACCTCTCCATCTGCCTGTGGTGCTTCTCCTCTGGGGCCTGTGGTGCTTCTCACCTCTCCATCTGCCTGTGGTGCTTCTCCTCACGGGCCTGTGGTGCTTCTCACCTCTCCATCTGCCTGTGGTGCTTCTCCTCCCGGGCCTGTGGTGCTTCTCACCTCTCCATCTGCGTGTGGTGCTTCTCCTCTGGGGCCTGTGGTGCTTCTCACCTCTCCATCTGCGTGTGGTGCTTCTCCTCTGGGGCCTGTGGTGCTTCTCACCTCTCCATCTGCCCGTGGTGCTTCTCCTCTGGGGCCTGTGGTGCTTCTCACCTCTCCATCTGCCTGTGGTGCTTCTCCTCTGGGGCCTGTGGTGCTTCTCACCTCTCCATCTGCCTGTGGTGCTTCTCCTCTGGGGCCTGTGGTGCTTCTCACCTCTCCATCTGCCTGTGGTGCTTCTCCTCTGGGGCCTGTGGTGCTTCTCACCTCTCCATCTGCCTGTGGTGCTTCTCCTCCCGGGCCTGTGGTGCTTCTCACCTCTCCATCTGCCTGTGGTGCTTCTCCTCTGGGGCCTGTGGTGCTTCTCACCTCTCCATCTGCCTGTGGTGCTTCTCCTCTGGGGCCTGTGGTGCTTCTCACCTCTCCATCTGCCTGTGGTGCTTCTCCTCTGGGGCCTGTGGTGCTTCTCACCTCTCCATCTGCCTGTGGTGCTTCTCCTCTGGGGCCTGTGGTGCTTCTCACCTCTCCATCTGCCTGTGGTGCTTCTCCTCCCGGGCCTGGGCCTTCATCTGCTGGACCTCGATGGTGTCGGGTTTCCTCCTCCTCATGTAGAGCTCGTGGTTCCCCATACACAGAGACAGGATCCGTTTGTTAATGCGCAGACGAGGGGCGTAGAACACGAAGTCCTGCAGGAAAACACAAGGACTGAACCAGGACTGAACCAGGACTGAACCAGGACTGAACCAGGACTGAACCAGGACTGAACCAGGACTGAACCAGGACTAAAGCAGGACTAAACCAGGACTAAACCAGGACTAAACCAGGACTAAACCAGGGACTAAACCAGGGACTAAACCAGGGACTAAACCAGGGATTAAACCAGGACTAAACCAGGACTGAACCAGGTCTAAACCAGTAACTAAACCAGGTCTAAACCAGGACTAAACCAGGGACTAAACCAGGTCTAAACCAGGACTAAACCAGGAGTAAACCAGGAAATAAACCAGGACTAAACTAGTAACTAAACCAGGTCTAAACCAGGACTAAACCACAACTGAACCAGGACTAAAAGCGTTGCCGGTGTTTGCTGATGTGGGCTTTGTGTCTCCGTGGTAACCGCTGAACATCCCATCATAGATAAACGCGTGGAACCCCCCCAGCGCGATGTCCCTGAAGCATCATTTAAAGCTTCGTACCGGAGCTTTCTTGTCGATGGGTTTGATGGTGAACTTTTTGTCGTTAAATGAGATGTTCCTGATTTCGCTCCAGGGGAAACCGATCTTTGGCGTCAACCTGAACAAACAGAAGAAGAAACAGAAACATTTTTATTCAAGTACTTCACAGTAGAAGTATTTGCAGTAAAAGTACTTCACAGTAAAAGTATTTGCAGTAAAAGTACTTCACAGTAAAAGTATTTGCAGTAAAAGTACTTCACAGTAAAAGTATTTGCAGTAAAAGTACTTCACAGTAAAAGTTCTGCCTACAGTTTTATAGTGACCAGCGCTGCACCATGTCGACCACCAGAGGGCGCCACACTCAATGACCTGGCTCTGAGCTTTATCATGATTCAGGTATTTTTCTACAGTGTTTTACATCTGAACGGTGTAACTTTTCCAGTGTAGGGTCAACCACCCGCCTGTCTCCATGGAGCTGGAATGTTCCACAGTAAGGCATTAATCAACATATAGGCGTCAAAAAAAGGTTTATTTTTTGTCAAAGTTGTGTATTATCTAGTGTCCATCCTGCATCGTTTTTATATTGATGCTATTTACAGAAGGAATGATTGCGTTTCTGAGCGACTCTCCACAGATCTGACATGTAAAACGCTCGTCTGCCTCATGATAAAGAAAAATGTCCCTCACAGATGGACACTTATCTGTAGTTTGAGGCGTTTGGTTGGACCTTCTGTGGGGTTTTCACACTCGCCGCCCTCATTTCCCTAAATAAAGCTGCGCTCTTCATTCGTACGAGTCTGATCACGACCGTTTAGGGCCTCGTTTACATTCTGGTTGCTAAGAAACAGTGGTGGAGCCGCCTCTGCGTGTGTCCGACCTGCTGCTGCCTCTAACCAGGAAGTGACGCTATGAACTTCAGAAACTATGAGGCAGAATTTAAAAAACGTCACTTCTGCTGTGGTGAAAAGAGGATCGAACCATCAACTTTACACGAGACGCAAAGGTCATTACAGGTCACTTCCTCTCCTCCTCTCCTCTGCCCTATCCCTCCGTCTCTCTTCTTTCCTCCTCTATCCTCCTTTCTCCTCTTCTCTTTTTCTCCTCTCCTTCCTCTCTCCTCTCCTCCTCTCTCTCTCCTTCCCCTCTCCTCCCTCCTTCCCCTCTCCTCTCCTCCTCCTTCTCTCCTCTCTCCTCCTCCTTCTCTCCTCCCCTCGCCTCCTCTTCTCCCCTCTCCTCCTCTTCTCTCCTTCCCCTCTCCTTCCTCTCTCCTCCTCCTTCTCTCCTTCCCCTCTCCTTCCTCTCTCCTCCTCCTTCTCTCCTCTCCTCCTCCTCTCTCCTTCCCCTCTCCTCCCTCCTTCCCCTCTCCTCTCCTCCTCCTCCTCTCTCCTTCCCCTCTCCTCCTCTTCTCTCCTTCCCCTCTCCTTCCTCTCTCCTCCTCCTTCTCTCCTCTCCTCCTCCTCTCTCCTTCCCCTCTCCTCTCCTCTCTCCTCCTCCTCCTCCTCTCCTCCTGAAGATGGTTTGTACAGATTGCTTTTATTTCTCTTCGGAGGATACTGCTCCTGTTGGAAATCTCATCTGGAGGCTGGAGCTTGGCAACGCGGCGCCGCCGACAAACATGTTATTCTGTCTCCTGGTGCTGGGAGGGAAAGTGGCACCGAGGAAGAGCCTGAGCCAGGTCCAGGTCCAGGTCCAGTCCCGGGTTCTTCAGGTCAAAAGTCTCAGATCAGGGTCCATTATACTCGTATCCTAATCTCAGTGTTAAATGTTTTGTTTTGTAGCCTCTGATCGGGCGACTCCAGAGACACATGAGGAAATCTCCCTCAGAGTTTAATTCTCCAGATTATGGAGCAGGAGTCGCACGAAAGGCTCGTCGAGGTATTTGAAAATAAAACGTGACCTACAGCTCTGCTTCAGTTCTGACTTCAGGCTCAGAGATATTTAGTTCCCTGGTCTAGTCCTGGTCTAGTCCTGGTCTAGTCCTGGTCTAGTCCTGGTCTAGTCCTGGTCTAGTCCTGGTCTAGTCCTGGTCTAGTCCTGGTCTAGTCTCTGCTCTAATTCTGCTTTAATCCTGGTACAGTCCCCAGTTCAGTCCTGGTCCAGTCCTGGCTCAGTTCTGGTCCAGTCCTGGTTTAGTCCTGGTTTAGTCCCTGGTCTAGTCTCTGGTTTAGTCTCGGTTCAGTCCTCACTTGTCCTCGTGTTCGTAGATGTTGAGTCCTGGTTTAGTCCTGGTTTAGTCCCTGGTCTAGTCTCTGGTTTAGTCCCGGTTTAGTCCTCACTTGTCCTCGTGTTCGTAGATGTTGAGTCCTGGTTTAGTCCTGGTTTAGTACCTGGTCTAGTCTCTGGTTTAGTCCCGGTTTAGTCCTCACTTGTCCTCGTGTTCGTAGATGTTGAGTCCTGGTTTAGTCCTGGTTTCGTTCTGGTCTAGTCTCTGGTTTAGTCCCGGTTCAGTCCTCACTTGTCCTCGTGTTCGTAGATGTTGAGTCCTGGTTTAGTCCTGGTTTAGTTCCTGGTCTAGTCTCTGGTTTAGTCCCGGTCCAGTCCTCACTTGTCCTCGTGTTCGTAGATGTTGAGTCCTGGTTTAGTCCTGGTTTAGTTCCTGGTCTAGTCTCTGGTTTAGTCTCGGTTCAGTCCTCACTTGTCCTCGTGTTCGTAGATGTTGAGTCCTGGTTTAGTCCTGGTTTAGTCCCTGGTCTAGTCTCTGGTTTAGTCCCGGTTCAGTCCTCACTTGTCCTCGTGTTCGTAGATGTTGAGTCCTGGTTTAGTCCTGGTTTAGTTCCTGGTCTAGTCTCTGGTTTAGTCCCGGATTAGTCCTCACTTGTCCTCGTGTTCGTAGATGTTGAGTCCTGGTTTAGTCCTGGTTTAGTCCCTGGTCTAGTCTCTGGTTTAGTCTCGGTTCAGTCCTCACTTGTCCTCGTGTTTGTAGATGTTGAGTCCTGGTTTAGTCCTGGTTTAGTCCCTGGTCTAGTCTCTGGTTTAGTCCCGGTTTAGTCCTCACTTGTCCTCGTGTTCGTAGATGTTGAGTCCTGGTTTAGTCCTGGTCCAGTCCTGGTCTAGTCTCTGGTTTAGTCCCGGTTCAGTCCTCACTTGTCCTCGTGTTCGTAGATGTTGAGTCCTGGTCCAGTCCTGGTCTAGTCTCTGGTTTAGTCCCGGTTCAGTCCTCACTTGTCCTCGTGTTCGTAGATGTTGAGTCCTGGTTTAGTCCTGGTCCAGTCCTGGTCTAGTCTCTGGTTTAGTCCCGGTTCAGTCCTCACTTGTCCTCGTGTTCGTAGATGTTGAGTCCTGGTTTAGTCCTGGTCCAGTCCTGGTCTAGTCTCTGGTTTAGTCCCGGTTCAGTCCTCACTTGTCCTCGTGTTCGTAGATGTTGAGTCCTGGTCCAGTCCTGGTCTAGTCTCTTGTTTAGTCCCGGTTCAGTCCTCACTTGTCCTCGTGTTCGTAGATGTTCAGTCCGAGCGCGTCGACTCCGAGCCAGAGCTGTGTTCCTTTCTTGTTCTTGATCTCGAAGTAATTCACTCCGTACATCTCCAGGTCCTGAGCGATCTTCAGATACTCCATCATCGAGTCCTCTCTGCAAACACCCAGACACAACTCCTGATCACACCCTCAGACTGTTTAAATGAAGCCACGCCCTCTCAGACTGTTTAAATGAAGCCACGCCCTCTCAGACTGTTTAAATGAAGCCACGCCCTCTCAGACTGTTTAAATGAAGCCACGCCCTCTCAGACTGTTTAAATGAAGCCACGCCCTCTCAGACTGTTTAAATGAAGCCACGCCCTCTCAGACTGTTTAAATGAAGCCACGCCCTCTCAGACTGTGTTTAAATGAAGCCACGCCCTCTCAGACTGTTTAAATGAAGCCACGCCCTCCCAGACTGTGTTTAAATGAAGCCACGCCCTCTCAGACGGTGTTTAAATGAAGCCACGCCCTCTCAGACGGTGTTTAAATGAAGCCACGCCCTCTCAGACGGTGTTTAAATGAAGCCACGCCCTCTCAGACTGTTTAAATGAAGCCACGCCCTCTCAGACTGCGTTTAAATGAAGCCACGCCCTCTCAGACTGCGTTTAAATGAAGCCACGCCCTCTCAGACTGCGTTTAAATGAAGCCACGCCCTCTCAGACTGCGTTTAAATGAAGCCACGCCCTCTGACTGTTTAAATGAAGCCACGCCCTCTCAGACTGTTTAAATGAAGCCACGCCCTCTCAGACTGTTTAAATGAAGCCACGCCCTCTCAGACTGTTTAAATGAAGCCACGCCCTCTCAGACTGTTTAAATGAAGCCACGCCCTCTCAGACTGTTTAAATGAAGCCACGCCCTCTCAGACTGTTTAAATGAAGCCACGCCCTCTCAGACTGTTTAAATGAAGCCACGCCCTCTCAGACTGCGTTTAAATGAAGCCACGCCCTGTCAGACTGTTTAAATGAAGCCACGCCCTCTCAGACTGTTTAAATGAAGCCACGCCCTCTCAGACTGCGTTTAAATGAAGCCACGCCCTGTCAGACTGCGTTTAAATGAAGCCACGCCCTCTCAGACTGCGTTTAAATGAAGCCACGCCCTCTCAGACTGTTTAAATGAAGCCACGCCCTCTCAGACTGTGTTTAAATGAAGCCACGCCCTCTCAGACAGTGTTTAAATGAAGCCACGCCCTCTGAGACTGCGTTTAAATGAAGCCACGCCCTCTCAGACGGTGTTTAAATGAAGCCACGCCCTCTCAGACGGTGTTTAAATGAAGCCACGCCCTCCCAGACGGTGTTTAAATGAAGCCACGCCCTCCCAGACTGTTTAAATGAAGCCACGCCCTCTCAGACGGTGTTTAAATGAAGCCACGCCCTCTCAGACGGTGTTTAAATGAAGCCACGCCCTCCCAGACTGTTTAAATGAAGCCACGCCCTCTCAGACGGTGTTTAAATGAAGCCACGCCCTCTCAGACGGTGTTTAAATGAAGCCACCCCCTCTCAGACGGTGTTTAAATGAAGCGCAGTGATGGTTTTGTGTCCTGTACCTGAGCATTCCTCTGTGCTCTTCGTGCCAGGTCTGTATCCGGTCCTCCCACTGCTCTTTGGTCAGTTTGTGCTGCTCCAGGACTCTGAAAACACCACGACAACTCAGTCAACTTCACATCAGCTAAACCAGGACTAAACCAGAACTAAATGAGGACTAAACCAGGGACTAAACCAGGGACTAAACCAGGGACTAAACCAGGGACTAAACCAGGGGCTAAACCAGGGGCTAAACCAGGGGCTAAACCAGGGGCTAAACCAGGGGCTAAACTAGGACTAAACTAGGACTAAACTAGGACTAAACCAGAACTAAACGAGGACTAATCCAGGGACTAAACTAGAACTAAACTAGGACTAAACCAGAACTAAATGAGGACTAAACCATGGACTAAACCAGGGACTAAATGAGGACTAAACCCAGGACTGAATGAGGACTAAACCCAGACTATACCAAGGACTAAACCAGGGCTAAACTCAGTATTTAACAAGGACGAAACCCTGACTAAACCCAGGACTAAACAGGGATTAAATAGTAGTAAATGAGGACTAAACAAGCACTAAACCAGGGGCTAAACGAAGACTAAACCTGGGCCTAAACCTGGTACTAGACCCGTCCTGGACCCTGTCCGCCCTCCTCCTCCTCAGACCTCTGTGGCAGCAGGCGGTCGTGGGTCAGGTATCCGGGCTTGTGCAGGTCTTTGCTGTAGTCTCCGTATTTGGCCTGGACGGCGTAGGAGGCCAGCAGCACCGCCGTCTCCGGGGGGCAGTAGTTCTCATCGTTCAGAATCGCCTCCTTCACCTGTGGACAGCACAGTTACACCAGATGCCCTCCCAGAACAGGTCTAACCCAGGTCTAGACCAGCCCCTCCCCAGTCCCCTGTGTCTCTGGCACCTGGAGGAAGAACAGCCTCTGTGTGATTTCTTGGATTAGTTCTTCTGAAACGTCTTCAGGGAAAAACTTTGCTCTGAATTTGAACTGCAGCGGGTTTTCCTTCTTCACGTCCTGCTGCGTCACCTGGGCAAAAACACCACAAATTAAACTAAACCAGGGCTAAAGCAGGACTAACAACAGGTCTAAAAACAAGTCTAAAAACAGGACTAAACCAGGTCCAAACCAGGACTAAAAACAGGTCTAATACAGGTCTAAAAACAGGTCTAAAACAGGACTAAAAACAGGTCTAAACCAGGTCTAAACCAGGTCTAAACCAGATCTAAACCCGGCCCCGAGCAGAGTCAGACCTTCTTGTTGAGCTTGAGCCAGGTGATGTATCCTTTGCTGTCGACGTACTGCAGCCCGAAGAACCAAACCTCCCTGAGCCCGACCGTCTTCACCACCTGGAAACACAGATCAGTGCGACCTTTGACCCCTGACCTCAAACACAACCAATGAAACTAAACTCACTCTGAGCTCTTTGACCTCCACAAAAACATGAAGCCAAAAACTGTGACCTAATCAAAGTGTCCACACGGCCTCATGCTCAGGGCTCTGGGGTCAGAGGTCATATTTATGTGGACGGGGTTCACGGCCTCATGCTCAGGGCTCTGGGGTCAGAGGTCATATTTATGTGGACGGGGTTCACGGCCTCATGTGTGCGGGGGGACAGGGTTTAAGTCTCACAGTGTGGAATACACATTTTACCACAATACAGTCAAGAAGATATTTAGCTTAAAAAAACGTCTTTCCCAGTTTGCCCATTTCCAGGTTGGTCGATATATCGGGCCGATATTTGGACTTTTTAGTGTATCTGTTATCGGCCTCAAATCTCCAGCACGGGCCCAGATTTAGTTTTGGTCACTCTGCTGCATAAAACACACACAAAGCTTCTTTATGTATAATATTATACAAAGAAATGGCTGCACAAAGCTCGATTAAAGGTTTGAGGTGAGGGGCTTTGGGGGAGTTTGGAAAACGTTTAGAGAAGAATTTAAGAAAAGGAATCAGGCCGGCCCTGCTCTGTACAGTCAACAGTACAGTGTAAATATGAAGAATAAATCTAAATCTAAATTAGGCCAAACTTTGGGACAGAACTCTCCCAGTGTGATGTCATCAGTGTGGGACTCTCTGCTTCCGGTCATTTTCAACAAGGAAATCTGTCATAGACTCGAACAGGCCGGGAGTACGGCACCTGTCACACATGTGAACTCTCAGGTGTGTGGTGTGGGTGAGGGGCACAGGTGTAGGGGGAGCACAGGTGTAGGTGGAGTGTAGGTGGAGCACAGGTGGTGCACAGGTGGAGCACAGCTGTAGGGGGAGCACAGGTGTAGGGGGTATGGGGGTGTAGGGGGAGCACAGGTGTAGGGGGAGCACAGGTGTAGGGGGAGCACAGGTGTAGGGGGAGCACAGGTGTAGGGGGAGCACAGGTGTAGGTGGAGCACAGGTGTAGGTGGAGCACAGGTGTAGGGGTTTATGGCTCGTACCTGGTCGAAGAGCTGTTTGCCGGTGGTGTTTGGCTGAATGGCAAACTCCAGCTCTGCGTCCATGGTGGTGACGCGCACGTTTATCTGAAACACACGAGCATCAGTCAGAAACACGGCAATAAAAGAAGAATTAAATCAAATGAAAACTCTGAAAATACACTTGAAGTTTGTGTGTTTTTTATTCTCTTGTGCACGAGGTGGATTCATACAAAGTTTAACAGATCTGATCCACCCCGAGAACGAGGAGGAGGAGGAAAGAGAAAAGCAGAAGTGGTGACCGCAAACAGGAAGTGAGTATGAGGAGGGCGGCTTCACAGGAAATCAGAAAGGTGCAAAAATATGACAGAAATGAGTTAGAGTTGTGAAGAATGTATAAAAGCTTCTGTCCATCCTCCACCCTGCCTCCACCCTTCCTCCACCCTGCCTCCACCCTGCCTCCTCTTTCTCTCCCTCTTCCCTCTGGGTTTAATCCCGTCCTGTGATAATCCTCACACATGAATAAAACATGGAGTTTGAGCTCATCTCAACTCATCCATTTCACATGAGACTTTCCCTCACGATCAGCCTCCAGAAGCACAGAGGCTGAGCAGAAGTGAGCAGAAGTGAGCAGAAGTGTGCAGAAGTGTGCAGAAGTGAGCAGAAGTGAGCAGAAGTGTGCAGAAGTGAGCAGAAGTGAGCAGAAGTGTGCAGAAGTGTGCAGAAGTGTGCAGAAGTGTGCAGAAGTGAGCAGAAGTGTGCAGAAGTGAGCAGAAGTGAGCAGAAGTGTGCAGAAGTGTGCAGAAGTGTGCAGAAGTGTGCAGAAGTGTGCAGAAGTGAGCAGAAGTGAGCAGAAGTGTGCAGAAGTGAGCAGAAGTGTGCAGAAGTGTGCAGAAGTGTGCAGAAGTGTGCAGAAGTGTGCAGAAGTGAGCAGAAGTGAGCAGAAGTGTGCAGAAGTGTGCAGAAGTGTGCAGAAGTGTGCAGAAGTGAGCAGAAGTGAGCAGAAGTGTGCAGAAGTGTGCAGAAGTGTGCAGAAGTGAGCAGAAGTGAGCAGAAGTGAGCAGAAGTGAGCAGAAGTGAGCAGAAGTGAGCAGAAGTGAGTAGAAGTGAGCAGAAGTGTGCAGAAGTGAGTAGAAGTGAGTAGAAGTGAGCAGAAGTGAGCAGAAGTGAGCAGAAGTGAGCAGAAGTGTGCAGAAGTGAGCAGAAGTGAGCAGAAGTGAGTAGAAGTGAGCAGAAGTGTGCAGAAGTGAGTAGAAGTGAGCAGAAGTGAGCAGAAGTGAGCAGAAGTGAGCAGAAGTGAGCAGAAGTGTGCAGAAGTGAGTAGAAGTGAGCAGAAGTGTGCAGAAGTGAGTAGAAGTGAGCAGAAGACAGAATCAGGACGCTCTGGTCTGGGAGAGCAACAAAACATGGAATAAAGTCAGTAAACAGACAGAATAAAGTCAGTAAACACACAGAATAAAGTCAGCAAACACACAGAATAAAGTGAGTAAACAGACAGAATAAAGTCAGCAAACACACAGAATAAAGTCAGCAAACACACAGAATAAAGTCAGTAAACACACAGAATAAAGTGATTAAACACACAGAATAAAGTCAGTAAACAGACAGAATAAAGTGAGTAAACACACAGAATAAAGTCAGTAAACACACAGAATAAAGTCAGTAAACACACAGAATAAAGTCAGTAAACACACAGAATAAAGTCAGTAAACACACAGAATAAAGTCAGTAAACACACAGAATAAAGTCAGTAAACACACAGAATAAAGTCAGTAAACAGACAGAATAAAGTCAGTAAACACACAGAATAAAGTCAGTAAACACACAGAATAAAGTCAGTAAACACACAGAATAAAGTCAGCAAACACACAGAATAAAGTCAGTAAACAGACAGAATAAAGTCAGCAAACACACAGAATAAAGTCAGTAAACACACAGAATAAAGTCAGTAAACACACAGAATAAAGTCAGTAAACACACAGAATAAAGTCAGCAAACAGACAGAATAAAGTCAGTAAACACACAGAATAAAGTCAGTAAACACACAGAATAAAGTGATTAAACAGACAGAATAAAGTCAGCAAACACACAGAATAAAGTCAGCAAACAGACAGAATAAAGTCAGCAAACACACAGAATAAAGTCAGCAAACAGACAGAATAAAGTGAGTAAACAGACAGAATAAAGTCAGCAAACACACAGAATAAAGTCAGCAAACACACAGAATAAAGTGATTAAACAGACAGAATAAAGTCAGCAAACACACAGAATAAAGTCAGTAAACACACAGAATAAAGTCAGCAAACACACAGAATAAAGTCAGCAAACAGACAGAATAAAGTCAGTAAACACACAGAATAAAGTCAGTAAACACACAGAATAAAGTCAGTAAACACACAGAATAGTCAGTAAACACACAGAATAAAGTCAGTAAACACACAGAATAGTCAGTAAACACACAGAATAAAGTCAGTAAACAGACAGAATAAAGTCAGCAAACAGACAGAATAAAGTGAGTAAACAGACAGAATAAAGTCAGTAAACAGACAGAATAAAGTCAGTAAACAGACAGAATAAAGTCAGTAAACAGACAGAATAAAGTCAGTAAACAGACAGAATAAAGTCAGTAAACACACAGAATAAAGTCAGTAAACACACAGAATAAAGTCAGTAAACACACAGAATAAAGTGAGTAAACACACAGAATAAAGTCAGTAAACAGACAGAATAAAGTCAGTAAACAGACAGAATAAAGTCAGCAAACAGACAGAATAAAGTCAGCAAACACACAGAATAAAGTCAGCAAACACACAGAATAAAGTCAGTAAACACACAGAATAAAGTCAGTAAACACACAGAATAAAGTCAGTAAACACACAGAATAAAGTCAGTAAACACACAGAATAAAGTCAGTAAACACACAGAATAAAGTCAGCAAACAGACAGAATAAAGTCAGTAAACACACAGAATAAAGTCAGTAAACAGACAGAATAAAGTCAGTAAACACACAGAATAAAGTCAGTAAACACACAGAATAAAGTCAGCAAACAGACAGAATAAAGTCAGTAAACAGACAGAATAAAGTCAGTAAACAGACAGAATAAAGTGAGTAAACAGACAGAATAAAGTCAGTAAACAGACAGAATAAAGTGAGTAAACAGACAGAATAAAGTCAGTAAACAGACAGAATAAAGTGAGTAAACACACAGAATAAAGTGAGTAAACACACAGAATAAAGTCAGTAAACACACAGAATAAAGTCAGCAAACAGACAGAATAAAGTCAGTAAACACACAGAATAAAGTCAGCAAACACACAGAATAAAGTCAGTAAACAGACAGAATAAAGTCAGCAAACACACAGAATAAAGTCAGCAAACACACAGAATAAAGTCAGCAAACACACAGAATAAAGTCAGCAAACACACAGAATAAAGTCAGTAAACACACAGAATAAAGTCAGTAAACACACAGAATAAAGTCAGTAAACAGACAGAATAAAGTGAGTAAACACACAGAATAAAGTCAGTAAACACACAGAATAAAGTCAGTAAACACACAGAATAAAGTCAGTAAACACACAGAATAAAGTCAGTAAACACACAGAATAAAGTCAGTAAACACACAGAATAAAGTCAGTAAACACACAGAATAAAGTCAGTAAACACACAGAATAAAGTCAGTAAACAGACAGAATAAAGTCAGCAAACACACAGAATAAAGTCAGTAAACACACAGAATAAAGTCAGTAAACACACAGAATAAAGTCAGTAAACACACAGAATAAAGTCAGTAAACACACAGAATAAAGTCAGTAAACACACAGAATAAAGTCAGTAAACACACAGAATAAAGTCAGTAAACACACAGAATAAAGTCAGTAAACACACAGAATAAAGTCAGTAAACACACAGAATAAAGTCAGCAAACACACAGAATAAAGTCAGCAAACACACAGAATAAAGTCAGTAAACAGACAGAATAAAGTGAGTAAACAGACAGAATAAAGTGAGTAAACACACAGAATAAAGTGAGTAAACACACAGAATAAAGTCAGTAAACACACAGAATAAAGTCAGTAAACACACAGAATAAAGTCAGCAAACACACAGAATAAAGTCAGTAAACAGACAGAATAAAGTCAGTAAACAGACAGAATAAAGTCAGTAAACAGACAGAATAAAGTCAGTAAACAGACAGAATAAAGTCAGTAAACACACAGAATAAAGTCAGTAAACAGACAGAATAAAGTCAGTAAACACACAGTGAGCACAGGTCGGTGCTCAGACGTGAGCTCGTCTGTGTTCTCGTGCTTTTTATGGCCTGCTTTTCTTCAGCATTTCCACTCGTGTCTCATCATGACTCGGATTAAACTGGGTTAAACTCAGGTCGAGTTTCCTGAACCTGACCTGGGTTTTTCTCTGGATTTTCCTTTGTTCAAACTTCCTGTTTCTCTGATCCAGGTCAGAACCAGAGACACGAGACGACGAGAAGATGGGAACGGAGACAAAAATACAACTAGTGATACTATTACTGCAAATATTACTGCAACTACTACTACAACTACTACTACAACTACAGCAGGAGGAGAGCACAGGCACGGAGGAAAAACTACTACCAGAAACAATGCTTCTACTGCAACTACTACTGTAACTCCAACTAATAGTACTGCTACTGCCAATACAACAAGTACTACGAGTACTGCCTCTAATAATACAAGTACTACGAGTACTGCCTCTAATAATACAAGTACTACGAGTACTGCCTCTAATAATAAAGTACTACTCTGGCTCCTGCTATTACGAGTAACAGGAGACACACAGGGAGAGAAAGTACGACTAAAACAACCACAACAACAACAGAGAAACAGGAGACGCTGACAGTACTACACACAGTACTACACGCAGTACTACACGCAGTACTACACACAGTACTACACACTGTACTACACACTGTACTACACACTGTACTACACGCAGTACTACACGCTGTACTACACGCTGTACTACACGCTGTACTACACGCTGTACTACACGCAGTACTACACGCTGTACTACACGCTGTACTACACGCTGTACTACACGCAGTACTACACGCTGTACTACACGCTGTACTACACGCTGTACTACACGCTGTACTACACGCTGTACTACACGCTGTACTACACGCTGTACTACACGCTGTACTACACGCTGTACTACACGCTGTACTACACGCTGTACTACACGCTGTACTACACGCTGTACTACACACTGTACTACACACTGTACTACACACTGTACTACACACTGTACTACACACTGTACTACACACTGTACTACACACAGTACTACACACAGTACTACACACTGTACTACACACAGTACTACACACAGTACTACACACAGTACTACACACAGTACTACACACTGTACTACACACTGTACTACACACTGTACTACACACTGTACTACACACTGTACTACACACTGTACTACACACAGTACTACACACAGTACTACACACAGTACTACACACTGTACTACACACAGTACTACACACAGTACTACAAACACTACTACACACAGTACTACACACTGTACTACACACTGTACTACACACTGTACTACACACAGTACTACACACAGTACTACAAACACTACTACACACAGTACTACACACTGTACTACACACTGTACTACACACTGTACTACACACTGTACTACAAACACTACTACAAACACTACTACACACAGTACTACAAACACTACTACACACAGTACTACACACTGTACTACACACAGTACTACACACAGTACTACAAACACTACTACACACAGTACCACACACAGTACTACAAACACTACTACACACAGTACTACACACAGTACTACACACAGTACTACACACAGTACTACAAACAGTACTACACACAGTACTACACACAGTACTACACACAGTACCACACAGAGTACTACAAACACTACTACAAACAATACTACAAAAACTACAACACACAGTACTACACACAGTACTACAAACACTACTACACACAGTACCACACACAGTACTACAAACACTACTACAAACAGTACTACAAAAACTACTACACACAGTACTACACACAGTACTACAAACACTACTACACACAGTACTACACACAGTACTACACACAGTACTACAAACAGTACTACATACAGTACTACACACACTACTACAAACAGTACTACAAAAACTACTACACACAGTACTACACACAGTACTACAAACACTACTACAAACAGTACTACAAAAACTACTACATACAGTACTACAAACACTACTACACACAGTACTACACACAGTACTACACACAGTACTACACACAGTACTACACACAGTACTACACACAGTACTACAAACAGTACTACACACAGTACTACACACAGTACTACAAAAACTACTACAAACAGTACTACACACAGTACTAATCACAGTACTACACACAGTACTACACACAGTACTACACACAGTACTACAAACACTACTACAAAAACTACTACATACAGTACTACACACAGTACAACAAACAGTACTACACACAGTACTACACACAGTACTACACACAGTACTACACACAGTACTACACACAGTACTACAAAAACTACTACTAAGTCCCGGCCCGAGTCCCGGCCCGAGTCCCGGCCCGAGTCCCGGCCCGAGTCCCGGCCCGAGTCCCGGCCCGAGTCCCGGCCCGAGTCCCGGCCCGAGTCCCAGTCTGGTCCGTCAGTGTTCACAGTTGTTCTTGCTGCAGCTGTTGTGTGGGTGTGTGCAGTTGTGTGTACAGTTGTGTGTGTATATAGTTGTGTGTTGTATATATTCTGTGTGTTGTGTGTACAGTTGTGTGTGTATATAGTTGTGTGTTGTATATATTGTGTGTATTGTGTGTACAGTTGTGTGTGTATATAGTTGTGTGTTGTATATATTGTGTGTGCTGTGTGTACAGTTGTGTGTGTATATAGTTGTGTTGTATATATTGTGTGTGCTGTGTGTACAGTTGTGTGTGTATATAGTTGTGTGTTGTATATATTGTGTGTACAGTTGTGTGTTGTATATATTGTGTGTGTTGTGTGTACAGTTGTGTGTGTATATAGTTGTGTGTTGTATATATTGTGTGTGTTGTGTGTACAGTTGTGTGTGTTGTATATATTGTGTGTACATTGTTATTTGTCAGCAGTTGTGCTGTAATCTGGTTAGAGCGGCTCTAATCTCAGCAGCTGTCAGACAGATTAACCACAACCAGGAGGGAACTCTGAACCAGGTCTAGACCTGGTCCAGACCGGGGTCCAGACCGGGGTCCAGACCGGGGTCCAGACCGGGGTCCAGACCGGGGTCCAGACCGGGTTCCAGACCGGGTTCCAGACCGGGTTCCAGACCGGGGTCCAGACCGGGGTCCAGACCGGGTTCCAGACCGGGTTCCAGACCGGGTCCCAGACCGGGTCCCAGACCGGGTTTATGTGGTGTCAGAACATTAGTCACTGGATCAATATTCGTCCATTTCATTTGGAGCTGTGATTCACTCCAATGAACCACAAGTGAAAACAGATCAACTCAAACACACACACACAGGTCACACACACACACCCACACACACAGGTCACACACACACACACACACACAGGTCACACACACACACCCACACACACAGGTCACACACACACACACCCCCACAGGTCACACACACCCCCACACACACACAGGTCACACACACGTCACACACACAGGTCTCACACACACACACACACACAGGTCACACACACACACACACACAGGTCTCACACACAGGTCACACACACACACACACACAGGTCTCACACACAGGTCACACACACACAGGTCACACACAGGTCACACACACACACTCACACTCACACTCACACACACCCCGCAGACCCAGGTCACACACAGAGGAGTGACTTATAGTACTGGTAGTATTAGTAGTACTGGTAGTACTGGTAGTATTAGTAGTACTCGTAGTATTAGTAGTATTAGTAGTACTGGTAGTACTGGTAGTATTAGTAGTACTGGTAGTATTAGTAGTACTGGTAGTATTAGTCGTACTGGTAGTATTAGTCGTACTGGTAGTATTAGTCGTACTCGTAGTATTAGTAGTATTAATATACTGGTAGTATTAGTAGTACTGGTAGTATTAGTAGTACTGGTAGTATTAGTAGTACTCGTAGTATTAGTAGTACTGGTAGTATTAGTAGTACTGGTAGTATTAGTAGTACTCGTAGTATTAGTAGTACTGGTAGTATTAGTAGTATTAGTAGTACTGGTAGTATTAGTCGTACTGGTAGTATTAGTAGTACTGGTAGTATTAGTAGTACTGGCAGTATTAGTAGTACTGGCAGTATTAGTAGTACTGGTAGTATTAGTAGTACTCGCAGTATTAGTAGTACTGGTAGTATTAGTAGTACTCGCAGTATTAGTAGTACTCGCAGTATTAGTAGTACTGGCAGTATTAGTAGTACTGGTAGTATTAGTAGTACTCGCAGTATTGGTAGTACTCGCAGTATTGGTAGTACTGGTAGTATTAGTAGTACTCGCAGTATTGGTAGTACTCGCAGTATTGGTAGTACTGGTAGTATTAGTAGTACTGGCAGTATTAGTAGTACTGGCAGTATTAGTAGTACTGGCAGTATTAGTAGTACTGGCAGTATTAGTAGTACTGGCAGTATTAGTAGTACTGGTAGTATTAGTAG
Source organism: Odontamblyopus rebecca (assembly GCA_030686955.1). Taxonomy (NCBI): domain Eukaryota; kingdom Metazoa; phylum Chordata; class Actinopteri; order Gobiiformes; family Gobiidae; genus Odontamblyopus; species Odontamblyopus rebecca. The sequence goes on from CM060675.1 coordinate 1,931,950, forward strand.
TACTCGCAGTATTAGTAGTACTCGCAGTATTAGTAGTACTCGCAGTATTAGTAGTACTCGCAGTATTAGTAGTACTCGCAGTATTAGTAGTACTCGCAGTATTAGTAGTACTCGCAGTATTAGTAGTACTGGCAGTATTAGTAGTACTGGTAGTATTAGTAGTACTGGTAGTATTAGTAGTACTGGCAGTATTAGTAGTACTGGTAGTATTAGTAGTACTGGTAGTATTAGTAGTACTCGCAGTATTAGTAGTACTGGTAGTATTAGTAGTACTCGCAGTATTAGTAGTACTCGCAGTATTAGTAGTACTCGCAGTATTAGTAGTACTCGCAGTATTAGTAGTACTGGTAGTATTAGTAGTACTCGCAGTATTAGTAGTACTGGTAGTATTAGTAGTACTCGCAGTATTAGTAGTACTGGTAGTATTTCAGTAGGTGTTGCTGCTCATTTGGGAGTCGAGGGCAGAGTCTGTATCAAATGTTTACAACACGCCACAAACAGACGAGTGTTCAACCAACACACAAAGACACGACTGTGAGAGAAGGAGAGGAGGAGAGAGGAGAGGAGAGAGGAGAGGAGAGAGGAGAGGAGAGAGGAGAGGAGAGAGGAGAGAGGAGAGGAGAGAGGAGAGGAGAGAGGAGAGAGGAGAGGAGAGAGGAGAGAGGAGAGGAGAGGAGAGGAGAGAGGAGAGAGGAGAGAGGAGAGAGGAGAGGAGAGAGGAGAGAGGAGAGGAGAGAGGAGAGAGGAGAGAGGAGAGAGGAGAGGAGAGAGGAGAGGAGAGAGGAGAGAGGGGAGAGGGGAGAGGGGAGAGGAGAGGAGAGAGGAGGAGAAGATGTAAAAGTGCTTAGAACAGTTATTTCTTCATGTATCTGCACTGAAACGGAGCAAAGGATCATGGTCTATGTAGTTCCCTCTGTTTTTTTAGCTGTTTCTGCGTCAGAACTGTTCATTTAAGCAAAGAGACTTGGGACTCGATATATTGTGACGCTCCACGTGATTGTGATGTGTGTGTGTGTGTGTGTGTGTGTGTGTGTGTGTGTGTGTGTGTGTGTGTGTGTGTGTGTGTGTGTGAGTGTGTGTGAGTGTGTGTGTGAGAGTGTGTGTGAGAGTGTGTGAGAGTGTGTGTGAGAGTGTGTGTGTGTGTGAGTGTGTTACCGGTTTGGGCATCCTTCTCTCCTCTTCCTCCTCCTCCTCACAGCTGCAAAGGACTCTGGGAGCAGAGTCGGCTCCTCCGCCTCGACCTGGACACACACACACAGACACACACACACACACACACACACACACACACACACACACACACACACAGATGAAACGGGAGGAGACACAAACACGCTGCACTTTATGAGGACTTCACCTCTAAGTCCGACTCACTTTATTCCATCAGAAAAAAAAAGCTAAACGTACAAATCCAATTATTTTTCCAATAATTTGTCATTTTGGGGAAAGAGAAAACGAAACCAAACAGAAGTGTGAAAAACAAAATAAAACGAAAAGAGCAGAGGATGAAGAGAAGTGCGGCTCAAAAAGGTGAAAAACAGAAAGAAAAATGCAGGAGAAGAAAAGTGGCGTTTTTGTGGTTTGAAAGGAAAAGAATGGAGAGAAGAGCAAAGAGGGAGATGAAGGGAAAGGAGGAAGGAGAGAAGGAAAGAGGAGCGTCTGTGTGTGATCCCTGTCGTCCAAGAATAACCCACAGCCAAAGAAAAACGCTTTGTTTTTGTTTAAGGTGAGAAAGACACAGAGCAGAGGAAAAAGAGGAAGAAGAGGGAGAAACTAAAAAGAGGAGAGGAAAGAACGTCAGAGAGAGAGAGAAGTGCCCGGAGCCAAACAGTGAAGTGATGAGTCAGGAGAGACACAGGAAATCTGAGCAGAAAGAGGGAAGAGAAAACCAACAGACCAACAGTTCACCACCGAAACTTTCAGAACTCCCAAACTCCGCTCTACGTGTGCGTCTACGGCCAAATGTTCAGCGGTTACCACGGAAACGCCGCCAAAAAGTTTAAAGACAAGTCTGAAAACTCGAGGGAAAAAACAAAAACACAAAAATGAAGTAAAGAACAGAGCGGATTTAAGATCAGGTCAGGACTGAACCGGGACTGAACCGAGGACTAAACCAGGACTGAACCGGGACTAAACCAGGACTGAACCGAGGACTAAACCGGGACTAAACCAGGACTGAACCGAGGACTGAACCGAGGACTGAACCGAGGACTGAACCGAGGACTAAACCAGGACTGAACCGGGATTAAACCGGGACTAAACCGAGGACTGAACCGAGGACTGAACCGGGATTAAACCGAGGACTGAACCGGGACTGAACCGAGGACTAAACCGAGGACTGAACCGGGATTAACCCGAAGACTGAACCGGGACTGAACCGGGATTAAACCGGAACTAAACCGGGATTAAACCAGAGACAAACTAATACAAAACTCTGAACTAAACTAAGCAGCTGAAGCGGGTGTAAAACAGGACTAAACCAGAACTAAACCAGGTCTAATTCAAGTCTAAATGGTCAGATTGTGTTCAAATAAAGACTTCAGTCTAACTTCAGACAGAGCAGTGCCCACAGTTAGCGTCACACCCCTGGAGAATGTGCATGATGTCAGGATTTTCTGCTCATCATTTCAATTAGGTTTTAAAGGCCCAAAATATGAATAATATAAAAACAAAAGGATGTTTTTCACTCAAATGTGGGTTTCCAGAAGATTCTTTTGCAGCACTTCCTCCTCTTCAGCCACAGACGCAGTTTTTTCACTTTCCTTTTAAAACTTTGTGTTTCTTGCACCTGTGTAAATGTAACGGAGATAAAACGAGATACGAGCGACGAGATAGAACAGAGCGGGTTTAAGCACAGGTCAGACCGAGAACAGGACTAAACCAGGACTAAGCCAGGGACTGAGCCAGGGACTGAGCCAGGGACTGAGCCAGGGACTGAGCCAGGGACTGAGCCAGGGACTGAACCAGGACTAAGCCAGGGACTAAACCAGGGACTGAGCCAGGGACTGAGCCAGGGACTGAGCCAGGGACTGAGCCAGGACTAAACCAGGGACTGAGCCAGGGACTGAGCCAGGGACTGAGCCAGGACTAAACCAGGGACTGAGCCAGGGACTGAGCCAGGGACTGAGCCAGGGACTGAGCCAGGGACTGAGCCAGGGACTAAACCAGGACTAAGCCAGGGACTGAGCCAGGGACTGAACCAGGGACTGAACCAGGGACTGAACCAGGGACTGAACCAGGGACTGAACCAGGGACTGAACCAGGGACTGAGCCAGGGACTGAACCAGGGACTGAACCAGGGACTGAGCCAGGGACTGAGCCAGGGACTAAACCAGGGACTAATCCAGGGACTGAACCAGGACTAAACTAGAACTAAACCAGGTCTAATTCAGGGCTAAATGAAGAACAGACAGGACTAAATCAGTTCTAATCCGGGTTTCAGTTCAAGCAGGACTGAAGGACCAAAGAAATTGTAAAAATAGATTAAAACCAGGTCTAAACCAGGTCTAAACCAGGTCTAAACCAGGTCTAAACCAGGTCTAAACCAGGTCTAAACCAGGTCTAACTCTCTTGTATTAACCCTTGAATGGACTGAACATCAAATAGCAAAAGCTGCAATTTTTCAAGTACCATAATTTCCTCCACAAACAAAATCTGCAAACCTGAAGTTTAGATGTGTACAAACAGGTTCAGATGCCCTCCCTTTGTGTCAGATGCCCTCCCTGTGTGTCAGATGCCCTCCCTTTGTGTCAGATGCCCTCCCTTTGTGTCAGATGCCCTCCCTTTGTGTCAGATGCCCTCCCGTGTGTGTCAGATGCCCTCCCGTGTGTGTCAGATGCCCTCCCTGTGTGTCAGATGCCCTCCCGTGTGTGTCAGATGCCCTCCCTGTGTGTCAGATGCCCTCCCTGTGTGTCAGATGCCCTCCCTGTGTGTCAGATGCCCTCCCTGTGTGTCAGATGCCCTCCCTGTGTGTCAGATGCCCTCCCTGTGTGTCAGATGCCCTCCCTGTGTGTCAGATGCCCTCCCTGTGTGTCAGATGCCCTCCCTCCCTGGCTGTGTCAGATGCCCTCCCTTCTGTGTCAGATGCCCTCCCTTCTGTGTCAGATGCCCTCCCTGTGTGTGTCAGATGCCCTCCCGTGTGTGTCAGATGCCCTCCCTGTGTGTCAGATGCCCTCCCTGTGTGTCAGATGCCCTCCCTGTGTGTCAGATGCCCTCCCTGTGTGTCAGATGCCCTCCCTGTGTGTGTCAGATGCCCTCCCTGTGTGTCAGATGCCCTCCCTGTGTGTCAGATGCCCTCCCTGTGTGTCAGATGCCCTCCCTGTGTGTCAGATGCCCTCCCTGTGTGTCAGATGCCCTCCCGTGTGTCAGATGCCCTCCCCGTGTGTCAGATGCCCTCCCTGTGTGTCAGATGCCCTCCCTGTGTGTCAGATGCCCTCCCGTGTCAGTTTAGTTCAGATCTGTGCTGAAATGTGATCGTTGTATAAAATGTGTCAGTTCAGATTTCAGTTTAAAATGCAAACGAACAGAATCTCAGTATTAAAACAAACGTAAACTGCAAATGGAATCAGAGTTGGTTAGAGAAATATCCGGATCCGTATTTCCGTTTGCAGCTCTGGTCTTATTTGTGTTGAAGCAGGAGCCCACACGGGCGCTCACAGCTATAATTCAGGGCTGTCTCCTGCAACACGGAGTTTAACAGAGACTTGGGGGTTTAATGAGCTCCTCAAACACATTCCTGGTTTACGGCGCGAGGAGGAAGTGACAGGGGCAGAGGCGGGTGAATGCTCCTGTCACAGAACACAGCTACACAAACAAAAACACGCTCAAGTATTCAAGGGATTTGAGTCACGGATAACCAAAGAGGACCGGTTAAAGGAGGAGGGGCGGCGCCACTGACAGAACTGCAGAGTTCTGAACAGGTGATAACAGTGTTCAGATTATTTTGCAATCCTGCAGAAATGTGCCGAAAACACTTGTCTTTGGCTTTGTCAAGGTTCAAATATCAGCGAAGTGAACGGACACTTTTTTAAAACATTTGTTCGGAAGATGATAAACCTTTTAAAAATTACAAACAAAAACCTTCCAAATGTCCGAATGAAGCAGCTGCAGGTAAAAGTGAAGTGAGACATGATGTGAGTTCAGGGGGAAAACTGGGATTAACTTCAGAATATCACAAATTATTTTAAAAATCAAGTAAAATTTGGAAATGAACCCACTCAGACACATGTGAGTGACATCAGAGCCCAGTTTAGAAACATTTACATTTGTGTTTTCCATTATTTGTTGATTTCATACTAGATTATGACAAACACTGAGCATTTTTACAAAGAAAATCTTCTATCCACATTTTGAGATTTTACTGGACAAATCCTCACAGAAAAGATATGACACATTTCATCATTATTATACTTTTTTTTGTAGCTCAAATACTAGTTTGAGGTTAGGAAACTGTATTTTTTCCATCCTTCTTAACAGAGAAGGAAACTAATGAATATTTGTACCTTGAAAATTCAAAAATGTTGTTTATTTTTAGTTATAATTTCATAAAACTGTTAGAATTTAGGTCTGTTTGTCAATTAATCATTGAAAATAAATCACGTCAGCTTCATTTTGCCTCTATTCAAGAATGATTTGTATAAGTTTAAAATGATTCAAATATGTTGCCTCCTAAATTAAAGAAAGAAACCAGTTTAAATGATAATAATATTTCTTATTTTGCCAATTAAACATTGCCTAAAGCTATGAGACATTAGGCAGAGCCAGAGGCAGCTGATTCTGATGTCACCGCTATAAAAACCAAACCAGGGTTAGTCAATATGCAAAGTGTTCGTCTGGATAAAAGTGAACACACGTCCGGAGGTTTAGTCAAATCCTGATCCGAAAATACACAAAGCTCGAACAGTAATGGAACAGTCCCAATGTGAGTGGGAATATTTAACAGGAAAACATGGGGAAAATGGAGAGAATCCAAAGAAACGTCCTCCAAAAAAGAGATAATCAAAAGTTTGAGTATTATCCTTGAGTATTTATGGTCCAACATTTTTGTATATGGAGCAATAAACGGTCTTATTTATGTTCATTTTCCCAAACTGGGCGTTTTAACACTAGAACAGGCTCCAGTACAGAACTTTAACTGTAATTCCTCTACTTATGAAGCCACTTTAAGGTTTAAATGGATATATTGTCATTTAACAGCTATATATTCGGTTTGTAAAGATCTTTATCCAAATATTGGAGTTTATAATGAGATAATGTCCCAAAACATAAAGCAGATAAGCTCAAGTGACTATATGCCACTTGTAGCTTGTGACCATTAGCTCCCGTTTGCCGCCGAGAGTTAGCATCACAAATAATCACATTTTTCCTCAAACTGGGCTATAAATTATGAACACCACGCGGAAAACAGCCTTTAAAATAACCCAATGATAGGCTGGCGTCCGCTTTGCATTATTCTGCCGGTAAATATTGTGAGTTTAATTGAGAAACAGGTAAAAATCGGCTGCATTGGGCTAGCAGTGGGTGTAGTCTGTATAACGGTACGAGACTTAGCATCGCGCTCTCGGGGAAGTTTCAAAGCCCACAAATGTTGGCTTTGGCGGCCTTAAAACGGCGAAATAAACGAGATTTACGGTGGTAAAGTGGGACACAGGGCTGCCCGCTTTGCCCGCAGCGTTTTTAGGTAATTGTACACGGCTTAATCTGCGCCAGGTGGTATTTTTAGCGAGGTAAAATGAATCAGGCGAACACGAGGGCACATCCGCTATTGCATCAAACTTACGGACGGCTCATCTTTTTTGGGGAGAGGCAACTCACCAAGACGCCAAAAATGTCCTTTTTATGGCAAATAATCCACGGTTTGTCCCAGTGGATCCCGAGTGCTCGCGTCAGGAGGTGTGTTTCAGCCCGGAGAGCGGCTCCTTGTGTGCTTTTTCAGCGCAGGATTCCCATATGAAGCTGAAGTGTGAGCAGCGTAAGGCGATTTGGGGGAGACGCAGATGTCCACCAGCGCGGCCGCCATGACACTTCCGCCCTGCGCTTCACAATAAAACACACTTTTATTTATGAAAAGACTTTATAAGGACTGGCTTTTTTTATCTTTTATTTTAGCCTAGAAAATATTCTGAAACTAATAAGACTCGTGAGGTTATGCGTGAAAATCCTACATGTTACCCTGTTAACACTGATCATCTTTGCTCATTCTGTCACCGACAATTTAATATAAGACACGTTCTTTTTGGTGTCTTAGAGAAAGATATTCAAAAAATATATATGTTGAACTTCATCCTAATCCTATCAAAGTTTCATATCCACTGAAACCCAAATTTGTTGTATTTCAGTCCCTCTTGTCCTCATATAAATTCTTTAAACTATTGCACATATCCCAGTGCCATGAAAACAAAAGCATTTTGTCTGGAATTTGAAATATAAAATAGTATTGTATATTTTTGTTGTACATGTAAACTTGTATATTTTCATCGTTATTAAAGAAGAGCCCTGTGAACATATGAATCCTTTAGCTTTGTTTATACCATTGTATATTTGAAAAAAATTATATATACATACAATTACATGCACAATTACAATTACATACAATTTATAAACGTTTAGCGCTCCAAATGAACCGCGATGTTATTATTTTAGGTGAATAAATGTTGCTTTCACAAAACTTAAATCTAGAAAATTCGTGACCGTTATTTTGAATTTGTCGGCAGTTGAAGTTAATAAAAAAGCGACAAATTCACGCTGTTCTGTCTGTTTTCGTTGTATTCTCGTGTTTATTCAGACACGATTCGGCGCTTTGCACAGTTTTACGTCCCACGGGAGCGTCATGTTGAAGAAAAGCGCAGTATTTCCGTGTAAAAGTGCAGGTTGTGTGTGACTTGACGCGGGACACGGTGGACACGGACAACATGGCTGTCAGCGGGGCGCGCGTGCGCTGCGTGAGCCGTGCGTCACCGCTCATTTATTCCCTCACTTTAAAACTCTTTCAAAACACTCATAAAACACTTTAAACCCTCATTTGGTTCACGATTTGACCATTTTGTTTTGTGAATATGAAATCTGCCCAACATCACGAGAGTCTGCGCATCAGAACTGCGCCACAATGAAATAGGGCAAAAAGCGGAGAAGTTCTATTTGGCGGTTAAATACTTACAATATCCTGCGTCAAACTGAATTACTTATATCAGAGTAACAACAAATAATTAAATTAAAAGAAATAATCATTCATGACAGTAGTAGTCGCCTGCGCACATTTTTGTAAAGAGAATTTGGAAACGACTTGTTGTGTTTTATTTGCCCACAGCTCAGGATTTACAGGACACTTTTGTAGATGAGATCAACATCCACATGTAGAAAAGTGCGAACTTTAATCAACACTGGTGCTGTTTTCATGAGAAAAGATCCGTGTTTATCTCCGCCTCCAGCGCACACACCGTATATACGGTATATACGGTATATACGGTATGTACGGTATGTACGGTATATACGTATATACGGTATGTACGGTATATACGGTATATACGTATATACGGTATATACGGTATGTACGGTATATACGGTATATACGGTATGTACGGTATATACGGTATATACGTATATACGGTATGTACGGTATATACGGTCTCCAGCGCGGAGGAGGCTGCGGGACTAAACGCGTGGCTCCATCTGGCGGCCAATTTCTGTTACTGCATCTTCTTCCGGAACGAGATTAAAATATCACAAAGTTCGCGTAAAAACACCACCATTAATGAATAGATTATTCTAATTATTTATGTTTTTATTAGTTTCTATTGGATTTAATGTGTTTAATGTGTTTCTTAGCTTCCAAAAACACCCCATTTATTTGAATTAATTTGTACAACTAAACCAGGACTAAACCAGGACTAAACCAGGACTAAACCAGGACTAAACCAGGACTGAACCAGGACTGAACCAGGATTAAACCAGGATTAAACCTGGGACTAAACTAGGACTAAACCAGGACAAAACCAGGACTAAACCAGGACTAAACCAGGACTGAACCAGGACTGAACCAGGATTAAACCAGGACTAAACCAGGGACTAAACCAGAACTAAACCAAACCCCTGACACGGGTCTAAATCAGGACCAGCCATAAAAAACACTTATTTGAATGAGTTTGTACAAATTGTGCTTTGGAAATAAACTTCAATCTAAATCTCATGTTTGTTTTTATGTTTTTAATTTGCTGCAGTTTTCATGTTGCATTTCCGCGCTCCGCCACATGAGGGCGCTGCTGCTTTATTTACCTGCTGCACTTGAACTTCGTGCACGAATTTAGCCTTTTTTTTTGTTTTTTTTTTACTGTAAATTCTTCTAAAAGCGCAGCTATAATTTAATCACGCTAATGTAATAACTGGAGGTGCAGAGGATCAACATTTAACGCACTGATGAGCCGCTTTTGAAGTCATATCGAGCGATTTAGAGAATCATTTAATTTTCCAAGAACAGAATAAATTTGACGAGTCACATTCTTCATTTTATTGGACAGTTCGTCTAAATTACAGACACATTTTCCTGTTGTGAGGCAGGTGGAACAGATCCTCTGGGGTTTTTTGGTTTCAATCAGGCGCGTGGACGCACCTGGAGCAGAGGCACGAGACTCCAGACCCAGACCTGGACCCAGACCTGGACCCAGACCTGGACCCAGACCCAAACCGGGACTTTTATATTTTTATTTCAAGATGCTAAAGTGAAACTGAAACTGAGAAATTCCGACAGGTGCGAGAGAGTTTGAGAAGGTACTTTTAATTCTTTTAATACTTTTGGGGGGGGGGGGGGGGTCTACTACTTAGACCTGATTTAGACCTGCTTTAGACCTGATTTAGACCTGATTTAGTCCTGATTTAGACCTGATTTAGACCTGCTTTAGACCTGATTTAGACCTGATTTAGACCTGGTTTAGACCTGATTTAGTCCTGATTTAGACCTGATTTAGACCTGATTTAGTCCTGATTTAGACCTGATTTAGACCTGATTTAGACCTGATTTAGACCTGATTTAGACCTGATTTAGACCTGATTTAGACCTGATTTAGACCTGATTTAGACCTGATTTAGTCCTGATTTAGACCTGATTTAGTCCTGATTTAGACCTGATTTAGACCTGATTTAGTCCTGATTTAGACCTGATTTAGACCTGATTTAGTCCTGATTTAGACCTGATTTAGACCTGATTTAGACCTGATTTAGTCCTGATTTAGACCTGATTTAGACCTGATTTAGACCTGGTTTAGACCTGATTTAGTCCTGATTTAGACCTGGTTTAGACCTGGATTAGACCTGGTTTAGACCTGGTTTAGTCCCTGGTTCAGATCTTGCTCCTCTAAACTTTGGCTCAGATTTTAACTTTTTGAAAACACAAAAATTACACAAATTAGTTAAATCTTAGTTAAATTTACAGATTGTAAAGTGTTTCGAAGTATTTTTAGTGGTTTTGTTTTATTGTATTTTTATTATTTTTTGTTGTATTTTTATTATTTTTTGTTGTATTTTTATTATTTTTTGTTGTATTTTTATTATTTTTTGTTGTATTTTTAGTATTTTTTCATTGTTTTTTTGCTGTTGTATTTTTAGTCTGAGCCTCACGTCACGTCACAAGATTCAGACGATCCTGAACCACTGGCCTAAAACCACAGACAAGAAACGTGTGAACAACTTTAATCACATCAGGAGGAGAGAGGAGAGAGGAGAGGAGAGAGGAGAGAGGAGAGAGGAGAGAGGAGAGAGGAGGAGAGGAGAGAAGAGAGGGAGAGGGGAGAGGAGAGAGGAGAGGAGAGAGGAGAGGAGAGAGGGGAGAGGAGAGAAGAGAGAGGGAGAGAGGAGAGGAGAGAGGAGAGGAGAGAGGGAGAGAGGAGAGGGGAGAGGGAGAGGAGAGAGGAGAGAGGGGAGAGGGAGAGGAGAGAGGAGAGAGGAGAGAGGGAGAGAGAGAGAGAGGGGAGAGAGGGAGAGGAGGAGAGGAGAGAGGAGAGAGGAGAGGGGAGAGGGGAGAGGGGAGAGAGGAGAGAGGAGAGAGGAGAGAGGAGAGAGGAGAGAGGAGAGAGGAGAGAGGAGAGAGGAGAGGAGAGAGGAGAGAGGAGAGAGGAGAGGGGAGAGGGGAGAGGAGAGGGGAGAGAGGAGAGGAGACCAGGAGAGGAGACGAGGAGGAGGAGAGTAAATAAAGGAGAGAGTTTAATATTTCTGTTTCAGGACGTGTCAGCACAGGTTAGTCCTGGTTCAGTCCTGGTTCAGTCCTGGTTCAGTCCTGGTTCAGTCCTGGTTCAGTCCTGGTTCAGTTCTGGTTTAGTCCTGGTTCAGTTCTGGTTTAGTCCTGGTTCAGTCCTGTATTGAGTCATGTGTTATGTAAGGACAGTTCCTCCTCTTTGTTGAATCTAAATCGTGTTAAAAGTCGAGCGCCTCAGACTCAGACTCAGACTCAGACTCAGACTCAGACTCAGACTCAGACTCAGACTCAGACTCAGACTCAGACTCAGACTCAGACTCAGACTCGGGGGGTTCGGGCTTCAAAACTGAAACTTAAAACAGTTTGAGCAAAATTTTGGCCGTATTTTTCAGTATTTTCAGTATTTTTCAGTATTTTTCAGTATTTTTCAGTATTTTTTTGTCTTTTTTAGTATTTATCAGTATTTTTCAGTATTTTCAGTATTTTTCAGTATTTTTCAGTATTTTTCAGTATTTTTTCAGTGTTTTCAGTATTTTCTGGACTGTGCTGTGGTTTAAAGCCGGGGCTGCAGGAGGAGGAGGAGGAGGAGGAGGAGGATGGGAGCGCGTCCGTCCAGCACCTACGAGCAGGACGAAGAGGCTGAAGTTCTGTCCACTCTGAGCGGTGAGAAAACAAAACGAACGTGGACTCAGATTCAGATCGAAACGACAAAAACTAATGTGTAAAAAAAAGAAAGAAAATAATGAGACAAAAATGAACAAGAATTTATAAATGAGACTGAAAGAGGCATTTGAAACTTCACTTTATCTTCCAAACCGATTTAGACCTGGTTTAGTCCTGGTTTAGTCCTGGTTTAGTCCTGGTTTAGTCCTGGTTTAGTCCTGGTTTAGACCTGGTCCAGTCCTGGTTTAGTCCTGGTTTTGTCCTGGTTTAGACCTGGTTTAGTCCTGGTTTAGTCCTGGTTCACTCCTGGTTTAGTCCTGGTTTAGTCCTAGTTTAGTCCTGGTTTAGTCCTGGTTTAGTCCTGGTTTAGTCCTGGTTTAGTCCTGGTTCAGTCCTGGTTCAGTCCTGGTTCAGTCCTGGTTCAGTCCTGGTTTAGTCCTGGTTTAGTCCTGGTTTAGTCCTGGTTCAGTCCTGGTTCAGTCCTGGTTCAGTCCTGGTTCAGTCCTGGTTCAGTCCTGGTTCAGTCCTGGTTTAGTCCTGGTTCAGTCCTGGTTTAGTCCTGGTTTAGTCCTGGTTCAGTCCTGGTTTAGTCCTGGTTCAGTCCTGGTTCAGTCCTGGTTCAGTCCTGGTTCAGTCCTGGTTTAGTCCTGGTTCAGTCCTGGTTCAGTCCTGGTTCAGTCCTGGTTCAGTCCTGGTTCAGTCCTGGTTCAGTCCTGGTTTAGTCCTGGTTCAGTCCTGGTTCAGTCCTGGTTCAGTCCTGGTTCAGTCCTGGTTTAGTCCTGGTTTAGTCCTGGTTTAGTCCTGGTTCAGTCCTGGTTCAGTCCTGGTTCAGTCCTGGTTTAGTCCTGGTTCAGTCCTGGTTCAGTCCTGGTTCAGTCCTGGTTCAGTCCTGGTTTAGTCCTGGTTTAGTCCTGGTTTAGTCCTGGTTTAGTCCTGGTTTAGTCCTGGTTCAGTCCTGGTTCAGTCCTGGTTTAGTCCTGGTTCAGTCCTGGTTTAGTCCTGGTTTAGTCCTGGTTTAGTCCTGGTTTAGTCCTGGTTTAGTCCTGGTTTAGTCCTGGTTTAGTTTCGTGTAAAGTGAAACTGCAGCTGGTTTTTAGTTGTTTCCATCTTTAGATTTGTTCGAATCTGAAACAGTTTCACTTCTGCTGAAGCTTCAGAGGAACTGAGGCCAATGAAGTCTGGAGAGTCCCGGGTTCAGACCGGGTTCAGACCGGGTTCAGACCGGGTTTAGACCGGGTTTAGACCGGGTTCAGACCGGGTTCAGACCGGGTTCAGTCCTGGTTCAGTCCTGGTTTAGTCCTGGTTTAGTCCTGGTTCAGTCTTGATTCAGTCCTGGTTTAGTCCTGGTTCAGTCCTGGTTTAGTCCTGGTTTAGTCCTGGTTCAGTCCTGGTTCAGTCCTGGTTTAGTCCTGGTTTAGTCCTGGTTTAGTCCTGGTTCAGACCGGGTTCAGACCGGGTTCAGACCGGGTTCAGACCGGGTTTAGACCCGGTTCAGACCCGGTTCAGACCCGGTTCAGACCGGGTTCAGACCGGGTACAGTCCTGGTTCAGTCCCGGTTCAGACCTGGGTCAGTCCTGGTTCAGTCCTGGTTCAGTCCTGGTTCAGTCCCGGTTCAGTCCTGGTTCAGACCGGGTTCAGACCTGGGTCAGTCCTGGTTCAGATCCTGGACCGGGTTTAAGTCCGGGTTAAACCGGTGTTCGTCTGGTTTATTCCTCTCGTCTCCATGGAGACGTGGAATGCCGCACTGTGGAACATTCGGAAGCTGCAGTGTGTCGCGCAGGGTTACGGGTCAGATCTGTGGAGAGGCGAGCAGAGAGAAAGAGACGTCGTCATGGCAACAGAAACGTACGGTGGAACATTTAAGGAAGGAAAAGCAGAAAAGTTCCAGAGTGAAGCTTTAAACAGAGGAAAGACGGAGGTGAGACTCTCGTCCCGTCAGTGGAAACACTTTTACACTCGTTTTCCTCTTTCTTCTTCTCCATCTTCTTGTCTTTCTTCCCTCTGTTCTTCTCTCCATCCTCATCTTCACTTATCCACCTCCTTCCTCCTCTCTCCTCTCCTCCTTCTCTCCTCCTCCTCTCTCCTCCTCCTCTCCTCCTCCTCCCTCCTCACCTCCCTCCTCTCCTCTCTCCTCTCCTCCTCCTCTCCTCCTCCTCCCTCCTCACCTCCCTCCTCTCCTCTCTCCTCTCCTCCTCCTCTCCTCTCTCCTCCCTCCTCACCTCTCTCCTCTTCTCCTCTCTCCTCCTCCTCTCCTCTCTCCTCCTCCTCTCCTTTCCTCCTCTCCTCTCCTCCTCTCCTCTCCTCCACACCACTCCTCCTCTCCTCTCCTCTCTCCTCCTCCTCTCCTCCCTCCTCCTCCTCTCTCCTCCTCTCCTCCCTCCACCTCCTCTCCTCTCTCCTCCTCCTCTCCTCCCTCCTCCTCTCCTCTCCTCCTCCTCCCTCCTTCTCTCAGTCTGTTTCTTTATGGTTCTTGTGAATGGACATTGGTCTCATGTGCTCAGACTGAGTCACTTATTACAGAACGGTCCTCCCCGAGTCCTGGTTTAGACCGGGTGTAGTCCCTGGTTTAGTCCTGGTTTAGTCCTGGTTTAGTCCTGGTTTAGTCCTGGTTTAGTCCAGCTTTAGACCAGGTTCAGTCCTGGTTCAGTCCTGGTTCAGTCCTGGTTCAGTCCTCAGCCCAGGACCTTATGGAATCTTCAGGAGATGTTCTGTTGTGTCGCTCCGTCTGAGAAGATCCGGGCCCTGAACCAGTCCACACAGACCCACAGACCAGGTAAGACCAAGACCGGGTTCAGACCGGGTTCAGACCGGGTTCAGACCGGGTTCAGACCTTGTTTGAATCTGTTGTAGGCTGTGTGTTCTAAGTTTTATAGTTCACTTCTTGCTTCTTCCGTGTTTAGACCATGTTGAGGTCTGACTTAGTCCGGGTTCAGTCCCTGGATAGTCTTGACTTAGACTGGGTTAGACTTGGTTTAGTACTGGGTTAGTCCCTGGTTCAGTCCCTGGATAGTCTTGACTTAGACTGGGTTAGACTTGGTTTAGTACTGGGTTAGTCCCTGGTTCAGTCCCTGGATAGTCTTGACTTAGACTGGGTTAGACTTGGTTTAGTACTGGGTTAGTCCCTGGTTCAGTCCCTGGATAGTCTTGACTTAGACTGGGTTAGACTTGGTTTAGTACTGGGTTAGTCCCTGGTTCAGTCCCTGGATAGTCTTGACTTAGACTGGGTTAGACTTGGTTTAGTACTGGGTTAGTCCCTGGTTCAGTCCCTGGTTTAGTCCTCGTTCAGTCCAGGGTCCCATAGGTGACACTTGGTTGAGAACTTGTTTAGTCCTGGTTCAGTCCTGGTTCAGACCTGGTGTAGTCCTGGTTCAGACCTGGTTCAGTCCTGGTTCAGTCCTGGTTCAGTCCTGGTCCAGATCCTGGCTCAGTCCTGGTCCAGACCCTGGACTGTAGATTTAAGTCCAGGTTAAACTGGTCTCGTTGGTCCTTTTGGGTTTGTGATGCTGCTTCAGTGCTCAGAGCGCCCCCTGCTGCTCTGGGGGTGCACGGGAGGGCATCAGGGTTAAACGTGTTCACTTTGACTCTCCTCCTCCCTCTCTCCTCCTCCTCCTCCCTCTCTCCTTCTCCTCCTCCCTCTTTATCTTCTCCTCTGTCCATCCTTCCTCCATTTCTTTTCTTTCTTTCTCTCTCTCTCTTCTCCTTTTTCCATCCTTCCTTACCTCCATTTTTACCTTTCCTTTTCTCCTCCCTTCTCTCTCTCTCTTTTTCTCTCTGTTTGTTTTCTCCATTAAACAAACTCAGCTGTGGCAGAGGGAGGGGCCGAGGATCCTCAGCAGACCAGAAACAGGACCAGGTTTAGTCCAGCTTTAGTCCAGGTTTAGTCCAGCTTTAGTCCAGGTTTAGTCCAGCTTTAGTCCAGGTTTAGTCCAGGTTTAGTCCAGCTTTAGTCCAGGTTTAGTCCAGCTTTAGTCCAGCTTTAGTCCAGCTTTAGTCCAGCTTTAGTCCAGTTTTAGTCCAGCTTTAGTCCAGTTTTAGTCCAGCTTTAGTCCAGCTTTAGTCCAGCTTTAGTCCAGCTTTAGTCCAGCTTTAGTCCAGCTTTAGTCCAGGTTTAGTCCAGCTTTAGTCCAGCTTTAGTCCAGCTTTAGTCCAGCTTTAGTCCAGCTTTAGTCCAGGTCTAGTCCAGCTTTAGTCCAGGTCTAGTCCAGGTCTAGTCCAGCTTTAGTCCAGGTCTAGTCCAGGTCTAGTCCAGGTCTAGTCCAGGTCTAGTCCAGGTCTAGTCCAGCTTTAGTCCAGGTCTAGTCCAGGTCTAGTCCAGCTTTAGTCCAGGTCTAGTCCAGGTTTAGTCCAGGTTTAGTCCAGGTCTAGTCCAGGTTTTGGGTCATGATGAGGATAAATCTGAACATATTGGAGGATCTTTGTGGTTCAGAAGAATGAAGGACGTGCAGGAGGCCAGAGGGGACGTTTAGACCAGGTTCAGACCTGGTTCAGACCAGGTTCAGACCCGGTTCAGACCCAGCTCAGACCTGGTTCAGACCCGGTTCAGACCTGGTTTGAGGTCTTTTGTGGGGAGAGATGAAGCGTCTGGCCTGTATCTCTGTGGAGGAGATGAGGAGTTTCTACAGCCTGAGTCAGACCTGTGACCTGCTGCACAGTGAGTTTAACTCCTCTGAGTCTTGAGTCTTGAGTCTTGAGTCTTGAGTCTGTAGTCTGTAGTCTGTAGTCTGTAGTCTGTAGTCTGTAGTCTTCAGTCTTCAGTCTTCAGTCTTCAGTCTTCAGTCTGTAGTCTTCAGTCTGTAGTCTTCAGTCTGTAGTCTTCAGTCTGTAGTCTTCAGTCTGTAGTCTTCAGTCTGTAGTCTGTAGTCTGTAGTCTGTAGTCTGTAGTCTGTAGTCTTCAGTCTGTAGTCTGTAGTCTGTAGTCTGTAGTCTGTAGTCTGTAGTCTGTAGTCTGTAGTCTGTAGTCTGTAGTCTTCAGTCTGTAGTCTGTAGTCTTCAGTCTGTAGTCTGTAGTCTGTAGTCTGTAGTCTGTAGTCTGTAGTCTTCAGTCTGTAGCCTGTAGTCTGTAGTCTGTAGTCTGTAGTCTGTAGTCTGTAGTCTTCAGTCTGTAGTCTGTAGTCTGTAGTCTGTAGTCTGTAGTCTGTAGTCTGTAGTCTGTAGTCTGTAGTCTTCAGTCTGTAGTCTTCAGTCTGTAGTCTGTAGTCTGTAGTCTGTAGTCTGTAGTCTGTAGTCTGTAGTCTGTAGTCTGTAGTCTGTAGTCTGTAGTCTTCAGTCTGTAGTCTTCAGTCTGTAGTCTGTAGTCTGTAGCCTGTAGTCTGTAGTCTGTAGTCTGTAGTCTGTAGTCTGTAGTCTGTAGTCTGTAGTCTTCAGTCTGTAGTCTGTAGTCTGTAGTCTGTAGTCTGTAGCCTGTAGTCTGTAGTCTTCAGTCTGTAGTCTTCAGTCTGTAGTCTGTAGTCTGTAGCCTGTAGTCTGTAGTCTTCAGTCTGTAGTCTTCAGTCTGTAGTCTGTAGTCTGTAGCCTGTAGTCTGTAGTCTGTAGTCTGTAGTCTGTAGTCTGTAGTCTGTAGTCTGTAGTCTGTAGTCTGTAGTCTGTAGCCTGTAGCCTGTAGTCTGTAGTCTGTAGTCTGTAGTCTGTAGTCTGTAGTCTGTAGTCTGTAGTCTTCAGTCTTCAGTCTTCAGTCTTCAGTCTTCAGTCTGTAGTCTGTAGTCTGTAGTCTGTAGTCTGTAGTCTGTAGTCTGTAGTCTGTAGTCTGTAGCCTGTAGTCTGTAGTCTGTAGTCTGTAGTCTGTAGTCTGTAGTCTGTAGTCTGTAGTCCTCTGCTCAGTGCTCTGCTCTTGTGTTCAGTTTGTTTCCTTTGCTCCGTCCACGTCTCCTCAAGTTTAAACAGGACGACTGCAAAACTAAAGCTCCACTCTGTCACTTTTCTGCTCTCTCACTCTGCTGGGAAAGTACTACGAGTATCAGTAGTAGTACTGTAGTAGTAGTAGTACTGTAGTAGTTGTACTGTAGTAGTAGTACTGTAGTAGTAGTAGTAGTAGTAGTACTGTAGTAGTAGTACTGTAGTAGTAGTACTGTAGTAGAAGAACTGTAGTAGTAGTACTGTAGTAGGAGTTGTACTGTAGTAGTAGTACTGTAGTAGAAGTACTGTAGTAGTAGTAGTAGTACTGTAGTAGTTGTACTGTAGTAGTTGTACTGTAGTAGTAGTACTGTAGTAGTAGTACTGTAGTAGTACTGTAGTACTAGTACTGTAGTACTGTAGTAGTAGTACTGTAGCACCCTGCAGCAGCAGCACTGCAGCAGCAGCAGCAATGCAGCAGCAGCAACTGCAGCAGCAGCAGCAGCAGCAGCAGCAGTAGCAGTAGCAGCACTGCAGCAGCACCGCAGTAGCAGTAGCAGCAGCAGCACCAGCACTGCAGCACCAGCACCGCAGCACCAGCACCGCAGCAGCAGCAACCGCAGCAGCAGCACCGCAGCAGCAGTAGCACCGCAGCAGCAGTGACCGCAGCAGCAGCAGCAGCAGCACCGCAGCAGCAGTACCGCAGCAGCAGTGGCCTAGCACCGCAGCACCAGTACCGCAGCAGCACCAGCACCGCAGCACCAGCAACTGCAGCACCGCAGCAGCAGCACCGCAGCACCGCAGTAGCAACAGCAGCACCGCAGCAGCAGTAGTAAAATAGCACCGCAGCAGAAACAGCAGCAGCAGTAGCACCGCAGCAGCAACCGCAGCAGCAACCGCAGCAGCAGCAACTGAGTGCAGCAGCAGCAGCAGCAGTAGCAGTACCGCAGCAGCAGCACCGCAGTAAGCACCGCATCCAGCAGCAGCAGCAGCACCAGCAACCGCAGCAGCAGCACTGCAGCAGCATCCAGCAGCAACCGCAGCAGCAGCAGCAGCCAACCGCAGCAGTATTAGCAGTAGCAGCAGCAGTAGTACCCGCAGTAGCATCCGCAGCAGCACTGTACCGCAGTAGTACTGTAGTAGTACTGTAGTAGCACCGCAGTAGTAGCACTGCAGCAGCAGTACTGTAGTACCGCAGCACCGCAGCAGCAGCATGGCCAGCAGCAGTAGTACCGCAGCAGCGCAGCAGCAGCAACTGCAGCAGCACCGCGGCAGCAGCAGCAACTGGTAGCAGGCGCAGCAGCAGCACCGTAGCAGTAGTACTGCAGCACCGCAGCAGCAGCATAGTACTGTAGCACTGCAGCAGCAGCACCGCAGCAGTAACACCGCAGCAACAGTAGCAGTAGCCCCCGCAGTAGTAGTACCGTAGTAGTAGTAGTAGTACTGTAGTACTGTAGTACTGTAGTACTGTAGTAGTAGTACTGTAGTACTGTAGTACTGTAGTACTGTAGTAGTAGCACTGTAGTAGTAGTAGTAGTACTGTAGTAGTAGTACTGTAGTAGTAGTACTGTATTACTGTAGTAGTAGTACTGTAGTACTGTAGTAGTAGTACTGTAGTAGTAGTACTGTAGTAGTAGTACTGTAGTAGTAGTACTGTAGTAGTAGTACTGTAGTAGTACTGTAGTAGTAGTACTGTAGTAGTAGTAGTACTGTAGTAGTAGTAGTAGTACTGTAGTAGTAGTAGTAGTAGTACTGTAGTAGTAGTACTGTATTACTGTAGTAGTAGTACTGTAGTACTGTAGGAGTAGTACTGTAGTAGTACTGTGGTAGTAGTAGTAGTAGTACTGTAGTACTGTAGTAGTAGTACTGTAGTAGTAGTAGTAGTAGTACTGTAGTAGTAGTAGTAGTAGTACTGTAGTACTGTAGGAGTAGTACTGTAGTTGTAGTACTGTAGTACTGTAGTACTGTAGTAGTAGTACTGTAGTAGTAGTACTGTAGTACTGTAGTACTGTAGTACTGTAGGAGTAGTACTGTAGTAGTAGTACTGTAGTACTGTAGTACTGTAGTACTGTAGGAGTAGTACTGTAGTAGTAGTACTGTAGTACTGTAGTACTGTAGTAGTAGCACTGTAGTAGTAGTAGTAGTACTGTAGTAGTAGTACTGTAGTAGTAGTACTTGCACATTGTAGTAGTAGTACTGTAGTAATTCTGTAGGAGTAGCAATTGCAGTAGCACTGTGGCAGTAGTAGTAGCAGCACCGCAGCACCGCAGCAGCAGCACCGCAGTAGCAGCAGTAGCGGCAGCACCAGCAGTAGCAGTAGCAGCAGTACCGCAGCACTGCAGGAGCAGTACCGTAGCAGTAGCACCAGTAGCACCGTAGCACCGCAGCACTGCAGCAGCAGCACCGCAGCAGTAGCACCGCAGCACCGCAGCACCGCAGAGCAGTACTGCAGCAGCAGTACCGTAGCACTGCAGCACCCGCAGCACTGCAGGAGCAGCACCGCAGCAGCAGCAGTAGCACCGCAGCAGTAGCACCGCAGCAGCAGCACCGCATGTACACTGCAGCAGCACTCGCAGCACCGCAGGAGCAGCACCGCAGCAGCACCGTGGCAGCAGCAGCAGTAGCAGTACTGCAGCACCGCAGTAGCAGCACCGCAGCAGTAGCAGCAGTAGCACCGCAGCAGCAGCACCGCAGCGCACCGCAGCACCGCAGCAGCAGCACCGCAGCAGCAGCACCGCAGCAGCAGCACCGCAGCAGCAGCACCGCAGTACCGCAGCAGCAGCACCGGCAGCAGCAGCAGCAGTAGCACCGCAGCAGCAGTACCGCAGCACCGCAGCAGCAGCACCGTAGCAGCAGCAGCAGCAGCACCGCAGCAGCAGTACCGTGGCAGCAGCAGCAGCAGTAGCTGTAGCAGTAGCACTGTAGCACCGCAGCAGCAAAGTACTGTAGTAGTAGCAGCAGTAGTACTGTAGCACCGCAGTAGCCTGCAGCAGTAGCACCGTGTAGCACTGCAGCAGTAGCAGCACTGTAGTACTGTAGTACTTTGTGTTGTGTATTTAGTCTGAGGTTAAAATAAGTTTTCTAAAAATAAACTGAACTAAATTAAACATCAGACAAAACAGAACAAAAGAGGAATATTTACATCTGACCTGAGAGAGAGAGAGGAGGAGGAGAGGAGGAGAGGAGGAGAGGAGGAGGAGAGGAGGAGAGGAGGAGAGGAGAGGAGGAGAGGAGGAGAGGAGAGGAGAGAGGAGGAGAGAGGAAGGAGGAGAGAGGAGAGGAGGAGAGAGGAGAGGAGGAGAGAGGAAGGAGGAGAGGAAGGAGGAGAGGAGAGGAGAGAGGAGAGGAGGGAGAGAGTGAAGGAGGAGAGAGAGAGGAGAGGAGAGAGGAGAGGAGGAGAGGAAGGAGAGAGAGGAGAGGAGAGGAGAGGAGGAGAGAGCATGAGGGAGAGAGGAGAGGGAGAGGAGGAGAGAGGGGAAGGAGGAGAGAGGAGGAGGAGAGGAGAGAGGAGGAGAGAGGAGAGGAGAGGAGGAGAGAGGAAGGAGGAGAGGAGGAGAGGAGGAGAGAGGAGAGGAGGAGAGGAGAGAGGAGAGAGGAGAGAGGAAGGAGGAGAGGAGGAGAGGAGAGAGGAGGAGGAGAGGAGAGAGGAAGGAGGAGAGGAGAGGAGGAGAGAGGAGAGGAGGAGAGGAGAGGAGAGAGGAGAGGAGGAGAGAGGAGAAGAGAGGAGAGGAGAGAGGAGAGGAGGAGAGAGGAAGAAGGAAGGAGGAGAGAGGAGGAGGAGAGGAGAGAGGAGAGAGGAAGGAGGAGAGGAGAGGAGAGAGGAGGAGGAGAGGAGAGAGGAGAGGAGAAAGGAGAGAGGAGAGAGGAGGAGAAGAGGAGAGAGGAAGGAGGAGAGGAGAGGAGGAGAGGAGAGGAGAGGAGGAGAGAGGAAGAAGGAAGGAGGAGAGAGGAAGAAGGAAGGAGGAGAGAGCTGCTGTTTCACTGATCCTCTGTGACGATCAAGTCTTTAATCTAAAAAAGAGGAGAGAGAAATGGAGAGGTGGAGGAGGAGGAGGAGGAGGAGGAGGAGGAAGAGGAGGAGGACAGCGAGAGAGTGAATGAGGAGAGAGAGAAAGAAGAGGGAGAGAGGAGATAGGGCGGAGGGTAAGAGAGAGGAATAAGAGAGGGAAGAGAAGAGAAGAGGAGAGAAAGAAAAGCCCAGTGCAGCTGTGATAGAGGGAGCGAGGGATGAGAGGAGGAGGAGTGTTCAAACAGGATGTGTGTGTGTGCACAGCTCCCTGTCATTATGTGGTTAGAGAAGCACCAGAACGAGAAACGAATAAAACGATAAACGAATAAAACGATAAACGAATAAAATGATAAACCAGTAAAAGTAAAGGAGACGAGAGTAAAAGGAAACAATAAAAGAATAAAAGGAAAGAGAATAAAGAGGTAAAGGAGTTCCTTCAGACTTTACTGCAGTCGTGTTTGTTTTCTTCATGTTTGACTCTGTATTATTAAAGCTCCAGACGCTCTGCTCCACCCTGTGATGTCATCAGGTGGTGCTTTAGACTCGAGGCGACTCCAGGACTGAACTGATCCAAGTGAAGGTGGAGTTTAAAAACACAGTGGAGCACTTCCTGTATCACCACACGATGACATCACGAGGTGGAACACAGTACTACCACTACTACTACTGCAGCGCTCATCTTTAGTCCTGGTTTAGTCCTGGTTTAGACCTGGTTTATACCTGGTTTAGACCTGGTTTAGACCTGGTTTAGACCTGGTTTAGTCCTGGTTTAGACCTGGTTTAGACCTGGTTTAGTCCTGGTTTAGACCTGGTTTAGACCTGGTTTAGTCCTGGTTTAGACCTGGTTTAGTCCTGGTTTAGTCCTGGTTTAGACCTGGTTTAGTCCTGGTTTAGACCTGGTTTAGACCTGGTTTAGTCCTGGTTCAGTCCTGGTTTAGTCCTGGTTTAGACCTGGTTTAGTCCTGGTTTAGTCCTGGTTTAGACCTGGTTTAGTCCTGGTTTAGACCTGGTTTAGACCTGGTTTAGTCCTGGTTTAGTCCTGGTTTAGTCCTGGTTTAGTCCTGGTTTACTACTGGTTTAGACCTGGTTTAGACCTGGTTTAGTCCTGGTTTAGACCTGGTTTAGTCCTGGTTTAGTCCTGGTTTACTACTGGTTTAGACCTGGTTTAGACCTGGTTTAGTCCTGGTTTAGTCCTGGTTTAGACCTGGTTTAGACCTGGTTTAGTCCTGGTTTAGTCCTGGTTTAGTCCTGGTTTAGTCCTGGTTTAGACCTGGTTTAGTCCTGGTTTAGTACTGGTTTAGACCTGGTTTAGACCTGGTTTAGACCTGGTTTAGACCTGGTTTAGACCTGGTTTAGTCCTGGTTTAGTCCTGGTTTAGTCCTGGTTTAGTCCTGGTTTAGACCTGGTTTAGTCCTGGTTTAGTCCTGGTTTAGACCTGGTTTAGTCCTGGTTTAGACCTGGTTTAGTCCTGGTTTAGACCTGGTTTAGACCTGGTTTAGTCCTGGTTTAGACCTGGTTTAGTCCTTGTTTAGTCCTGGTTTAGACCTGGTTTAGTCCTGGTTTAGACCTGGTTTAGACCTGGTTTAGTCCTTGTTTAGTCCTGGTTTAGACCTGGTTTAGTCCTGGTTTAGTCCTGGTTTAGACCTGGTTTAGACCTGGTTTAGACCTGGTTTAGTCCTGGTTTAGTCCTGGTTTAGTCCTGGTTTACTACTGGTTTAGACCTGGTTTAGACCTGGTTTAGACCTGGTTTAGTCCTGGTTTAGTCCTGGTTTAGACCTGGTTTAGTCCTGGTTTAGTCCTGGTTTAGTCCTGGTTTACTACTGGTTTAGACCTGGTTTAGTCCTGGTTTAGACCTGGTTTAGACCTGGTTTAGTCCTGGTTTAGACCTGGTTTAGACCTGGTTTAGTCCTGGTTTAGACCTGGTTTAGTCCTTGTTTAGTCCTGGTTTAGACCTGGTTTAGTCCTGGTTTAGACCTGGTTTAGACCTGGTTTAGTCCTGGTTTAGACCTGGTTTAGACCTGGTTTAGTCCTGGTTTAGTCCTGGTTTAGTCCTGGTTTTTGGGTCTTTCTTCCTCTTTCATTTTTCAGCTCGTGATTAAACCCTGACCCTGAATCACCTCCTCTCATCTGACTTCTGTTTCTGTCATGTGAAAACTCTTCTCCTCCTCCTCCACCTCCTCCTCCTCCTCCGTCCTCCTCCTCCTGCGTCCTCCTCCTCTGTCCTCCTCCTCCTCTGTCCTCCTCCTCCTCCTCTGTACTCTTCCTCTGTCCTCCTCCTCCTCCTCCACCTCGTCCGTCCTCCTCCTCCTCCTCTGTCCTCCTCCTCCTCCTCTGTCCTTCTCCTCCTCCTCCTGCGTCCTCCTCCTCCTCCTCTGTCCTCCTCCTTCCTCTGTCCTCCTCCTCCTCTGTCCTCCTCCTCTTCCTCCTCCTCCTCCTCGTCCGTCCTCCTCCTCCACCTCGTCCGTCCTCCTCCTCCTCCTGCATCCTCCTCCTCCTCTGTCCTCCTCCTCCTCCTCTGTCCTCCTCCTCCTCCTCTGTCCTCCTCCTCTTCCTCCTCCTCCTCCTGCGTCCTCCTCCTCCTCCTCTGTACTCCTCCTCTGTCCTCCTCCTCCTCTGTCCTCCTCCTCCTCCTCCTCCACCTCTCCTCCTCCCTCCTCCTCCTGCATCCTCCTCCTCCTCCACCTCTGTCCTCCTCCTCTGTCCTCCTCCTCCTCTGTCCTCCTCCTCCTCCCCTGTCCTCCTCCCTCCTCCTCCTCCTCTCTCTGTCCTCCTCCTCCCTCTGTACCTCTCTCCTCTGTTCTCCTCCTCCTCTGTCCTCCTCCTCCTCCTCCACCTCGTCCGTCCTCCTCCTCCTCCTCTGTCCTCCTCCTCCTCCTCTGTCCTTCTCCTCCTCTGTCCTCCTCCTCTTCCTCCTCCACCTCTCCATTTCTCTCTCCTCTTTTTTAGATTAAAGACTTGATCATCACAGAGGATCAGTGAAACAGCAGCTCTCTCCTCCTTCCTTCTTCCTCTCTCCTCCTTCCTTCTTCCTCTCTCCACCTCTCCTCTCTTCTCTCCTCTCTTCTCTCCTCCTCTCCTCTCTTCTCTCCTCTCTCCTCTCCTCTCTCCTCCTCTCCTCTCTTCTCTCCTCTCTTCTCTCCTCCTCTCCTCTCTTCTCTCCTCTCTCCTCTCTCCTCCCTCTCTCTTCCCTCCTCCCTCTCTCTCTCTCCTCTCTCCTTCCTCCTCTCCTCTCCTCTCTCCTCCCCTCCTCTCCTCTCCTCCTCCTCCTCCTCCCTCCTCCTCCACTCCTCCTCCTCCTCCGCTCCTCCTCCCTCCTCCTCCACCTCCCCTCCTCCCTCCTCCTCCTCCTCCTCTCCCTCCCTCCTCCCTCCCTCCTTCTCCTCCTCCTCCTCCTCCTCCACCTCGTCCTCCTCCTCCACCTCCTCCTCCACCTCGTCCGTCCTCCTCCTCCGTCCTCCTCCTCCTGCGTCCTCCTCCTCCTCCACCTCCTCGTCCGTCCTCCTCCTCCTCCACCTCCTCCTCCACCTCGTCCGTCCTCCTCCTCCTCCTCCTCTCCTCCTCCTCTCTCCTCTCCTCCTCCTCCTCTTCCTCCTTCTCCTCCACCTCGTCCGTCGTCCTCCTCCTCCTCCTCTGTCCTCCTCCTCCTCCTCCTCTTCCTCCTCCTCCTCTTCCTCCTCCTCCTCCTCCTCCTGCGTCCTCCTCCTCCTCTGTCCTCCTCCTCCTCCTCTGTCCTCCTCCTCTCTCCTCTCCTCCTCCTCCTCTGTCCTCCTCCTCCTCTGTCCTCCTCCTCCTCCTGTTTCATCACTTGTTAATCCCGTGTTTTCGGTGGGACTCGTTTGGAGCTTTAATCACAACAGAAACATTTCAAACCAACAAAGAACAAAAGATTTAAGACGCAGAACAGACAGGACCAGGACTAAACCAGGACTAAACCAGGACTAAACCAGGACTAAACCAGGACTGAACCAGGACTAAACCAGGACTAAACCAGGACTAAACCAGGACTAAACCAGGACTAAACCAGGACTGAACCAGGACTAAACCAGGACTGAACCAGGACTAAACCAGGACTAAACCAGGACTAAACCAGGACTAAACCAGGACTGAACCAGGACTAAACCAGGACTGAACCAGGACTGAACCAGGACTAAACCAGGACTAAACCAGGACTGAACCAGGACTAAACCAGGACTAAACCAGGTCTAAACCAGGACTAAACCAGGACTAAACCAGGACTGAACCAGGACTAAACCAGGACTGAACCAGGACTGAACCAGGACTAAACCAGGACTAAACCAGGACTGAACCAGGACTAAACCAGGACTAAACCAGGACTGAACCAGGACTAAACCAGGACTAAACCAGGACTGAACCAGGACTAAACCAGGACTAAACCAGGCCTAAACCAGGCCTAAACCAGGCCTAAACCAGGCCTAAACCAGGCCTAAACCAGGACTAAACCAGGACTAAACCAGGACTGAACCAGGACTGAACCAGGACTGAACCAGGACTAAACCAGGACTAAACCAGGACTAAACCAGGACTGAACCAGGACTGAACCAGGACTAAACCAGGACTAAACCAGGACTAAACCAGGACTAAACCAGGACTGAACCAGGACTGAACCAGGACTAAACCAGGACTGAACCAGGACTAAACCAGGACTAAACCAGGACTGAACCAGGACTAAACCAAGTTTAAACCAATGCTAAACCAGGACTAAACCAGGACTAAACCAGGCCTAAACCAGGCCTAAACCAGGACTAAACCAGGACTAAAGCAGGAATAAACCAGGACTAAACCAGGACTGAACCAGGACTAAAGCAGGACTAAAGCAGGACTAAACCAGGACTGAACCAGGACTGAACCAGGACTGAACCAGGACTGAACCAGGACTAAACCAGGACTAAACCAGGACTAAACCAGGACTAAAGCAGGACTAAAGCAGGACTAAACCAGGACTAAACCAGGACTAAACCAGGACTAAACCAGGACTAAACCAGGACTAAAGCAGGACTAAAGCAGGACTGAACCAGGACTGAACCAGGACTAAACCAGGACTAAACCAGGACTAAAGCAGGACTAAACCAGGACTAAACCAGGACTAAACCAGGACTAAACCAGGACTAAACCAGGCCTAAAGCAGGACTAAACCAGGACTAAACCAGGCCTAAACCAGGCCTAAAGCAGGACTAAAGCAGGCCTAAACCAGGCCTAAACCAGGCCTAAACCAGGCCTAAACCAGGCCTAAACCAGGCCTAAACCAGGACTAAACCAGGACTAAACCAGGACTAAACCAGGACTAAACCAGGACTAAACCAGGACTAAACCAGGAGTAAAGCAGGACTAAACCAGGACTAAAGCAGGACTAAAGCAGGACTAAAGCAGGACTAAACCAGGACTAAACCAGGACTAAAGCAGGACTAAACCAGGACTAAACCAGGACTAAACCAGGACTAAACCAGGACTAAAGCAGGACTAAAGCAGGACTAAAGCAGGACTGAACCAGGACTAAACCAGGACTAAACCAGGACTAAACCAGGACTAAAGCAGGACTAAACCAGGACTAAACCAGGACTAAACCAGGACTAAACCAGGACTAAACCAGGACTAAACCAGGACTAAACCAGGACTAAACCAGGACTAAACCAGGACTAAACCAGGACTAAAGCAGGACTAAAGCAGGACTGAACCAGGACTAAACCAGGACTAAACCAGGACTAAACCAGGACTAAAGCAGGACTAAAGCAGGACTAAAGCAGGACTAAAGCAGGACTGAACCAGGACTGAACCAGGACTGAACCAGGACTAAACCAGGACTAAACCAGGACTAAACCAGGACTAAAGCAGGACTAAAGCAGGACTAAAGCAGGACTAAACCAGGACTAAACCAGGACTAAACCAGGACTAAACCAGGCCTAAAAAAGCAGGACTAAAGCAGGACTGAAGCAGGACTGAACCAGGACTAAACCAGGACTAAACCAGGACTAAACCAGGACTAAACCAGGACTAAACCAGGACTAAACCAGCACTAAACCAGGACTAAACCAGCACTAAACCAGGACTAAACCAGCACTAAACCAGGACTAAACCAGGACTAAACCAGGACTAAAGCAGGACTAAACCAGGACTGAACCAGGACTGAACCAGGACTAAACCAGGACTAAACCAGGACTAAACCAGGACTAAAGCAGGACTAAAGCAGGACTAAAGCAGGACTAAAGCAGGCCTAAAGCAGGCCTAAAGCAGGACTAAAGCAGGTCTAAACCAGGACTAAACCAGGACTAAACCAGGACTAAACCAGGACTAAAGCAGGACTAAACCAGGACTAAAGCAGGTCTAAACCAGGACTAAACCAGGACTAAACCAGGACTGAACCAGGACTAAACCAGGACTAAACCAGGACTAAACCAGCACTAAACCAGCACTAAACCAGGACTAAACCAGGACTAAACCAGGACTAAACCAGGACTAAACCAGGACTAAAGCAGGACTAAAGCAGGACTGAACCAGGACTAAACCAGGACTAAACCAGGACTAAACCAGGACTAAACCAGGACTAAACCAGGACTAAAGCAGGACTAAAGCAGGACTAAAGCAGGACTAAACCAGGACTAAACCAGGACTAAACCAGGACTAAACCAGGACTAAACCAGGAGTAAAGCAGGACTAAAGCAGGACTAAAGCAGGACTAAAGCAGGACTAAACCAGGTCTAAACCAGGACTAAACCAGGACTGAACCAGGACTAAACCAGGACTAAACCAGGACTGAACCAGGACTAAACCAGGACTGAACCAGGACTAAACCAGGACTAAACCAGGACTAAAGCAGGACTAAACCAGGACTAAACCAGGACTAAAGCAGGTCTAAACCAGGACTAAACCAGGTCTAAACCAGGACTAAACCAGGTCTAAACCAGGACCACACCTGCAGAGGATGCGGGGCAGACAGAGGGAGGGAAGAGCCTCAGACACAATCAGGACAAAGTACTTCCTGTTTACTACAAATACGCCCGTGATTACTGCAGTACACAGAGTACTGCTGAGGGCTGAGACCAGGTCTGGTCCTGCTTTAGACCTGATTTAGACCTGGTTTAGTCCTGTTTTAGTCCTGCTTTAGACCTGGTTTAGTCCTGGTTTAGACCTGCTTTAGTCCTGGTTCAGACCTGGTTCAGACCTGGTTCAGTCCTGGTTCAGACCTGGTTCAGACCTGGTTCAGACCTGGTTCAGACCTGGTTCAGTCCTGGTTCAGTCCTGGTTCAGACCTGGTTCAGACCTGGTTCAGACCTGGTTCAGTCCTGGTTCAGACCTGGTTCAGACCTGGTTCAGACCTGGTTCAGACCTGGTTCAGACCTGGTTCAGACCTGGTTCCTAAATGTTCCTTTTGTCTTTGTGAGGACGTCACAAATAATATTTCACTTTTTGCACTTAAAAATACACCTGCGTCTGCTGAAAAACAAACCGAATGTTTGAATGAAGAAAAAGCTTCTGTCCCGAAAAATCCTGATCACACTGATCCTGATCACACTGATCCTGACCACACTGATCCTGATCACACTGGTCCTGATCACACTGGTCCTGATCACACTGGTCCTGATCACACTGGTCATGATCACACTGATCCTGATCACACTGGTCCTGATCACACTGGTCCTGATCACACTGGTCCTGATCACACTGGTCCTGATCACACTGGTCCTGATCACACTGATCCTGACCACACTGGTCCTGATCACACTGATCCTGATCACACTGGTCCTGATCACACTGGTCCTGATCACACTGGTCCTGATCACACTGATCCTGATCACACTGGTCCTGATCACACTGGTCCTGATCACACTGGTCCTGATCACACTGGTCCTGATCACACTGGTCCTGATCACACTGGTCCTGACCAGACTGATCCTGATCACACTGGTCCTGATCACACTGGTCCTGATCACACTGGTCCTGATCACACTGGTCCTGACCAGACTGATCCTGATCACACCGGTCCTGACCACACCGATCCTGATCACACTGATCCTGATCACACTGGTCCTGATCACACTGGTCCTGATCACACTGGTCCTGATCACACTGATCCTGATCACACTGGTCCTGACCACACCGATCCTGACCACACTGATCCTGACCACACTGATCCTGATCACACTGGTCCTGATCACACTGATCCTGATCACACTGATCCTGACCACACTGGTCCTGA
This sequence comes from Odontamblyopus rebecca, assembly GCA_030686955.1. Lineage (NCBI taxonomy): Eukaryota > Metazoa > Chordata > Actinopteri > Gobiiformes > Gobiidae > Odontamblyopus > Odontamblyopus rebecca. Next base: position 1,961,845 of record CM060675.1, read on the forward strand.
CCACACTGATCCTGATCACACTGGTCCTGATCACACTGGTCCTGATCACACTGATCCTGACCACACTGGTCCTGATCACACTGATCCTGATCACACTGATCCTGATCACACTGGTCCTGATCACACTGGTCCTGATCACACTGATCCTGATCACACTGGTCCTGATCACACTGGTCCTGATCACACTGGTCCTGATCACACTGGTCCTGATCACACTGGTCCTGATCACACTGGTCCTGATCACACTGATCCTGATCACACTGGTCCTGATCACACTGGTCCTGATCACACTGGTCCTGATCACACTGGTCCTGATCACACTGATCCTGACCACACTGGTCCTGATCACACTGATCCTGATCACACTGGTCCTGATCACACTGGTCCTGATCACACTGGTCCTGATCACACTGGTCCTGATCACACTGGTCCTGACCACACTGGTCCTGATCACACTGATCCTGATCACACTGATCCTGATCACACTGGTCCTGATCACACTGGTCCTGATCACACTGGTCCTGACCAGACTGATCCTGATCACACTGGTCCTGATCACACTGGTCCTGATCACACTGGTCCTGATCACACCGGTCCTGATCACACCGGTCCTGATCACACTGATCCTGACCACACCGATCCTGACCACACTGATCCTGATCACACTGGTCCTGATCACACTGGTCCTGATCACACTGATCCTGACCACACTGGTCCTGATCACACTGATCCTGATCACACTGGTCCTGATCACACTGGTCCTGATCACACTGGTCCTGATCACACTGATCCTGACCACACTGGTCCTGATCACACTGATCCTGATCACACTGGTCCTGATCACACTGGTCCTGATCACACTGGTCCTGATCACACTGGTCCTGATCACACTGATCCTGATCACACTGGTCCTGATCACACTGGTCCTGATCACACTGATCCTGATCACACTGGTCCTGATCACACTGGTCCTGATCACACTGGTCCTGATCACACTGGTCCTGATCACACTGGTCGATAATGTGACTTTTCAAGTTCAATCGACTCAGTTCTTCATTTAAGTCATTTGAATTTAGCTCGATATAGTTTTGGTTCCAGTGCAGAACTGTCCCAGGTAAATACAGAGGTCTGGACCCCCGGACCTGGACTAAACCAGGACTAAACCAGGACTAAACCAGGACTAAACCAGGACTGGACCAGGACTGGACCAGGACTGGACCAGGACTGGACCAGGACTGGACCAGGACTGGACCAGGACTGGACCAGGACTGGACCAGGACTGGACCAGGACTGGAGCAGGACTGGAGCAGGACTGGACCAGGACTGGAGCAGGACTGGAGCAGGACTTCAGTTCTGCTGTAGGATTTGCAGAGTAACTGAAGGACTCTTTGTCTCTTGGTAAAAGCTGAACCGGAAGTCTCCTCTCGAGCCTCTGCGGGTTTAACGTCTTTATTTCACTTGATTTACGCGCGTATTTGTACTTTTACTCCAGTATCAGCGAAACTCCCAGAGCCGCGGGTTTATCCTGATGACCTCTGAACGGGGCGGAGCGGGGCGGGCGTGTGGGCGTCTCCTCCCCGCAGGACGCGCCTCTCTCCCGGGGGCAGCTCCGGTGCGCAGTCCGGCTCGGAGCTCCGGAGAGGCGGACACAGGAGCACCGCGAGTCCCCGGGGATGGGCACGGCTCCAGAGCAGGAGCCGGAGCGTGCGGGAGTCATGTTCGGGTTTGGAGGCGACAGACGCGGCTAAAGGAGGGGAGGACGCGGGGAGAGGAGCGCAGGACGCGGGGAGAGGAGGACGCGGGGAGAGGAGCGCAGGACGCGGGGAGAGGAGCGCAGGACGCGGGGAGAGGAGCGCAGGACGCGGGGAGAGGAGCGCAGGACGCGGGGAGAGGAGCGCAGGACGCGGATGGCGCTGAACCGAGTGTCGCTCCTGGGGCACGAAGTGACGCGGCTCTGGCTCCAGCTGAAGATCTGCACAGGTACAGCGGGAAAAAGAGGAATAAAAGAGGAAATAAAGAGGTGTTCGGGCGGAAAAATGCGGAATAATGAAAAGAAACTAAAGGAAAGTGGAGCAGGTGCAGCAGAGACTCGCGTCACTGAACTTGTAGCACGGAAAATGGAAAAGTTTTATGATTTTCTAGAACCAAACCAGGACTAAACTAGAACCAAACCAGGACTAAACCAGAGACTAAAGAGGGTGTATGATAGGTCTACAACAGAACTAAACCAGGACTAAACTAGAACCAAACCAGGACTAAACCAGAGACTAAAGAGGGTGTATGATAGGTCTACAACAGAACTAAACCAGGACTAAACTAGAACCAAACCAGGACTAAACCAGAGACTAAAGAGGGTGTATAATAGGTCTACAACAGAACCAAACCAGGACTAAACTAGAACCAAACCAGGACTAAACCAGAGACTAAAGAGGGTGTATGATAGGTCTACAACAGAACTAAACCAGGACTAAACTAGAACCAAACCAGGACTAAACCAGAGACTAAAGAGGGTGTATAATAGGTCTACAACAGAACTAAACCAGGACTGAAGCTGGACTCAAAAAGGTCTATAACTGGACTGAACCAGGACTAACCAAGTCTAAAGCAGGAACTAAAGCAGGACTAAAGCAGAACTAAAGAGAGTGTAAAAGGTCTAGAACAGGTCTCACAGTAGAACTAAAGGTGCAGGTGCTGATTCTGCTGGATTAAAGTTTATCTGCTGTGAAACATGTTTCTGCTTTTTGGTCCTGACAGAAAAACTCCATTGTGTTTTTATGAGGTTAACATAAAAAAGCAAAGTAAAAAGTGCTGTAGTGATTTGAAATGCTGCTCTGCAAACTCGGCACAATGATTTTAATCTGGTTTTCAGTTAGAGCCAATCCTCCTTTAGGGTTTGGTCAGGAGAAAAGATGAGCTGAGGAGAAAAGATGAGCTCAGGAGAAAAGATGAGCTGAGGAGAAAAGATGAGCTGAGGAGAAAAGATGAGCTGAGGAGAAAAGATGAGCTGAGGAGAAAAGATGAGCTGAGGAGAAAAGATGAGCTCAGGAGAAAAGATGAGCTGAGGAGAAAAGATGAGCTGAGGAGAAAAGATGAGCTGAGGAGAAAAGATGAGCTGAGGAGAAAAGATGAGCTCAGGAGAAAAGATGAGCTCAGGAGAAAAGATGAGCTGAGGAGAAAAGATGAGCTGAGGAGAAAAGATGAGCTGAGGAGAAAAGATGAGCTGAGGAGAAAAGATGAGCTGAGGAGAAAAGATGAGCTCAGGAGAAAAGATGAGCTGAGGAGAAAAGATGAGCTGAGGAGAAAAGATGAGCTGAGGAGAAAAGATGAGCTGAGGAGAAAAGATGAGCTGAGGAGAAAAGATGAGCTGAGGAGAAAAGATGAGCTGAGGAGAAAAGATGAGCTCAGGAGAAAAGATGAGCTCAGGAGAAAAGATGAGCTGAGGAGAAAAGATGAGCTGAGGAGAAAAGATGAGCTCAGGAGAAAAGATGAGCTCAGGAGAAAAGATGAGCTGAGGGAAGTTCTGTTTGTTTCTGTGGTTTGTTTTGTGTGTTTGTGTTTGTGGATCTGACAGAGGCTCAACCTGTAACACCTGAGACCAGTGATGACATGGAAATGTGAACCAGGACTAAACCAGGTCTAAACCAGGTCTAAACCAGGTCTAAACCAGGTCTAAACCAGGTCTAAACCAGGTCTAAACCAGGACTAAACCAGGTCTAAACCAGGTCTAAACCAGGTCTAAACCAGGTCTAAACCAGGTCTAAACCAGGTCTAAACCAGGACTAAACCAGGTCTAAACCAGGTCTAAACCAGGACTAAACCAGGTCTAAACCAGGTCTAAACCAGGTCTATAACAAGGCCTAAACCAGGACTAAACAAGGTCTAAACCAGGTCTATAACAAGGTCTATAACAAGGTCTAAACCAGGTCTAAACCAGGTCTAAACCAGGTCTAAACCAGGTCTAAACCAGGTCTATAACAAGGCCTAAACCAGGACTAAACAAGGTCTAAACCAGGTCTAAACCAGGTCTAAACCAGGTCTATAACAAGGTCTAAACCAGGTCTATAACAAGGTCTAAACCAGGTCTAAACCAGGTCTAAACCAGGTCTATAACAAGGCCTAAACCAGGACTAAACAAGGTCTAAACCAGGTCTAAACCAGGTCTATAACAAGGCCTAAACCAGGTCTATAACAAGGTCTAAACCAGGTCTAAACCAGGTCTATAACAAGGCCTAAACCAGGTCTATAACAAGGTCTAAACCAGGTCTATAACAAGGTCTAAACCAGGTCTAAACCAGGTCTATAACAAGGCCTAAACCAGGACTAAACAAGGTCTAAACCAGGTCTAAACCAGGTCTAAACCAGGACTAAACCAGGTCTATAACAAGGTCTAAACCAGGTCTAAACCAGGTCTATAACAAGGACTAAACCAGGTCTATAACAAGGTCTAAACCAGGTCTAAACCAGGTCTAAACCAGGACTAAACCAGGTCTAAACCAGGTCTAAACCAGGTCTAAACCAGGTCTATAACAAGGCCTAAACCAGGTCTAAACCAGGTCTAAACCAGGTCTAAACCAGGTCTATAACAAGGTCTAAACCAGGTCTATAACAAGGTCTAAACCAGGTCTAAACCAGGTCTATAACAAGGCCTAAACCAGGACTAAACAAGGTCTAAACCAGGTCTAAACCAGGTCTATAACAAGGTCTAAACCAGGTCTAAACCAGGTCTATAACAAGGCCTAAACCAGGACTAAACAAGGTCTAAACCAGGTCTAAACCAGGTCTAAACCAGGTCTATAACAAGGCCTAAACCAGGACTAAACAAGGTCTAAACCAGGTCTAAACCAGGTCTATAACAAGGTCTAAACCAGGTCTATAACAAGGTCTAAACCAGGTCTAAACCAGGTCTATAACAAGGCCTAAACCAGGACTAAACCAGGTCTAAACCAGGTCTAAACCAGGTCTATAACAAGGTCTAAACCAGGTCTATAACAAGGTCTAAACCAGGTCTAAACCAGGTCTATAACACGGTCTAAACCAGGTCTAAACCAGGTCTAAACCAGGTCTAAACAAGGTCTAGAACAAGGTCTAAACCAGGTCTAGAACAAGGTCTAAACCAGGTCTAGAACAAGGTCTAAACCAGGTCTAAACCAGGTCTAAACCAGGTCTAAACCAGGTCTAAACAAGGTCTAAACCAGGTCTAAACCAGGTCTAAACAAGGTCTGAACTAGGTCTAAACCAGGTCTAAACCAGGTCTAAACTAGGACTTAACCAGGTCTAAACAAGGTCTAAATCAGGCCTAAACAAGGTCTAAACCAGGCCTAAACTAGGACTAAACCAGGACTAAACCAGGTCTAAACCAGGTCTAAATCAGGTCTAAACCAGGACTAAATCAGGACTAAACCAGGTCTAAATCAGGACTAAACCAGGTCTAAATCAGGTCTAAACCAGGTCTAAACCAGGTCTAAACCAGGACTAAACCAGGTCTAAATCAGGACTAAACCAGGTCTAAACCAGGTCTAAACCAGGTCTAAATCAGGACTAAACCAGGTCTAAATCAGGACTAAACCAGGTCTAAACCAGGTCTAAATCAGGACTAAACCAGGTCTAAACCAGGTCTAAATCAGGACTAAACCAGGTCTAAATCAGGACTAAACCAGGTCTAAACCAGGTCTAAATCAGGACTAAACCAGGTCTAAATCAGGACCCTCTTGCGTCCCTCGTCTCTGGTGCACTGGTGCATTCTAATCTGGTCTAAAGTGGCTGCAGGACCCGGGGCTGGTCTTGGTCAGGACTCGGTCAGGACTCGGTCAGGACTTTGTGGGGTCTTTTTGTGTTGTTGTTAAATGGAGCCGCAGCAGCATGCTAATCACATGCTAACCCCGTTAGCGCTGTCATCACAAAAGACTAATAAAGAAGAAAGAGTTTGAATGTCCACACGTCCTCTGGGCTCAGCGGGAGACCGGGACTGGATCAGACCTGGTTCAGTCCTGGTTCAGTCCTGGTTCAGACCTGGTTCAGTCCTGGTTCAGTCCTGGTTCAGTCCTGGTTCAGACCTGATTCAGACTTGGTTCAGTCCTGGTTCAGTCCTGGTTCAGTCCTGGTTCAGACCTGGTTCAGTCCTGGTTCAGTCCTGGTTCAGTCCTGGTTCAGACCTGGTTCAGTCCTGGTTCAGTCCTGGTTCAGTCCTGGTTCAGACCTGGTTCAGACCTGGTTCAGACCTGGTTCAGTCCTGGTTCAGACCTGGTTCAGTCCTGGTTCAGACCTGGTTCAGACCTGGTTCAGTCCTGGTTCAGTCCTGGTTCAGTCCTGGTTCAGACCTGGTTCAGTCCTGGTTCAGTCCTGGTTCAGTCCTGGTTCAGCTCTTTGTTTTGGTTTTGTATTTTAATCCATGACTTTAGTTTGAGCAGAAACATGTTCAGAAGGATTAAGAGAACAAACCACAGGAGGAGGAGGAGAGAGGAGAGAGGAGAGGAGGAGAGGAGAGGAGAGGAGGAGAGGAGAGGAGAGGAGGAGAGGAGAGGAGAGAGGAGAGGAGAAGAGGAGAGAGGAGAGGAGAAGAGGAGAGAGGAGAGGAGAGGAGAGGAGGAAGGAGAGGAGGAGAGGAGAGGAGAGAGAGAGAGGAAGAGAGAGAGAGAAGGAGAGAGGGAGAGGAGAGAGGAAGAGAGAGAGGAGAGAGAGAGAGGAGAGGAGAGAGGAGAGAGGGAGGAGAGGAGAGGAGGGAGAGGGAGAGAGGAGGGAGAGAGAGAGGGAGGGAGAGGAGAGAGAGAGGAGAGGAGAGGAGAGAGGGAAGAGAGGAGGGAGAGAGAGAGGAGAGAGGAGAGAGAGAGAGAGAGGGAGAGGAGAGAGGAGAGGAGAGAGAGGAGAGGAGAGAGGAGAGAGGAGAGAGAGGAGGAGAGGAGAGGAGAGAGAGAGAGAGAGAGAGAGGAGAGAGGAGAGAGAGAGAGAGAGAGAGGAGAGGGGAGAGGAGAGGAGAGAGAGAGAGAGGAGAGGAGAGAGGAGAGGAGAGAGAGAGAGAGGAGGAGAGGAGAGAGGAAGAAGAGGAGAGAGAGGGAAGAGAGAGGAGAGGAGAGAGGGAAGAGAGAGGGAAGAGAGGAGAGGAGAGAGGAGAGGAGAGGAGAGAGTGGGAGAAAGGAGAGTAGAGGAGAGAGTAGCGAGAGGAGGAGAGAGGAGAAGAAGAGAGGGGAGGAGAGAGGGGAGGAGAGAGGAGTGGAGAGGAGAGGGAGGAGGAGAGGAGGAGGAGAAGAGAGGAAGAGGAGAAGAGGAAGAGAGAGAGGAGGGAAGGAGAAGGAGGAGAGAGAGGAGAGGAGGGAGGGAGAGGAGAGGAGAGAGGAGAGAGGAGAGGAGAGGGAGGAGAGGGAGGAGGAGGAGGGAGGGAGGGAGAGGAGAGGAGAGAGGAGGAGAGGAGGGAGGGGAGAGGAGGGAGAGGGAGAGGAGGGAGAAGAAGAGGAGAGAGGAGGAGAGGAGAGAGAGGAGAGAGAGAGGAGGAGAGAGGGAGAGAGGGAGGGAGGAGAGAGGAGAGGGAGAGAGGAGGGAGGAGGAGGAAAGAGGAGAGGAGAGAGAAGGAGAGAGGAGAGGAGAGAGGAGAGAGGAGAGAGGAGAGGAGAGGAGAAGGGAGAGGAGAGAGGGAGGGAGAGGAGAGAGAGAGGGAGAGGAGCAGAGAGAGGGAGGGAGGAGGGAGGGAGAGGGAGGGAGAGGAGGGAGGAAGGAGAGGAGAGGGAGAGAGAGAGGGAGGAGGAGAGAGAGGGAGAGGAGCAGGGAGAGGAGAGAGAGAGGGAGGAGAAGCAGAGAGAGGAGAGAGGAGGAGAGAGGAAGAGGAGAGAAGAGAGAGGAAGAGAAAGGGAGAAAGAGGGAGAGAGGAGAAGAGAGGGAGGAGGAGAGAGGAGAGGGAGAAAGAGAGGAGAGGAGGGAGGAGGAAGGAGGGAGGGAGAGAAAGAGGAGGGAGAGAAAGAGGAGGGAGAGGAGAAAGAGAGGAGAGAAAGGAGAGAGAGAGGAGAGAGGAGAGGGGGAGAGGAGAGGAAGGAAGAGGAGGAGAGAGGGAGAGGAGACAGAGAGGAAAGAGAGGAGAGAGAGAGAGAGAGAGGAGAGAGAGGAGAGGAGGGGAGGGAGAGGAGAGAGGGAGGAGGGAGAGAGGGAGAGAGAGGGAGGAGGGAGAAGAGGAGGGAGAGGAGGAGAGGAGAGAGGGAGAGAAGGAGGGGAGAGAGGAGAGAGAGGGGGAGAGAGAGAGGAGAGAGAGGAGGAGAGGAGGGAGAGAGGAGAGAGAGAGAGGAGAGAGGAGAGGAGAGAGAGAGGAGGAGAGAGGGGAGAAGAGGAGAGGAGAGAGAGGAGAGAGGAAGAGGGAGAGAGAGGGAGAGAGAGGAGAGAGAGGGAGAGAAGAGGAGAGAGGGAGAGGAGGGAGGAGAGGAGGAGAGGAGAGAGAGAGAGAGGGAGAGAGGGAAAGAGAGAGAGGAGAGGGGAGAGGAGGGAGGCGAGGAGAGAGAGAGAGAGAGGAGAGAGAGGAGGAGAGAGAGAGAGAGGGGAGAGAGGAGAGGAGAGAGAGGAGAGGAGAGGGGAAGAGACGAGAGAGAAGAGAGGAGAGAAGAGAGAGAAGGAGAGAGAGGGAGAGAGGAGAGGAGAGAGAGAGAGAGAGGAAGAGGAGGGAGAGAGGAGAGGAGAGGAGGAGAGGAAGAGAGAGAGAGAGGAGAGGTGAGAGGAGGGAGGGAGGGAGAGAGGGAGGATAGATAAGAGGAGAGAGAGGAGAGAGGAGAGAGAGCGAAAGAAGGAATTGACTGTAAGGAGAGAGAACGATGATGAAAAACACTGAGAGGAGAACTAGAGGTGATGTGTGCCACGAGATGGGGATACCCTGAGGAGTCTCGCGAGAGGGAGGATGAATGAGGAGTTGAAGCACTATGCCACTAAATACTGCAGCTTGGAGTGAAAGACAAACTTGAAGGTAGGCGAGACAAGAGGACTTTGGAGAACGGGACTGAGGACAGGGAGAGAGAAAACTGAGGGACTAGACGGGACACGGCAGGAAGAGGACTAGACAGGACTGAAGGAGGACTGGGGCGGGACTGAAAGAAGACAGGAGAGGAGGGACTTCAGACTAAGAGGGAACCAGACTGAACCCAGGACTGAACCAGGAGGGACTGAAAGGGTGAGGAGGAGAAACCAGGACTAAGGAGAGGAGGAGACTGGGCGAGGAGCCAGGGGAGAGAGGAGAGGACTGGACTGGGACTGAACCAGGAGACCAGAGAGGACTGGACCAGGCAGGACCAGGACTAACAACCAGGACTGGACCGGAGGACTGGACCAGAGGACCTAAACCAGGACTGGAGCCAGGGACTGGACCAGGGACTGAACCAGGAGAGAGAAAGGACTGGACCAGGACTGGTTGGAGGACTGGACCAGGACTGAACCAGGACCTGAACCAGAGGACTGGACCAGAGGACTGAACCGGGAGCTGGACAGGGACTAAACCAGCAGACTGAACTTCCAGGACTGAACAGGACTGGACCAGGACTGGACCAAGGACTAGGCCAGGGACTGGAACCAGGACTGAACCAGGACTAAGCCAAGGACTGAACCAGGACTGAGCCAGGACTTTGTGAGGAGGACTAAACCAGGGGAATGAAACAGGACTGAACTCAGGACTGAACGGGACTAAAGCCAGGACTGAACCACTGAGGGACTGAACCAGGACTAAAGGAAAGGTGAGGTCCAAGGGGCAGATTCAGTGTGTCTGGTTTGGGGCGTCATATGCAGGAGACTCTGAACAGACGACAGCTGAGAGTCCAGGAGCTGCAAGGAACCGATTTAAGACCCGGGATGGGCAGGGCCCTGGACTTCTGGCTTCACCTGGAAGTCTGAACTGGTCCTGGTTTAGTCCTATTCGATCCCTATTCAGTCCTGTTTGATCCTGTTTGGTCCTGTTTATGGTTTAGTCCTAATCTCAAGTTCTCGTATTAGTCACCATTGTGTCTGGTCTAGTCTTGGTCAGTCCTGAACCAGTCCTGGTTCAGTCTGTAAGGACTGGACTGGGTTTAGTCCAGGTCTGGTCCCATCTGTTGTCTCAGATCTGGGTCAGGACCAGATCACGTGAGATTAAACGTGCTGGAATCTGGATTAAACGACAAACGGAGATTCGATGATTAGGATTTTCACTGAGACTGTAGTCTGGTTTTAGTCTGGTTAGTCCTGGTTTGGTCTGGTTTGGTCCTGGTGTGGTCTGGTTTAGTCCTGGTTTACAGACCAGAGACCTTCACTGCACTGGGCTCTGAACCGGGACTGGACTACATATCATCTCTCTATATACATGTGTGTGCTCATAAAATATGCAGGACTAGACCAGGACTGGACCAGGACTGGACCAGGACCCATAACATTGTATATAGCAAGTATATTAATATGTTGTAATATATCTGTAATATAATAATAATGACAATGATGATGATAATGTAAACCAATGATAGTAATAATATTGACATTAATGTAGTTGATGATAAGCCAGGACTAATGTATAATCCAGTAATAACAATACCATGTGTAATGTAATAATAATGTGTGTGTCTTGTGTGTAATAACAGGACTAATGATAATCGTGAGTAATAATAATAAGGTGAGGTCCAGGGCAGATGATAGTAAATATGTGTGGTTGTGAATGGGCAATCACATAATAGTAATGTAATAATGAACATCAATGAACATGGTAAATAGTAAGTAGTAATAGTGTAATTAAGACCGGGATAATAGTAATAATATAATGGACTGATGATAGTAATAATAAATATAATAATATCTGGTTTGGTCAACTAATAAATAAATATTAATAATATGTTTGTCGTAAATAATATTTTAGTAAATGGTAGTAATAGTAGTAAGTAATGTTAAATAAATAATATTAATCGTCAATTTGTCTTAAATAATAATGTAAAATAAATAGTATAATATTAATATTATTGTAATAAATGGTTAGTAATAGTAAATAATTTAATAGTAATGAGTCAATCGTAATGATAGTAATAATATGTTAACATAATAATAGTATGATAATAGTAAATAAATGGACTGCGGGTAATTCGAGGTAAATGTGTAATAATAATGTTGTCAATAATAATAATAAATGTTTGTAAATAATAGTAATATTATTATTAATAAATAATGTTTAAATATATCGTAAGTAGATAGTAAATGATAAATCATGGATCATCGTATGTATGATACACGTAATAATAATAATAAATGCATGTAAACGATAATGTATAATAATATAGTAATAATAATAGACTTTAGTCTGGTTTTAATAGTAATTCCTCCTCCTCCTCTCCTCCTCCTCCTCCTCCTGGTCATCATTCCCTTGGTCTGGTTTAGTCTGGTTTACTAAATCACTCACACTGGCTCTCCTCCTCCCTCTCCCCTCTTCTGTCTCTTCTCTCTCCTGAGTGGGTCCCGGTGGGGATGAGGGTAAAATCATGAATGAAGAGGAAGGGGTCTCGCGTCTTTAGGGCCTCTCCTCCTCCTCTTCCACTCCTCCTCTACTCTCTCTTCTCTCCTCTCTCCTCCTCCTCCTGCCTCTTACTCCCTCCTGCCTCTCCTCCTCTCTCTCCTCCACTCTTCTCACCTCCTCCTCCTCAGATGGGTTTAGTGAATCTCTTCTCCTCTCAGCTCCTCCCTCTCTCCCCACAGCATCTTCTCTTCTTTTCCTGTTGGCCTAATCAGTCCTCCCTCCTCTCTCTGGTGTCCTCTCTAATGAGGCCGCGGGTCTTCTCCGGTCCAAGCCCTGGGCCAATAGCGATGGTAAGCTCTCTAGCGTGGGCCAAACGTGAGCCAAACGTGGGTAGCCTCTGGAGCAAGCGATGAATGGCGAACGTGGGTAAGCGACGTGGGCCCGGCGATGGGCCGAGCGATGGGCGAGCGGTAAGCAACGTTACAAGACAACGATAGAATGACGTGTGGCTGAAAGCAATCCGAGGCTGGAGCCGAACGATGAGGAAACGATGGGCGGTATGGGCTCGAACGATGAACCCGAGCGATGGAGCTCTCTGGAGCCAAAGCGTGAGCAATAGCTCCTTGAACTGGCGTGGTGGCGTGGTGAAGCGATGAATGGCGGTGGTGGCATCAGAACTGGCGGTGAATAGCGTGGACCAAACGATGGATAGATAGCGATGGAATGAGCGTGCTGAATGGCGATCAGACGATAGCGATCTCTAGCGATGAATGGCCTGATGTTAATGATCGCCTGGCGATAAGCGATGGATAAGCGTCTGAATAAGCGATGTGAACTGGCGATGAATCCTCTGTGAATAAGCCTGGGAGCCAAAGCGATGGATAGACAATGGATAAGCCAGTGAATAGCGATGAATGGCCGATGGATGGCCGATGGAATAAGCGATGGATAACGCCTTCGCCGTCGTCTTGTCTGAATAGCGATGGATAACTTGATGTAGATAACCGATGGATGCTTCGTCAGATAATGATGGAACCAAACAGTATGGATCCTCTCTCTGGATAAACGATCGGAATAGACTGATGCTGACCTCTGGAATAGCTGATGGATAGCGATGGATAATAGTCAGATGGCGTCAGAAACCTTGATCTGGATAGACGATGTGAGTAAATGAATAGCGATGGATAAGCGATCAGATGACTGATGGATATAACCGATCTTCTGACGATCGACCCTCCTGAAACTAATGCTCCTGAAGCCTCTGGATGAAGCCGTCGATGAATAAGCGATGGAATAAGCGATTATCACGTCGAATAGCCTCTCTGGAATACGCCGATAGACCAAAGCGATGAATACACTTATTATGAATAGCTGATCCGATCAAAGACAGCGATGGATCCTCCCCTCCTCTATCGAACTAAAAATAATGAATAGCGATGCCTCCTCTAGCCTTCGCTGATGTGAATAGCGATGGACAAGCTGATGGATAAGCGATGGAACAAGCGATGTGGATAAGCCTCCTCCAATGGCAGTGAATAATGATGAATCCTCCTGATGAATAAAACGTCTATATGGATAATGATGCGAATAAGCGATGGAATAGCTGATGGATGGCGATGGAGATGGCAGTCAGAATAGGGGAATGGAGGGTAAGCGGTGAATCAGATGAATAAGCGATGGATAAGCGTCAGATAGCGTCGTCCGTTTGAGACCCTGATGGATAAGCCATCAGATAAACCCAGTCTGGATAAGCCCGATAGATCGCCCTCCCTTGCGATCCGATGCCCTCCCTGGCGTCCTCCTCCTCCTGCCTCTCCCTCTCTCTCGATCCTCCCTCTCGTTAATGATCTGGATAAACCAGTGGATAAACTGATCTCAAATGATAAGCGGATCACAGATATAACTCTGGATCTCGAGATCTCGATAACCGTCTGGATAAACGTCAGATAAACTGATCAGGACAAGCGATCTTTAAGCGTTTCGTCCGATGGATAAGCTGATGGATAAAACTGATGGATAAGTCGTCGTCAGCCTCGATAAGCTGAGTCAGCAGATACCGTCGATCGAATGGCCAGTCTAGTAGATAAACCGATCTGGAATAAATAATCTGCAATCGTCGGCAAACTATGGAAGTATAAGCGATCTCGGATAAGCTGATCGATCAGCGTGGGCCAAGCGTGGGCCAAAACGTGGATCTGGCGTCAGATAAGCGGTCTGGAATAAGCGATGGATAAGCGTCGAATAGCTTGATCTGGATAGGCAACTGGATAACGATGTCAGCCGTCGATCGTAACGTGAGCGAGCAGTGGATAAGCGAACGGAGTGGGCGAACGCTCGATGCAATAGCGATGAAATGATATGGCCAATAAGCTGATGAATGCCGCTGATCGTGCGAGACGATGGGCCGGGCGTAGGGCCGGGCGATAAATGATGGAATAGCGTGGGCGATAGAAAGCGATGCCTGGGCGATGGGCAGCGTGAGCAATGGATAAACGTCTGAGCCAATCGATGGATATTGCCAGCGTAGAGCCAACAGAATAGCGCCATGGCCCATGCGTAGCGCAGATATGAGCAAGTATGATCTATGAATAAGCGATATAGATGACGTGGGCCAATGCGTAGCAGGTAACAAAGGATGGGCATCCTCCTGGCCCTAAAGGCTTTTGGAAGAACACTCGTGAGACTGCTGTGTGTTTACGTGGGCCAAACGTGAGCCGCTCTGGGCCGTCGGGTCAGTGCTGCTGTTGTGTCCTTGAGCAAAACACTTCCTCTGGTGTGAACCGTGGATCAGCACAGACTCAGTTTATCAGAGTTCATCAGAGTTCATCAGAGTTCATCAGAGTTCATCAGAGTTTGTCAGTTTACCCTGTGGCTCTTATCTCTGGGCCTGACCCTGGGTAGGCAAACACACTTATTCATCCGTATCATGGGTGGCGATAGCATCGGGACAAAGTACAGACAAATTACAAATACAAGTACGAAATACCTAAACGTGGGCCAAGTAGCCTAACCAGCGATACAAATGCACAAATATGCAAGTACACAAATACGATGAAGTACGAAGTACACAATGCACAAAATACAGAGTGGCAAATGGTGCAAGTACCAAATGGCTGAAGGTGAAGTCTAGATACACCAAATGAATTTTAGATGCTGAATGTACGTGTGAAATGTGCAGTGAATGGCAGATCCTCTCCCTCCTTGGCAAAGAATAGTAATAATGCAGTCTGTGATGTAGTAGTATGATGGCCAGCTGTAGTACCTGATTAGTACCTGTAGTACCTGATGTAGTACTGCTAGTACTTAACGATGAACCAAACGTGGTGGCAGATCAGGCGAACAGTCTCCTACCTACTTTTGCCAAATACTTCTGACAGTAGTAGTATGTTGCAGTGGTAGAACCAAGTGGTATGAACAAGCGATGGTAGTAGTGGTAGTATTTATTAGTAGTATTCTGCCCGGCGAGTGGAGCCAGTGTTACGGTAGTAGTATCAATGATGAATGACATAACGAATGGCGATGAGTAGTATCAGTAGTGGCGAGTGATAGCGGTAGTGAATGGTATCCGGTGAGCCATAGCGATGTTGCAGTGGTAATAGTAGTAGTATTCACGAATGAGTATTGCAGTAATGAATACCATATAGTAGTAGTATTTTGCGGTACAGTAGTAGTATTAGCAATGACGTAGTATTTACAGTAATGTGTTACAGTGAAAATATTACAGTAAATAGTATTGCAATGGCGATAATGTTACCAGTAATAGCTGTTGATAATGATAATTGCGATAGTAGTATGGCGATGAATATTGCAATGATATGGCGAATGAATAGCGTATTGCAATAGTAATGTTACAATAATAATGTTAGCCAATAGTAATATTGCAATAATGTAATGGCAATAATATTGCACGTAATAATAATTAGCAATGAATGGCGATGTAATAAGCGATGCAATAACGATGAATAAGCGAGTAGAACCAAGCGATGGTATTGCGGTGAATGGTATTTGCAATAAGCGATGAATGGTAATATTCAATAATGGCGATGGTAGTGTTGCGGTGATGGATGAAGTATTTGCAATAATAGGTATTGCAATAATATTTACGGTGAATGATGGATAAGCGGTAGTGGTATTGCAATAAGCGTGTTGCAGTGGTAGTAATATTTACAATGTGTAGTAATAATAATTATGTATGTTACCAATGAATAATATTAGCGACAGTGGATAGTATTAGCATGATAGTATTTGATAGTGCAATAATAGATTGCAATAATATTGTGAATAATATTTACAATATAATAATGACGTTTGACAATGATGGTATTACATGATCATTAATATTTGCAATCTGAATATTTGCAATATTATTGCCTGATAAGATACTTTGATGATGCGTATTTCGCGTCGTTAATATGTGTTGCGGTCATAATATTAAGCGTAATCATGTCGCGTAATATTGCGTAGTAATATTTGCAATCGTGAGTCGTTAACCGTAATATTGCAATGGAATATTTGATAGTATGTTGCAGTTGTAGTCGTTGCGATGGTGTTAAGCGGATGGTAGTGTTTGCGGTGCGATGGAATATTGGCGGTGGTGGTGTTGGCCAGCAGTAGCGTGGTATTTACGGTGGTGGTGTTGCAATATGGTGTTGTGACCAATGTAATAGTTATTTGACCATGTGAAGTAGTATTTGCGGTAATGGAATAATGTTGCAGTGATAGTATTTTGCAGTAGTAGTATGTTGCATAAAATGTAGCAGTGGTAGGATATTAATGTTAGCCAAATGGCTGGCAGGTGGTAGTAATGTTGAGCAGTGGTAGTATTTGCAGTGAAGTATGTTGCAGTAGTCCTGGTAATGTTGCAGTAGGTACATGTTACAATGTTGCTATCCTTGCAATGCGTTATTTGCCTGGTAGTAACTGGATCTAGCACGGTAAAAGCAGATTTTCTGTATTGACATCAGCTCTTAATCTGTCCAGACCAGGATCATAACCAGATCTGAGATGGAAAGTTCCACAGTGCGGCATTAAACCTTTCTATCTCCACGGAAACCAAACCTGACCAAGTCACAGGTCAGATCTGTGGAGAGGCGACCCCGCTCACAGTCAGAACGTCTGCTTTTCTGAGGTGTTTTTGAGCTGTAAAACCTTCTGTGACTGAATAAATGTAAAGTCACACTGCGGAACATTCCGGGCAGAGCGGTGACGTCTCCATGGAAACGAGCAGGTGACGGAGCCTCCGGCAGTTTGCAGCGGTGCAGTTCGTCCGCAGGGCCCATTTCCAAGAGTTTAGAAGAGTTTTTCACACACTGCAGAACCGCAGGCCCAGTTCTGTATGCGTCATGGTAACAGCCTGTAGCAAAGCTATGATAGTGCGCTAGTACCTTTAGCACGCCTGATTCTACACTGTAGTACGATAAAGCGTCGTCATGATCAGAGCTGTTTGCCAGGAACACGTGGACAAGAAAACAGTTCCACCTACTACTGAAGTTCAGAGCTGAATCCTCAGTGTGTTTTGTGTTTTCAGACGAGCTCGTTCAGGATGAGGCGTCTCTGTGCGCCGCTCACAGTCAGCTCCTAGTAGCTGCAGTAGTAGTTGCCTATCAGACCCAGTACTGCTGTAGATTTGCCTCCAGGCCTGGTATGTATTTCTGATAGTAGTATCAATAGTCTGTAACTATTACTGCATAGTAGTAGTAGTAGTATCTAGACACGCAATGACCACATGGCACGCATAGAATCACATGGGCCATGTTGCAGCGTAATAGTACCATGACCTAGTATTCTGATAGTATTGCATATATATAGGCCATAGTCACCATGACACATGGCCATGTAATAGTATGGAGACAATAGACGGGAATGATAGTAATACTACCGAATAATAGACCGATTATGGAAGACCTGTTACATAATGCCTGTAACAATCGGAGAACAATATAGACACAGAGACAATAGACCCATGAAATAATTGGAGCCGCAGGCAACAGAACCAATAAGACATAGACCAAGCCTGCAAGCACATTTAAGACTGACCACAATACTTATACAACCTGCAACAGGCTTGCAACCTTAATAATGCCAGTATTAGTACATGATGACAATAGGCACGGAATACCATGAGACATAACAGACTGAATAGTATTGCAAGACGGGAACCATAGAATATTGCAATGAGAAGGCATAACAAGTTCAGTAGTGTTCAAACTATTATTCTATGAATCAGTAGTGTTGCAAACAGTATTCACTAGAGATAATGTTACCAGGATAAACCAGGACTAAACCAAGGACTAAAAATAGGATAAATCCAGGGCTGGACCAGGACCGACAGGACTAAACCAGGACTAAAGCAGGACTGAACAGGACTAAATATAGGACTTTAGAACCAGGACTAAATAAGGACTAAAGCAGGACCAGACAGGACCTAAAGAACCAGGACTAGACCAGGACTAAACCAGGACTAAAGCAGGACTGAACCAGGACCAGTAGGACCTAAACCAGGATAAAGCAAGTTTAAAACAACATGGGCCAAAACAGGACTATTAACCAGGACTAAAGCAGGACTAAATTACAGGATTAGACCAGGACTGAACCAAGGACTATTTACCAGGACTAAAGCTTGAAGGACTGAACCAGGACTAAAGCAGAGACTAAACCAGGAGCAAAACTGGGACTAAAGCAAGGACTAAAAACAGAGACTAATACCAGGACTAAACAAGGACTAAAGCAGGACCAGGTTAATACCAGGACTAATAGCAGGACTAAATCAGGACTGAACCAGGACTAAAGCAGGACTAAATCAGAATAGGGACTGAGCCAGGATTGCAGTAAGCAGGACTAAACAGGACCTAAGCCAGGACTGAAAGCAGGACTAAACCAGGACTAAACCAGGACTACGTCCTGGGACTAGAACCCAGGACTAAAGCAGGACTAATACCAGGACTAAAGCAGGACTAAATCGCGGGACTGAACCAGGACTAATAAGCAGGACTAAACCAGGACTAAATCAGGACTGAACCAGAGGACTAAACCAGGACACAAGCAGGACCCATTCAAGCCAGGGACTAAATCAGAGACTGAACCAGAAGGACTAGAGCAGGACCTAAACAGGGACATGCTAAACCAGGGCTAAATCCCAAGGGGACTAAACAGGGACTAAACTGCCGGGATGGAGGCAGGACCTGAACAGGGACTAAGGCTTGAGGACTGAACCGGGACTAAAGCAGGACTAAGCAGGACTAAAGCAGGACTAAAGCCAGGACTGAACCAGGACTGAACCAGGAACCTGAACCAGGGACCAGACCAGGACCTGAACCAGACCTGAACCAGGACTAAGTTCCAAATCAGGACTAAACCAGGACTAAACCAGGACTGAATTGGGACTCATGAAACTACGGAAACCAAACCTGAACCAAGGTCTAAAACAGATCTAGTAAGGACTCAGCCGAATTAAAATCTCCATGGAGAAAAGTCTGCTTTGTATCTTTAGGAAAGTCTGGACCAGTCTGTGACTCCAGTCTCACGTGTGTCTCTGCAGGAACAGTTCCGCAGTGGTGCACAAGTCAGGAAAACGTACGTCTCAGTCTCACGTGTGTCTCTGCAGGCAGTTCCGCAGTGGACGCACTTTAAGTCCGGACAGGGCGTCTCAGTCTCACATGTGTGTCTGCAGAGAGTTCACACAGTGGAGCTTTAAGTCCGGACAGTCGTCTCAGTCTCACGTGTGTCTCTGCAGACAAGCATTCCGCAGTGGCCACACTTTAAGTCTCGGACAGTCGTCTCAGTCTCAGGAGTGTGTCTCTCAGGAAGAGTTCACATGATGGAGCTTTAAGTCCGGACAGTCGTCTCAGTCTCACGTGTGCTCTGCAGACTGAGTTCCGCAGTGGGGCGCTAGAGATCCGGACAGTCATCTCAGTCTCGTGTGTCTCTGCAGGAGAAGTTCCGCAGTGGAGCTTTAGAATCCGGACAGTCTCTGTCTCAGTCTCACACGTGTGTCTCTACAGGAAAGTTCCGCAGGAGTGGAGACTAGAATCCAGGACAGTCGTCTCAGTCTCCAAGTATCTCTGGGCAGAGAGTTCCACAGTGGAGCTTTAGAGATCCGGACAATTACGTCTCAGTCTCACGTGGCCTCACCGCAGACACACGCAAGTTCTGGACAGTGGGGCTTTAGAATCCGGACAGTACGTCTCAGTCTCACGTGTGTCTCTGCAGGAAAGTTCACGATGGAGCTTTGAAGATCCCGGACAGTCGTCTCAGTCATGCGTGTGTCTCTGCAGGAAAGTTCCACGCAGGTGGAGCTTGCAAAGTCCGGACAGTGCGTCTCAGTCTCCGCGTGTGTCTCTGCAGGAAAGTTGCCCGCAAGTGGAGCTTTAAGAGTCCGGACAGTGTCATCAGTCTCCACATGTAAAGCTAACAAAAACGAAAACAACAAACACCGAAAACAACAAACACTGTACACACGCAAAAATAACACTAGAAAAACAAACACAGAAAACAATAAACACTGAAAACAACAAGCAGAAACACACTTTTTTACCTTGTGCGGAGTTCCAGCATTGGCAGCTTTACATAATCCGGACAAGTCCGATCTCAGTCTCACGTGCTGCTCTGCAGGAGAAGTTCCATGGTGGACTTTAACATCCGGACTAGTCGTCTCAGTCTCACGTGTGTCTCTGCAGGAAAGTTCACACAGTGGAAAAAGTCCGGACAGTCGTCTCAGTCTCACGTGTGCTCTGGCAGGAAAGTTCATACTGAAACTTCATAGAAAATATCCGGAGCAGTATTTAGATACTCAGTCTCACGTGTGTCTCTGCAGGAAAGTTCCGCAGTGGAACTAGAAAGTCCAGGACAATTAAATCTCAGTCCTCACGTGTACTCTGCAGGAAAGGTTCCCACAGCTGGGGCTTCAAGTCAGGACAGTGCGTCTCAGTCTCACGTGTGTCTCTGCAGGAAAGTTCCGCACTGGACTTCCAAGTCCGGATAGACAGTCGTCTCAGTCTCACGTGTGTCTCTGCAGGGAAAGTTCCTGAACCGAGTGGAGCTTCAGAAAGTCCAGGACAGTGAAGTCTCAAGTCTCACGTGTGTCTCTGCAGGAAAGTTCCACAGTGGAGCTTTCCAGATCCGGACAGTCGTCTCAGTCTGCGTGTGTCTCTGCAGGAAAGTTCCGCAGTGACTAAGCAGGCACTTTAAGATCCAGGACAGTCGTCTCCAGTCTCACGTGTGTCTCTGCCAGGAAAGTTCCACAGTGGAGCTTCAGGACTAAAGTCGGACAGTCGTCTCAGTCTCACGTGTGTCTCTGCAGGAAAGTTCCACAGGTGGAGCTTTAAAGTCCGGACAGTAGGAAGTCTCAGTCTCACGTGTGTCTCACACAGGGAAAGTTCACTAAACCAGTGGAGCTTTAAGAAGTCAGGACAGTGCGGTCTCAGGTCTCCCGTGTGTCTCTGCAGGACTAAAAGTTCCAAGGACCCAGTGGACAAACACAGAAGTCCGGACAGTCGTCACTCGGTCCACGTGTGTCTCTGCAGGACTGAAGTTCCAGGACTAAGCAGTGGAGCTTGCGATCCAGGACGAGTCGTCTCCATTCTCATGTGTCTCTGCAGGGAAAGTTCCGCAGTGGAGCTTTAAAGTCCGGACAGTCGTCCTCAGTCTATGGACTGTCTCTGCAGGAGAGAGTTCCGCACTGGAGCTTTACAAGTCCAAGGACAGTCCGTCTCAGTCTCAGGATGAATGTCTCTGACTAGGAAAGTTCCACAGTGGAGCTTTAGAAGTCCGGACAGTCGTCTCAGTCTCGCGTATGTGTCTCTGCGGGAAAGTTCCCCGCACAGTGGAGCAAGAACTGGGGACTGAGTCGTCTCAGTCTCAGCAGTGTGTCTCTGCAGGAAAGGATTCCCGCAGTGGAGCTTTAGAAGTCAGGACCAGTAAAGCAGGATCCTCAGTCTCTGCGATGTGTCTCTGTGCCAGGAAAGTTCCGCGAGTGGGAGCTTTAGAAGTCCAGGACAGTCGTCTCAGGTCTCACGTGTGTCTCTGCAAAGAGTTCAGGTACGTGAGCTTTAAAGTCTGGACAGTAGATACAGTCTCACGTGTGTCTCTGCAGGAAAGTTCCGCAGTGGAAGCTGAGAGGTCCGGACAGTCGTCTCCAAAGTTACCACGTGTGTCTCTGCAGGAGAAAGTTCCGCAGTGGAGCTTTAAGTCTGGACAGTCGTCTCAGTCTCACGTGTGTCTCTGCAGGAAAGTTCCGCAGTGGAGCTTTAAGTCCGGACAGTCGTCTCAGTCTCACGTGTGTCTCTGCAGGAAAGTTCCGCAGTGGAGCTTTAAGTCCGGACAGTCGTCTCAGTCTCACGTGTGTCTCTGCAGGAAAGTTCCGCAGTGGAGCTTTAAGTCCGGACAGTCGTCTCAGTCTCACGTGTGTCTCTGCAGGAAAGTTCCACAGTGGAGCTTTAAGTCCGGACAGTCGTCTCAGTCTCACGTGTGTCTCTGTAGGAAAGTTCCGCAGTGGAGCTTTAAGTCCGGACAGTCGTCTCAGTCTCACGTGTGTTTTAACAGTTTAAATGTTCTGACCCTCTGACCCGGGTTAATCCAATCGTCTCGTCGTGTCTGAAAATGTCATTAACGCCGAACACAAACACTGAGGTGATGTAACCGCGGCAACGACCACAGGGGCATCATTACGTAACATTTTTATACAGAATGAAGACGTTATTCCTGGATTACATTTATTTAATCTGCGTCTGTCATCTCAGAAACACAGAAAACACGGACTAGATTAAGGCCTAAACCAGAACTAAACCAGGATTTAACAAGGACTAAACCAGGACTAGATTAAGGCCTAAACCAGAACTAAATCAGGACTAGATTCGGGAGTAAAGAGGACTAAACTGGGACCAGATTAAGGACTAAACCAGGACTAAACGCAGGACTAAACCAGGACTATTTTAAGGACTAAACCAGGGACTAAACCAGGGACTAAACCAGGACTAAACCAGGACTAAGCCAGGTCTGAACCAGGACTAAATCAGGACTAAACCGGGACTAGATCAAGGACAAAACCAGGACTAAACTGGGACTAGAATAAGGACTAAAGCAGGACTATTTTAAGGACTAAACCAGGCCTGCAAGAGGACCAGACAGAACCTGACCAGGACTAAACCAGGACTAAACCAGGACTAAACCAGGACTAAACCAGGACTAAATAGGACCCGGGCCCGTGCGGCTCCTCTCGAGTCTCTGGTCTCGTCTGTCGTCGTCGGGTCTAAAGTTTCAGACGTCGTTGAATAATTGAGTGTTTGTTTGCGTCGTCATGGAGACGGGAGCTAGCCGTTAGCGTTAGCCTCCTCGGGTTTCTCCGTGAGTGTCTGAGCCGGATCTGGGTCAGACTCAGACCCGGGGGCCGGGCCGGGCTCCACCGTCTGCGGCGCCATTTTCAGGACCTTCAGATCCGTTTGGAATCGGATCATTTAAGATTCCCAGAGTAACGAACAATCCACTTTAATCAAACAAACACACGGGGGACACTGTGGAACATTGCACATCTCCATGGAGACGAGCAGGTGTCACGGGGAGGGCATCTGACACGTTCCCGCTCTGTGTTTCAGGAGGGCAGGGCCTGAGTGGAGGACCCGTCATCATTTTCCCAGAATTCCCAGATTTCCATGAAATTCAAGAAGACGAACTTCACAATGTCCTTACCTACCTCACCTCCATCCACAGGTCTGGACCCGGACTAGACCCGGACTAGACCCGGACTAGACCCGGACTGAACCAGGACTGAACCCGGACTAAACCAGGTCTGAACCCGGACTGAACCAGGACTGAACCAGGACTAAACCAGGACTAAACTAGGTCTGAACCCGGACTGAACCAGGACTGAACCAGGACTAAACCAGGACTGAACCAGTTTCACAGAATTGCTCACACCTGTAATTTGCACCATGTCCACACGAGGGCAGCACCACCACAGTTCAGCTCAAGGACACAGCTCCTCCGTCTGCCTCTTTTTATGTTATCGAATATTCACATATTCACATTTTTCAGATTTTCATTATTTTCTTGCATTTAAACCAGGACTAAACCTGGACTAAAACAGGTACTGAACCAAGACTGGACCAGGGTCTAAATCAGGACAAAACCAGGACTAAACTAGGTCTAATTCAGGACTAAAACGGGTCTAAACCAGGTCTAAATCAGGACTAAAACAGGTCTAAACCAGGTCTAAATCAGGACTAAAACAGGTCTAAACCAGGTCTAAATCAGGACTAAAACAGGTCTAAACCAGGTCTAAATCAGGACTAAACCAGGTCTAAATCAGGACTAAACCAGGTCTAAATCAGGACTAAAACAGGTCTAAACCAGGTCTAAATCAGGACTAAAACAGGTCTAAACCAGGTCTAAATCAGGACTAAAACAGGTCTAAATCAGGACGAAATCAGGTCTAAAACAGGTCCAAAACAGGTCTAAATCAGGACTAAAACAGGTCTAAATCAGGACTAAAACAGGTCTAAATCAGGACTAAATCAGGTCTAAAACAGGTCCAAAACAGGTCTAAAACAGGTCTAAACCAGGTCTAAATCAGGACTAAAGCAGGTCTAAAGCAGGTCTAAAGCAGGACTAAAACAGGTTTAAATCAGGACTAAATCAGGTCTAAACCAGGTCTAAACCAGGTCTAAATCAGGACTAAAACAGGTCTAAACCAGGTCTAAATCAGGACTAAAACAGGTCTAAATCAGGACTAAATCAGGTCTAAAACGGGTCCAAAACAGGTCTAAATCAGGACTAAAACAGGTCTAAATCAGGACTAAATCAGGTCTAAAACAGGTCCAAAACAGGTCCAAAACAGGTCTAAACCAGGTCTAAATCAGGACTAAAGCAGGTCTAAAACAGGTCCAAAACAGGTATTGCACCAGGACTGAACCCAGGGTCTAAATCAGGACAAATTCAGAACAAAACCAGGACTCTTTAAAACAGGTCCAATTTTCTCTCCTTTTACTCAATTAAAACACATGCTCCGCTCTCCTCTCCTCTTCTCCTCTCTCCTGTCTCCTTTCTCTCCTCTCTCCTGTCTCCTTTCTCTCCTCTCTCCTGTCTCCTTTCTCTCCTTTCTCTCCTCTCTCCTGTCTCCTTTCTCTCCTCTCTCCTGTCTTCTTTCTCTCCTTTCTCTCCTCTCTCCTGTCTCCTTTCTCTCCTCTCTCCTGTCTCCTTTCTCTCCTTTCTCTCCTCTCTCCTGTCTCTCCTTTCTCTCCTCTCCTCTCTCCTTTCTCTCCTCTCCTCTCTCCTTTCTCTCCTCTCCTCTCTCCTCTGTTCATCCCTCTGTCATGGCGTCCTTGCGTTTCTCTCTTTCTCCCTATCATCCCCCACTCTCCGGGTGCTGCGCTCTGATTGGCCGGGCGGAGGCAGCAGTCCCGGTAATCCTGCGCTCCGATTGGCCGCTCTCCCGCAGCGCTGCCGGGGGTGGGGAGAGAGAAAGAGGAGGAGAGGAGGAGGAGGAAATGATGCGGTAAAGACGGAAAACGCCAAAGAAACAAACGGCTAAACCAAAAAATGCCAAACTGAACCATGACAGCAGAACTCCATGCCGTTCCACCCGGAATTCTGGGAAATCTGTGTCATTTTCCTCCACATTCCTGATGGGATTTGTTGGATTCGAGCTGGAGCCAGACCGCAGAGGTGAAGCATCAGCGACCACTGGGAAACCTGCTATGAAAATGGGAATATAAGCATTTTTTTTACAATTTCACCTCGGAATTACACATTTTTAAATCGTTTTGGCGGAATTTTTAGATGGACTGAAGATTTTTGGAGTCGTATGTGGATTTTTTAAAAATTTCTACCTGCCTTTGACCTGTTTTTGGATAAACGCAAGAAACGGCAATTTTAGGATTTTTTTGGGTTGGAATTTTTGCATTTGAATAATTTCTCGTCAGATTTGTGGATTTGAAAAGAGGATGGCTTAAGCATTTCCTCAGGTATATTTTTGTTTTGTACCTGAACGTTATGACAGAGGCCATTTAAACCGGATTTGCATTAAGAATATTTCAAATTAAAAATAACTGAGCTGTTTTAAATATTTATATTATTTGGAAATTTTAGACCACATTTTTACACAATTTTTTTTACAGAAAATTGTCACGGAGCTCAAGCTTTATATTTATTTAATATTTATAACACTGGTTTGTAAATTTTAAATCAAAAATTTGAATTTGTAGAGATTTTTTAGAATTTTTTGACTTAATTAGGACATGAAAATAGTGCGTAATTAATATGTAGAAGCATATTTCTGTGCATCATTTACTTATTTGTTGCCTTGTAATTGTAAAAGAAGGTTTTGAATTTCCCTTAAATAATAACGAAAAACAGTTTCAAAACAATTTGTACTAAACTGACAAAAAATACACAATTTTATGGTTAATTTCAAAATATTTTCTGCTCCTTTTTAAATATTTGTGTGTTAATTCTTTTTATGACAGGTCCCATATCGCACTATTCCACCTTTTGGAATATAGGATCTAAAAATGTGGACAGTATTTCTGGGTCGTTTCACCTCCGGATGTTTGTGTTTCATGTTTAATTTAAAATAATAAAAGGGCCTCAGTCCCACAGCTGCTCCGTGTTTCCCGTAAACATGTGTGCGCCGCTCGCTAAACATTTTCACAACAAATCGCAACGGAACGCGGCGCCAGCGTCTCCATGGCAACCAGGACATTTGCATAACCCGGCTCCAGAACGTCACAAACGATGAAACGATGAAACAACAAAACGATGAAACGCCAAAACGATGAAACGCCAAAACGATGAAACGCCAAAACGATGAAACGCCAAAACGATGAAACAACAAAACGATGAAACGCCAAAACGATGAAACGCCAAAACGATGAAACGCCAAAACGATGAAACGCCAAAACGATGAAACAACAAAACGATGAAACGCCAAAACGATGAAACGCCAAAACGATGAAACGCCAAAACGATGAAACGCCAAAACGATGAAACGCCAAAACGATGAAACAACAAAACGATGAAACGCCAAAACGATGAAACGCCAAAACGATGAAACGCCAAAACGATGAAACTACAAAACTATGAAACGCCAAAACGATGAAACGCCAAAACGATGAAACACCAAAACGATGAAACGCCAAAACGATGAAACACCAAAACGATGAAACAACAAAACGGCGAAACGCCAAAACGGCGAAACGCCAAAACGGCGAAACGCCAAAACGGCGAAACAACAAAACAATGAAACGCCAAAACGGCGAAACGCCAAAACGATGAAACGCCAAAACGGCGAAACGCCAAAACGATGAAACACCAAAGCGATGAAACGCCAAAACGGCGAAACGGCGAAACAACAAAGCGATGAAATGCCAAAGCGATGAAACGCCAAAAAGCGATGAAAGCGATGAAACAACAAAAGCGATGAAACGCCAAAAGCGATGAAGCAACAAAGCGATGAAAGCGTAAAAGCGATGAAACAACAAAACGGCGAAATGCCAAAACGGCGAAACGGCGAAACAACAAAACGGCGAAACGCCAAAACGGCGAAACGGCAAAACGGCGAAACGCCAAAACGGCGAAACGATGAAACAACAAAACGATGAAACGCCAAAACGGCGAAACGCCAAAACGGCGAAACGCCAAAACGATGAAACAACAAAGCGGCGAAACGCCAAAACGGCGAAACGCCAAAACGGCGAAACGCCAAAACGGCGAAATGCCAAAACGGCGAAACGGCGAAACGCCAAAACGGCGAAACGCCAAAACGGCGAAACGCCAAAACGGCGAAACGGCGAAACAACAAAACGATGAAACGCCAAAACGGCGAAACGCCAAAACGGCGAAACGCCAAACGGCGAAACGCCAAAACGGCGAAACGCCAAAACGGCGAAACGCCAAAACGATGAAACGCCAAAACGATGAAACGATGAAACAACAAAACGATGAAACGCCAAAACGATGAAACGCCAAAACGATGAAACGCCAAAACGATGAAACAACAAAACGATGAAACGCCAAAACGATGAAACGCCAAAACGATGAAACGCCAAAACGATGAAATGCCAAAACGATGAAACGATGAAACGCCAAAACGATGAAACGCCAAAACGATGAAACGCCAAAACGATGAAACGATGAAACAACAAAACGATGAAACGCCAAAACGATGAAACGCCAAAACGATGAAACGCCAAAACGATGAAACGCCAAAACGATGAAACGCCAAAACGATGAAACGCCAAAACGATGAAACGCCAAAACGATGAAACGCCAAAACGATGAAACAATGAAACAACAAAACAATGAAACGCCAAAACGATGAAACGCCAAAACGATGAAACACCAAAACGATGAAACGCCAAAACGATGAAACGATGAAACACAGATAGTGGCTCATGTGTTCATTTAGAGTAGAAGGGTTTAGTCCTTGTTTAGACCTGGTTTAGACCTGGTTTAGACCTGGTTTAGACCACGTTTAGTCCTGGAGAATGTTCCGAAGTTTGGCTTTAACTCTCTGTTTCCATGGAGACCTGCAGGTGACGTCTCCAGAAAGTCCCACACTGTAGCTTTAAGTCTTTATTGTGTCAGGTTCAGTGTGAAGTTACAGTGAGAGCAGATCCGTGCTTCAGTGCGGCTCCTGAACCAGCAGGTCGTGGGTTCGATTCCCGCGGGGTCGTTTGCATGTTCTGCCTGTGTGTGTGCGCCGCTCTGGCTTCATCTGTTCAATAACTGTTATAGAAATACATTTCTCTGCATTTCAGTGTGTTTAAACCTGTGTTTGTTGCAGCGCGGCGTCCGGAGGCCTCGGCTTCATCCTGGTCATCGACAGACGACTGGACCGATGGGCGGCGGTCAAGAGCACGCTGCTACGGATCGCAGTAAGGGTCAAAATACACAAAACACACTGTATACAGCTGCTACGGATCGCAGTAAGGGTCAAAATACACAAAACACACTGTATACAGCTGCTACGGATCGCAGTAAGGGTCAAAATACACAAAACACACTGTATACAGCTGCTACGGATCGCAGTAAGGCCCAAAATACACAAAAAACACTATACAGCTGCTACGGATCGCAGTAAGGGTCAAAATACATAAAAAACACTGTATACAGCTGCTACGGATCGCAGTAAGGGTCAAAATACACAAAACACACTGTATACAGCTGCTACGGATCGCAGTAAGGGTCAAAATACATAAAAAACACTGTATACAGCTGCTACGGATCGCAGTAAGGGTCAAAATACACAAAAAACACTGTATACAGCTGCTACGGATCGCAGTAAGGGTCAAAATACACAAAACACACTGTATACAGCTGCTACGGATCGCAGTAAGGGTCAAAATACACAAAACACACTGTATACAGCTGCTACGGATCGCAGTAAGGCCCAAAATACACAAAACACACTGTATACAGCTGCTACGGATCGCAGTAAGGGTCAAAATACACAAAACACACTGTATACAGCTGCTACGGATCGCAGTAAGGGTCAAAATACACAAAACACACTGTATACAGCTGCTACGGATCGCAGTAAGGGTCAAAATACACAAAACACACTGTATACAGCTGCTACGGATCGCAGTAAGGCCCAAAATACACAAAACACACTGTATACAGCTGCTACGGATCGCAGTAAGGCCCAAAATACACAAAACACACTGTATACAGCTGCTACGGATCGCAGTAAGGGTCAAAATACACAAAAAACACTGTACACAGCTGCTACGGATCGCAGTAAGGCCCAAAATACACAAAACACACTGTATACAGCTGCTACGGATCGCAGTAAGGCCCAAAATACACAAAACACACTGTATACAGCTGCTACGGATCGCAGTAAGGCCCAAAATACACAAAACACACTGTATACAGCTGCTACGGATCGCAGTAAGGCCCAAAATACACAAAACACACTGTATACAGCTGCTACGGATCGCAGTAAGGGTCAAAATACACAAAACACACTGTATACAGCTGCTACGGATCGCAGTAAGGGTCAAAATACACAAAACACACTGTATACAGCTGCTACGGATCGCAGTAAGGCCCAAAATACACAAAACACACTGTATACAGCTGCTACGGATCGCAGTAAGGGTCAAAATACACAAAACACACTGTATACAGCTGTATACAGCCCTGGTTTAGCCCTGGTTCAGTCCCAGTTCAGTCCCGGTTTAGTCCCGGTTTAGTCCCGGTTCAGTCCCGGTTCAGTCCCGGTTTAGTCCCGGTTTAGTCCCGCTTTAGCCCCGGTTTAGTCTCGGTTTAGTCCTGGTTTAGCTCTGGTTCAGTCCCGGTTCAGTCCCGGTTCAGTCCCGGTTCAGTCCCGGTTCAGTCCCGGTTTAGTCCCGGTTTAGTCCCGGTCTAGTCCCGGTTTAGTCCCGGTTTAGTCCCGGTTTAGTCCCGGTTTAGTCCCGGTTTAGTCCTGGTTTAGCCCTGGTTTAGTCCTGGTTTAGCCCTGGTTTAGTCCTGGTTTAGCCCTGGTTTAGTCCTGGTTTAGTCCTGGTTTAGCCCTGGTTTAGTCCTGGTTTAGCCCTGGTTTAGTCCTGGTTTAGCCCTGGTTTAGTCCTGGTTTAGCCCTGGTTTAGCCCTGGTTTAGCCCTGGTTTAGTCCTGGTTTAGTCCTGGTTTAGCCCTGGTTTAGCCCTGGTTTAGCCCTGGTTTAGCCCTGGTTTAGCCCTGGTTTAGTCCTGGTTTAGCCCTGGTTTAGCCCTGGTTTAGCCCTGGTTTAGCCCTGGTTTAGTCCTGGTTTAGTCCTGGTCTTCTATAGTGTTCGTGCTTTAGTTTCAGGTGAGTTTCGGTTTATTTCTTAAATATTGGACGGTCACATGTGTTAGTTCAGCTGTAAATGTGCCAGGATCATTTTTATCTGTCGTCCTGTTGGACAGAGGAACAAAAACACTCAAAAACATTCAAAAACATCCATCACACAGGACACAGACGTTACAGATCAGTGAATATTAATAATAAACATATTAGTAAAATGTCCTAAAAACACACAGCACATAGAGGAAAGACAATAAACACAACACAGAGACATCTGCTGTGGTGTTAAACATGTACAGGTTAGTTACATGTATATACAGGTTAGTTACATGTATATACATATACAGGTTAGTTACATGTGTATACATATACAGGTTAGTTACATGTATATACATATACAGGTTAGTTACATGTATATACATATACAGGTTAGTTACATGTATATACATATACAGGTTAGTTACATGTATATACATATACAGGTTAGTTACATGTATATACATATACAGGTTAGTTACATGTGTATACATATACAGGTTAGTTACATGTATATACATATACAGGTTAGTTACATGTATATACATATACAGGTTAGTTACATGTATATACATATACAGGTTAGTTACATGTGTATACATATACAGGTTAGTTACATGTATATACATATACAGGTTAGTTACATGTATATACATATACAGGTTAGTTACATGTATATACATATACAGGTTAGTTACATGTATATACATATACAGGTTAGTTACATGTATATACATATACAGGTTAGTTACATGTGTATACATATACAGGTTAGTTACATGTATATACATATACAGGTTAGTTACATGTGTATACATATACAGGTTAGTTACATGTATATACATATACAGGTTAGTTACATGTATATACATATACAGGTTAGTTACATGTATATACATATACAGGTTAGTTACATGTATATACATATACAGGTTAGTTACATGTATATACATATACAGGTTAGTTACATGTGTATACATATACAGGTTAGTTACATGTGTATACATATACAGGTTAGTTACATGTATATACATATACAGGTTAGTTACATGTATATACATATACAGGTTAGTTACATGTATATACATATACAGGTTAGTTACATGTGTATACATATACAGGTTAGTTACATGTGTATACATATACAGGTTAGTTACATGTCTATACAGGTTAGTTACATGTATATACAGGTTAGTTACATGTGTTTACATATACAGGTTAGTTACATGTATATACATATACAGGTTAGTTACATGTATATACATATTATATTAGTTACATGTATATACATATACAGGTTAGTTACATGTATATACATATACAATATTAGTTACATCTATATACATATACAGGTTAGTTACATGTATATACATATACAGGTTAGTTACATGTATATACATATACAGGTTAGTTACATGTATATACATATACAGGTTAGTTACATGTATATACATATACAGGTTAGTTACATGTATATGCAGGTTAGTTACATGTATATACATATACAGGTTAGTTACATGTATATACATATACAGGTTAGTTACATGTATATGCAGGTTAGTTACATGTATATACATATACAGGTTAGTTACATGTATATACATATACAGGTTAGTTACATGTATATACAGGTTAGTTACATGTATATACAGGTTAGTTACATGTGTTTACATATACAGGTTAGTTACATGTATATACATATACAGGTTAGTTACATGTGTATACAGGTTAGTTACATGTATATACAGGTTAGTTACATGTGTATACATATACAGGTTAGTTACATGTATATACAGGTTAGTTACATGTATATACAGGTTAGTTACATGTGTTTACATATACAGGTTAGTTACATGTATATACATATACAGGTTAGTTACATGTGTATACAGGTTAGTTACATGTATATACAGGTTAGTTACATGTGTATACATATACAGGTTAGTTACATGTATATACAGGTTAGTTACATGTATATACAGGTTAGTTACATGTATATACAGGTTAGTTACATGTATATACATATACAGGTTAGTTACATGTATATACATATACAGGTTAGTTACATGTGTATACAGGTTAGTTACATGTATATACAGGTTAGTTACATGTGTATACATATACAGGTTAGTTACATGTATATACATATACAGGTTAGTTACATGTATATACATATACAGGTTAGTTACATGTATATACATATACAGGTTAGTTACATGTATATACAGGTTAGTTACATGTATATACAGGTTAGTTACATGTATATACAGGTTAGTTACATGTATATACAGGTTAGTTACATGTATATACAGGTTAGTTACATGTATATACATATACAGGTTAGTTACATGTATATACATATACAGGTTAGTTACATGTGTATACATATACAGGTTAGTTACATGTATATACAGGTTAGTTACATGTATATACAGGTTAGTTACATGTATATACATATACAGGTTCGTTAGTCTGAATATTGATCTGATTTGTTCCTCATTTGAATGCACTCCCTCTCCCTCGTGTCCCTCACAGCTGCCGTCCTCGTGCTAACACCGTTTAGCATGTTCACTTATGCTAACGTATGCTAATGAGATGCAAACGAGATGCTAATGAGACAGGATCATAATGAGTTTGGCTCGTTCAACAGTCTGAACTCGCACCCGAAAGTTAATTACCTCAGACGTATTATCCACATTTATACAGAAATATCCACATTTTACAGAAATATCCACATTTTACAGAAATATTCACATTTTACAGAAATATCCACATTTTACAGAAATATTCACATTTTACAGAAATATTCACATTTTCATCTGATTTTTGTTTTAGAATGAACAACTGAGAATCCCACATTTAGTCCTGCTTTAGTCCTGCTTTAGTCCTGCTTTAGTCCTGGTTTAGTCCTGCTTTAGTCCTGGTTTAGTCCTGCTTTAGTCCTGGTTTAGTCCTGTTTTAGTCCTGTTTTAGTCCTGCTTTAGTCCTGTTTTAGTCCTGTTTTAGTCCTGCTTTAGTCCTGGTTTAGTCCTGGTTTAGTCCTGCTTTAGTCCTGCTTTAGTCCTGCTTTAGTCCTGCTTTAGTCCTGTTTTAGACCTGCTTTAGTCCTGGTTTAGTCCTGTTTTAGTCCTGGTTTAGTCCTGGTTTAGTCCTGTTTTAGTCCTGCTTTAGACCTGGTCTAGTCCTGGTTTAGTCCTGGTTTAGTCCTGGTTTAGTCCCTGCTTTAGTCCTGGTTTAGTCCTGCCTTAGACCTGCTTTAGTACTGGTTTAGTCCTGGTCTAGTCCTGCTTTAATCCTGGTTTAGTCCCCGCTTTAGTCCTGGTCTAGTCCTGGTTTAGTCCTGGTCTAGTCCTGCTTTAGTCCTGCTTTAGTCCTGGTCTAGTCCTGGTTTAATCCTGCTTTAGTCCTGCTTTAGTCCCTGGTTTAGTCCTGGTTTAGTCCTGGTCTAGTCCTGGTTTAGTCCTGGTTTAGTCCTGCTTCAGTCCTGGTTTAGTCCTGGTTTAGTCCCTGCTTTAGTCCTGCTTTAGTCCTGGTCTAGTCCTGGTTTAATCCTGCTTTAGTCCTGCTTTAGTCCCTGGTTTAGTCCTGGTCTAGTCCTGGTTCAGTCCTGGTTTAGTCTTGGTCTAGTCCTGGTTTAATCCTGCTTTAGTCCTGCTTTAGTCCCTGGTTTAGTCCTGGTTTAGTCCCCGCTTTAGTCCTGCTTTAGTCCCTGCTTTAGTCCTGGTCTAGTCCTGGTCTAGTCCTAGTTTAGTCCTGGTCTAGTCCTGGTCCAGTCCTGGTTTAGTCCTGGTCTAGTCCTGGTTTAGTCCTGGTCTAGTCCTGGTTCAGTCCTGGTTTAGACTCCATGGACACTCAGGGCAGGTGAAGGAGAGAGTCTGACCTGAGTAAAAATGGCCGCCGCTCATGTCCTCTCGTTCAAACGGACCAATCAGAGCGCAGCACAGGGCAGAGCCTGAAGGGGATTGGTTCTCCCACGGGACACACCGAAGGTCACTCAAGGTCAACGACGTTCACTGAGAGAAACAAGAGAGAGAAAGGTGAAAAAAGAGGGATGGAGGGAGGGGGTGAAAAAAGAGGCATGGAGGGGGGGGGGTGGAAAAAGAGGGATGAGGGAGGGGGGTGAAAAAAGAGGGATGGAGGAAGGGGGGTGAAAAAAGAGGGATGGAGGGAGGGGGGTGAAAAAAGAGAGGGATGGAGGGAGGAGGTGGAAAAAGAGGGATGGAGGGAGGGGGGGGTGAAAAAAGAGGGATGGAGGGAGGGGGGTGGAAAAAGAGGGATGGAGGGAGGGGGGAGAGATGGATGAAAAGAGGCCCATCAGATTTACACTGATTTGTCCCAGTTTTATACAAGAAATGCCCCAGTGTCCCTATTTAGACCAATGTGATAAACCAGGACTAAACCAGGTCTAAACCAGGTCTAAACCAGAACTAAAACCAGGTCTAAACCAGGACTAGACCAGGACTAAACCAGGGACTAAAGCAGGACTAAAGCAGGATTAAACCAGGACTAAACCAGGTCTAAACCAGGGACTAAAGCAGGACTAAAGCAGGACTAAAGCAGGATTAAACCAGGACTAGACCAGGACTAAAGCAGGACTAGACCAGGACTAAACCAGGGACTAAAGCAGGACTAAAGCAGGATTAAACCAGGACTAGACCAGGACTAAACCAGGACTACATCAGGTCTACACCAGGACTAAAACTGGACCATCACAATTTTTGACTAATCTGATCCCTGCCAATGGTAAAGAGGAGCATCAATTATGATTTGTTTCGCCAAAATACACAAACTGTGTTTGCAAATGACCACAAAGCAAAACAAAGCAAAAATAAAACAAAATAAAGCAAAGCAGCGACAGACGTCCCTCAGATCATGACTGACACGAGAATGTTCCGCACTCTTTTCACTATTTTATTTATACCAAACATCCCGACACCAGTGTGTCCCAGTTTAGAATTTTCGAAATCTGGGCTCCCCATTCATTTACCTGCTCTGGTCCTGGTCCTGGTCAGGTCC
Organism: Odontamblyopus rebecca; assembly: GCA_030686955.1. Taxonomy (NCBI): domain Eukaryota; kingdom Metazoa; phylum Chordata; class Actinopteri; order Gobiiformes; family Gobiidae; genus Odontamblyopus; species Odontamblyopus rebecca. The sequence continues at coordinate 1,997,083 of CM060675.1, forward strand.
TGGTCAGGTCCTGGTCTGGTCCTGGTCAGGTCCTGGTCAGGTCCTGGTCAGGTCCTGGTCTGGTCCTGGTCAGGTCCTGGTCAGGTCCTGGTCAGGTCCTGGTCTGGTCCTGGTCAGGTCCTGGTCAGGTCCTGGTCTGGTCCTGGTCAGGTCCTGGTCTGGTCCTGGTCAGGTCCTGGTCAGGTCCTGGTCAGGTCCTGGTCTGGTCCTGGTCTGGTCCTGGTCAGGTCCTGGTCGTGTCTGGAGGCGGGACGTCCCGGGGGGAGGGGGGTTTGATCGGCCGCTCATGTTTAACCTGAGGGAAGGACACAGATACAGACACAATCACATCTTTTATTCAGACGTTTGGAGATTTAACTGAAATGTGATTCAGGTTCAGGATTTACGAGCTGTTCTCTTCAGGCTGATTTTACAGAATTATACATTAAAAGTTCAGTCCCTGGTTGAGTCCCTGATCTCGTCCTGGTTTAGTCCTGGTTCAGTCCTGGTTCAGTCCTGGTTCAGTCCTGGTTCAGTCCTGGTTTAGTCCCTGGTTTAGTCCTGGTTTAGTCCTGGTTCAGTCCTGGTTTAGTCCTGGTTTAGTCCTGGTTTAGTCCCGTTAGCTCGTGGCGTTGTGTCTGTGTTTTCCTGCAGTGTCAGCGGCTAACGAGCTAATGCTAAAAATAACGGCCGCTACTATCACTTCCTCACGTGCACGCCCCACTCTCGTGCACGCCCCCCTCTCGTGCACGCCCTCCTCTCGTGCACGCCCCCCTCTCGTGCACGCCCTCCTCTCGTGCACGCCCCCCTCTCGTGCACGCCCTCCTCTCGTGCACGCCCTCCTCTCGTGCACGCTCCTGACCGTTGCCGTGGAGAGGACACTGCAGGTTTCCATGGTAACGCTGGGAGGAGAGAGGCAGAGGTTCAGTGTGATCAGAGCCGGACGGGACATTTACACAAAAGAAACGAGTAAGACTGACCCAGGGATAAATAAGAGAGATTAGAGAACAAAAGGTCGGGTTTTAAGCCAGATGCCCTTCCAGACATTTCCGTACATTTGTCTGAACTAAAGTCTGACAGTTTGTGCTGATAAAATCTAATTCTGTTTAAGCACAAACAAAAGCAGCAGAACTCTGACCTGAAACTGTTCCAGCGCAGACGAAACACGTGAATATTTCAAATGTTTTATTTATGAACTGATGAACTTTTAATGAGACTCAGACCAAAGCTGCTCCTGGGTCCAGACTCCCCACGTGTGGAAGGGCATCTGACTTTATAATAATACGAGTTCATATATCTTTATATATATGTGTGTGTGTGATAGTCTGAGGGGCAGATCAGAGCCTCACTTCTGTCAGTCTGCCCCAGGGCAGCTGTGGCTACAACAGCAGCACCACCAGGTCTGAGTGAATGAAGATGTTCTGTAAAGCGTCTTTGAGTGTCCAGAAAAGTGCTGTATAAAACTGAGGCATTATTATTATTATTATTAACAAAAAATATTAAAGAGGATATGGTGTGTTGACAGCAGTACTGTGTTGTTGACAGCAGTACTGTGTTGTTGACAGCAGTACTGTGTTGTTGACAGCAGTACTGTGTTGTTGACAGCAGTACTGTGTTGTTGACAGCAGTACTGTGTTGTTGACAGCAGTACTGTGTTGTTGACAGCAGTACTGTGTTGTTGACAGGAGTACTGTGTTGTTGACAGGAGTACTGTGTTGTTGACAGCAGTACTGTGTTGTTGACAGCAGTACTGTGTTGTTGACAGCAGTACTGTGTTGTTGACAGGAGTACTGTGTTGTTGACAGCAGTACTGTGTTGTTGACAGCAGTACTGTGTTGTTGACAGGAGTACTGTGTTGTTGACAGCAGTACTGTGTTGTTGACAGCAGTACTGTGTTGTTGACAGGAGTACTGTGTTGTTGACAGCAGTACTGTGTTGTTGACAGCAGTACTGTGTTGTTGACAGGAGTACTGTGTTGTTGACAGCAGTACTGTGTTGTTGACAGGAGTACTGTGTTGTTGACAGCAGTACTGTGTTGTTGACAGGAGTACTGTGTTGTTGACAGGAGTACTGTGTTGTTGACAGGAGTACTGTGTTGTTGACAGCAGTACTGTGTTGTTGACAGCAGTACTGTGTTGTTGACAGGAGTACTGTGTTGTTGACAGCAGTACTGTGTTGTTGACAGCAGTACTGTGTTGTTGACAGGAGTACTGTGTTGTTGACAGCAGTACTGTGTTGTTGACAGCAGTACTGTGTTGTTGACAGGAGTACTGTGTTGTTGACAGCAGTACTGTGTTGTTGACAGCAGTACTGTGTTGTTGACAGGAGTACTGTGTTGTTGACAGCAGTACTGTGTTGTTGACAGCAGTACTGTGTTGTTGACAGCAGTACTGTGTTGTTGACAGGAGTACTGTGTTGTTGACAGCAGTACTGTGTTGTTGACAGCAGTACTGTGTTGTTGACAGCAGTACTGTGTTGTTGACAGCAGTACTGTGTTGTTGACAGCAGTACTGTGTTGTTGACAGCAGTACTGTGTTGTTGACAGCAGTACTGTGTTGTTGACAGCAGTACTGTGTTGTTGACAGCAGTACTGTGTTGTTGACAGCAGTACTGTGTTGTTGACAGCAGTACTGTGTTGTTGACAGCAGTACTGTGTTGTTGACAGCAGTACTGTGTTGTTGACAGGAGTACTGTGTTGTTGACAGCAGTACTGTGTTGTTGACAGCAGTACTGTGTTGTTGACAGGAGTACTGTGTTGTTGACAGCAGTACTGTGTTGTTGACAGCAGTACTGTGTTGTTGACAGGAGTACTGTGTTGTTGACAGGAGTACTGTGTTGTTGACAGCAGTACTGTGTTGTTGACAGCAGTACTGTGTTGTTGACAGGAGTACTGTGTTGTTGACAGCAGTACTGTGTTGTTGACAGCAGTACTGTGTTGTTGACAGGAGTACTGTGTTGTTGACAGGAGTACTGTGTTGTTGACAGCAGTACTGTGTTGTTGACAGCAGTACTGTGTTGTTGACAGCAGTACTGTGTTGTTGACAGGAGTACTGTGTTGTTGACAGCAGTACTGTGTTGTTGACAGCAGTACTGTGTTGTTGACAGCAGTACTGTGTTGTTGACAGGAGTACTGTGTTGTTGACAGCAGTACTGTGTTGTTGACAGCAGTACTGTGTTGTTGACAGCAGTACTGTGTTGTTGACAGGAGTACTGTGTTGTTGACAGCAGTACTGTGTTGTTGACAGCAGTACTGTGTTGTTGACAGCAGTACTGTGTTGTTGACAGGAGTACTGTGTTGTTGACAGCAGTACTGTGTTGTTGACAGCAGTACTGTGTTGTTGACAGCAGTACTGTGTTGTTGACAGCAGTACTGTGTTGTTGACAGGAGTACTGTGTTGTTGACAGCAGTACTGTGTTGTTGACAGGAGTACTTTGGGACAGGACAGGTGCAGTCTGTGCTCGTCCTCAGACCCACGGCTCTGCTGCAGAGGACCCTGTCAGACCTGTTCTTCAAGTTCAACCGAGACGACTTCAGGATGAAGGTAACGGCGTTTATTAGATTAGATTAAATTATGATGATTATTACAGTTCTGTTATTGTCCTAAAGCCGTGTGCAGATCCAGGTTCTAATGTTAAACTGACCCTGAACATGTGAGTTTGAGACACTTTATGCACCAGCCTCATGTGAAAAATTCACTCTGAGCTGCAGAGGCTGCACTGGCTCTCACTCCTGCACGGACACGGACTCGGACTCGGACTCGGACTCAGACTCCTGCACAGACTCGGACTCAGACTCCTGCACAGACTCGGACTCGGACTCAGACTCCTGCACAGACTCGGACTCGGACTCAGACTCCTGCACAGACTCGGACTCAGACTCTGCAGGACAAACCGCTCAGAGTTTGCTGCAGTTCTTTGGTGCTCCTGCAGGTGGTGATGCTGAGCTCGGTGGCGGAGCTGCACGCCTACATCGCCCCGGGGCAACTGACCACGGAGCTGGGAGGGCATCAGGAGTACAACCACGAGAGCTGGATCTCACACAGAACGGTGAGAACGCACAGAGAAGTGTGTCAGATGCCCTTCCACAAAGCTCCTCTGTGTCTTACTAAACTGTGTTTTCAGGCGATTTGTCCCTTTAAGGATTTATTTGAAACGTGATCTGTTTGTTTTGAGGCGAGGGAGGCGTTTAAACCTGTTTACTTTAAACCTGTGACATTTAGTTTAAACCTTCTTCATGTTTATAACGCCTCTTTTAATCATGCGTTTTTAGGCGATGGAGGCGTTCGCTCTGATGGTGAAGACCACGGCTCACGTGTATAAACGTGTTTAAACGTGTTTAAACGTGTTTAAACGTGTATAAATGTGTATAAACGTGTTTAAACGTGTTTAAACGTGTATAAATGTGTATAAACGTGTTTAAACGTGTTTAAACGTGTATAAACGTGTATAAACGTGTTTAAACGTGTATAAATGTGTATAAACGTGTTTAAACGTGTTTAAACGTGTATAAATGTGTATAAACGTGTTTAAACGTGTATAAATGTGTATAAACGTGTTTAAACGTGTTTAAACGTGTATAAATGTGTATAAACGTGTTTAAACGTGTTTAAACGTGTATAAATGTGTATAAACGTGTTTAAACGTGTTTAAACGTGTATAAATGTGTATAAACGTGTATAAACGTGTATAAACGTGTATAAACGTGTATAAACGTGTTTAAACGTGTATAAACGTGTTTAAACGTGTATAAACGTGTATAAACGTGTTTAAACGTGTTTAAACGTGTATAAACGTGTATAAACGTGTTTAAACGTGTTTAAACGTGTTTAAACGTGTTTAAACGTGTATAAACGTGTTTAAACGTGTTTAAACGTGTATAAACGTGTTTAAACGTGTTTAAACGTGTATAAACGTGTTTAAACGTGTATAAACGTGTTTATATCATGTTTTAGGCGATCGAGGCGTTCGCTCTGATGGTGAAGACCACGGCTCACGTGTTTAAACGTGTTTAAACGTGTATAAACGTGTATAAACGTGTTTAAACGTGTTTATATCGTGTTTTAGGCGATCGAGGCGTTCGCTCTGATGGTGAAGACCACGGCTCACGTGTTTAAACGTGTTTAAACGTGTATAAACGTGTATAAACGTGTTTAAACGTGTTTATATCGTGTTTTAGGCGATCGAGGCGTTCGCTCTGATGGTGAAGACCACGGCTCACGTGTTTAAACGTGTATAAACGTGTATAAACGTGTTTAAACGTGTTTATATCATGTTTTAGGCGATCGAGGCGTTCGCTCTGATGGTGAAGACCACGGCTCACGTGTTTAAACGTGTTTAAACGTGTTTAAACGTGTTTAAACGTGTTTAAACGTGTTTATATCGTGTTTTAGGCGATCGAGGCGTTCGCTCTGATGGTGAAGACCACGGCTCACGTGTTTAAACGTGTTTAAACGTGTATAAACGTGTATAAACGTGTTTAAACGTGTTTAAACGTGTTTATATCATGTTTTAGGCGATCGAGGCGTTCGCTCTGATGGTGAAGACCACGGCTCACGTGTTTAAACATGTATAAACGTGTTTATATCATGTTTTAGGCGATCGAGGCGTTCGCTCTGATGGTGAAGACCACGGCTCAGGCCTTACAGACGTTTGGGGCGGAGCTCGCAGAGACGGAGCTGCCCAATGACGTGGAGAGCACCAGCGCCCTGCTCCGGGGTCACGGGGTCAAGAAGGACGCCATGAAGGTACCGAGGCTCACACACCCCAGAACGCCCCTGCTGCCCCCTGCTGCCGGTACAGGGCATGAGCTCTCTGCTGCCCCCTGCTGCTCAGACACTAACACTCCCCTGTACCAGCAGCGTGACCCCTGTGTGACCCCCGTGTGACCCGGTGTGACCCGGTGTGACCCCCGTGTGACCCCGTGTGACCCCCGTGTGACCCTGTGTGACCCCCATGTGACCCCATGTGACCCCTGTGTGACCCTGTGTCTCCGTGCTGTGCTCAGGAGGACCTGCAGGTGGCGCTGTCTCAGGGCAGGAGGCTGTTGGACTGTATAAACGAGCCTCTGCAGGACGACCCCGAGTATCACATGACCCAGGACGAGATGGAGAACCTGCTCACTGTGCAGAGGTCAGAGGTCACACATGACACCGTGCAGAGGTCAGAGGTCACACATGACACCGTGCAGAGGTCACACATGACATGTGCAGAGGTCAGAGGTCACACATGACACCGTGCAGAGGTGAGAGGTCACATGACACCGTGCAGAGGTCAGAGGTCACACATGACACCGTGCAGAGGTCAGAGGTCACACATGACACCGTGCAGAGGTCAGAGGTCACACATGACACTGTGCAGAGGTCACATGACACCGTGCAGAGGTCAGAGGTCACATGATACCGTGCAGAGGTCAGAGGTCCACATGACACGTGCAGAAGTCAGAGGTCACATGACACCGTGCAGAGGTCAGAGGTCACACATGACACCGTGCAGAGGTCAGAGGTCACACATGACACCGTGCAGAGGTCAGAGGTCACACATGACACCGTGCAGAAGTCACAGGTCACATGACACCGTGCAGAGGTCAGAGGTCACACATGACACCGTGCAGAGGTCAGAGGTCACACATGACACCGTGCAGAGGTCAGAGGTCACACATGACACCGTGCAGAGTTCAGAGGTCACACGTGACACCGTGCAGAGGTCAGAGGTCACACATGACACTGTGCAGAAGTCAGAGGTCACATGACACCGTGCAGAGGTCAGAGGTCACACATGACACCGTGCAGAGGTCAGAGGTCACACATGACACTGTGCAGAGGTCAGAGGTCACACATGACGCCTTGCAGAGGTCAGAGGTCACACATGACACCGTGCAGAGGTCAGAGGTCACACATGACGCCTTGCAGAGGTCAGAGGTCACACATGACGCCTTGCAGAGGTCAGAGGTCGCACATGACGCCGTGCAGAGGTCACACATGACGCCTTGCAGAGGTCAGAGGTCACACATGACGCCTTGCAGAGGTCAGAGGTCACACATGACGCCTTGCAGAGGTCAGAGGTCACACTGTCTTGCCACAGGATCAATAAAATGTTCCTTACAGTTGTGCAGTGGTGAATGTGCCAAATATGAAATACATCTGGATGAACGTGTCCGTGTGCAGCAGAATATTCCGTGTTAACTCTTTTCCGTCGCCAAGGTTACTGGGGCAGTTGGACGAGACGGAGACGGCGTTCGATGATTTCTGGGAGAGACACCGGACGAAGCTGGAGCAGTGTCTGCAGCTGCGGAGCTTCGAGATCAGCTTCAGACAAGTGTGAACCTAAACGCTGCACATTTATCTCACCTGTCGCCCCGAGCTCACCTGTCTCTCTCTCGGCAGGTGCGCTCTCACCTGTCGGCCCTGTGGGAGCGGGTGTCCAGCTTCTCCGAGGTCACAGTGAGTCCGGCTCACGCAGAACACGTCCTGAAGGAGCTGAGCGCCGTCGAAGAGCGAGCCAACGTGAGAACTGTTTCTATAAGAACAACACACAAGAAACAGGACTGGTTTAGTCCTGGTTTAGACCTGGTTTAGACCTGGTTTAGACCTGGTTTAGACCTGGTTTAGACCTGGTTCAGACCTGGTTCAGACCTGGTTTAGACCTGGTTCAGTCCTGGTTCAGTCCTGGTTCAGTCCTGGTTTAGACCTGGTTTAGCCCTGGTTTAGCCCTGGCTTAGACCTGGTTCAGTCCTGGTTTAGACCTGGTTTAGACCTGGTTCAGTCCTGGTTTAGACCTGGTTCAGTCCTGGTTTAGACCTGGTTTAGCCCTGGCTTAGACCTGGTTCAGTCCTGGTTTAGACCTGGTTTAGACCTGGTTCAGTCCTGGTTTAGACCTGGTTCAGTCCTGGTTTAGACCTGGTTTAGCCCTGGCTTAGACCTGGTTCAGTCCTGGTTTAGACCTGGTTTAGACCTGGTTCAGTCCTGGTTTAGACCTGGTTTAGCCCTGGCTTAGACCTGGTTCAGTCCTGGTTTAGACCTGGTTTAGACCTGGTTCAGTCCTGGTTCAGTCCTGGTTTAGTCCTGGTTTAGTCTAACCTGGGTCTCCCGTGTCCTGCAGGAGGTCCTGGACCTGGCCCGGGCTCTGGTCTCGGACGGGGACTTTCTGATCTCCAGTTCTCATTACGCCGAAGACTCGATTCATCCCAAATGTTCTGAGCTGAGGAGCGTCTGTGAGGAGGTCACGTCTGTGCTGAAGAACAAGAAGAACAATGTGCAGAGCACGATGGAGCTGCACCGAGCGCTCGAGAAGGTCTATGAACACATGAACCACAACATGAACACATGAAACACAACATGAACACATGAAACAACATCAACACATGAAACAACATGAACACATGAACCACAACATGAACACATGAAACACAGAACATGAACACATGAACCACAACATGAACACATGAAACACAACATAAACACAACATGAACACATGAAACACAGAACATGAACACACGAAACACAACATGAACACATGAAACACAACATGAACACATGAAACAACATGAACACATGAAACACAACATGAACACATGAAACACCAGAACATGAACACATGAACCACAACATGAACACATGAAACACAGAAGATGAACACATGAAACACAACATGAACACATGAAACACCAGAACATGAACACATGAACCACAACATGAACACATGAAACACAACATGAACACATGAAACACAGAACATGAACACATGAAACACAGAACATGAACACATGAAACACAACATGAACACATGAAACACAACATGAACACATGAAACACAACATGAACACATGAAACACAGAAGATGAACACATGAAACACAACATGAACACATGAAACACCAGAACATGAACACATGAACCACAACATGAACACATGAAACACAGAAGATGAACACAGGAAACACAACATGAACACATGAAACACAGAACATGAACACATGAAACACAACATGAACACATGAAACACAGAACATGAACACATGAAACACAACATGAACACATGAAACACAACATGAACACATGAAACACAGAACATGCACGTATGAAACACCAGAACATGAATGCATGAAACACCAGAACATGAACACATGAAACACAACATGAACACATGAAACACAACATGAACACATGAAAACATTTCAGATGTTCTCAGATGTTCTTTAGCTGTACTCAGCTGTTCTTAGCTGTCCTCAGATGTTCTTAGATGTCCTCAGATGTTCTTTAGCTGTCCTCAGATATTCTTAGATGTTCTCAGATGTTCTTCAGATATTCTTAGATGTTTTCAGATGTTCTTCAGATATTCTTTAGATGTTTTTTAAATGTTCTCAGATGTTCTTCAGATGTTCTTCAGATATTCTTGAGATGTTCTCAGATGTTCTTCAGATGTTCTCAGATGTTCTTCAGATATTCTTTAGATGTTCTTTAAATGTATGTTCTTAGATGTCCTCAGATGTTCTTAGATGTTCTCAGATGTTCTTCAGATATTCTTAGATGTCCTCAGATGTTCTTTAGCTGTCCTCAGATGTTCTCAGATGTTCTTCAGATATTCTTTAGATGTTCTCAGATGTTCTTCAGATATTCTTTAGATGTCCTTTAAATGTTTTTAGATGTTCTCAGATGTTCTTCAGATATTCTTAGATGTTCTCAGATGTTCTTCAGATATTCTTTAGATGTTTTTTAAATGTTCTCAGATGTTCTTCAGATGTTCTTTAGATGTCCTCAAATGTTCTTTATCTGTCCTCAGATATTCTTAGATGTTCTCAGATGTTCTTCAGATATTCTTTAGATGTCCTTTAAATGTTCTTAGATGTTCTCAGATGTTCTTCAGATATTCTTTAGATGTTCTTTAAATGTATGTTCTTAGATGTCCTCAGATGTTCTTAGATGTCCTCAGATGTTCTTAGATGTCCTCAGATGTTCTCAGATGTTCTTAGATGTCCTCAGATGTTCTTAGATGTTCTTAGATGTCCTCAGATGTTCTCAGATGTTCTCAGATGTTCTTCAGATATTCTTCAGATGTTCTTTAGATGTCCTCAGATGTTCTTCAGTCCCAGATGGACCCGTGTGTCCGCCTCCTCCTCATGACCTGTTTCCGTGTGCGTCCTGTAGGCGGCGCTGTGGTGCGAGGAGGGCGTGTTCCTGCTGGCGTCTCAGCCTGTGGATCGCTGTCAGTCCCAGGACGGGGCAGAGGGGGCGCTGCAGGAGCTGGAGCGCTTCACCGACACGTCGCACCTGCACACGCTGAGCCACAGCGCCCTCTGCAGCCAGTACGAGGCAGTGCTCACCCCACAGCTCAGGGTACGGGGCCTTCTGCACCTCCTCTGCACCTCCTCTGATCCTCTGACCTCCTCTGATCCTCTGACCTCCTCTGCACCTCCTCTGATCCTCTGACCTCCTCTGCACCTCCTCTGATCCTCTGACCTCCTCTGATCCTCTGACCTCCTCTGCACCTCCTCTGATCCTCTGACCTCCTCTGCACCTCCTCTGCACCTCCTCTGATCCTCTGACCTCCTCTGCACCTCCTCTGATCCTCTGATCCTCTGCACCTCCTCTCCTCCTCTCACCTCCTCCTCTCACCTCCTCCTCTCCTCCTCTCACCACCTCCTCTCCTCCTCCTCTCACCTCTCCTCCTCTCACCACCTCCTCTCCTCCTCTCACCTCCTCCTCTCCTCCTCCTCTCTCCTCCTCCTCTCACCTCCTCCTCTCTCCTCCTCCTCTCTCCTCCTCCTCTCCCTCCTCCTCCCTCCTCCCTCCTCCTCTCTCCTCCTCCTCTTCCTCCTCCGCCTCTCTCCTCCTCTCCTTCCTCTCCTCCTCCTCTCCCTCCTCCTCTCCTCCTCCTCTCACCTCCTCCTCTCCTCCTCTCCTCCTCTCTCCTCCTCCTCTCCTCCTCTCCTCCTCTCCTCTCCTCCTCTCCTCTTCTCCTCCTCTCTCCTCCTCCTCTCCTCCTCTCCTCTCCTCTCCTCCTCTATCCTCCTCCTCTCCTCCTCTCTCCTCCTCCTCTCCTCCTCTCTCCTCCTCCTCTCCTCCTCTCTCCTCCTCCTCTCCTCCTCTCCTCCTCTATCTTCCTCTATCCTCCTCCTCTCCTCTCCTCTCTCCTCCTCCTCTCCTCCTCTATCCTCCTCTCACCTCCTCCTCTCCTCCTCACCTCCTCCTCCTCTCCTCTCTCCTCCTCTCCTCCTCTCCTCCTCTCACCTCCTCCTCTCCTCCTCACCTCCTCCTCCTCTCTTCTCCTCCTCTCTCCTCCTCCTCTCACCTCCTCCTCTCCTCCTCTCGTCTCCTCTCTTCTCCTCCTCTCGTCTCCTCCTCTCGTCGCCTCTCTCCTCCTCCTCCCCTCATCTCCTCTCCTCCCCTCGTCTCCTCCTCTCACCTCCTCCTCTCCTCCTCTCACCTCCTCCTCTCCTCCTCCTCTCACCGCCTCCTCTCCTCCTCCTCTCTCCTCCTCCTCTCCTCCTCTCTCCTCCTCCTCTCCTTCTCCTCCTCTCCTCCTCCTCTCCTCCTCCTCTCCTCCTCTCCTCCTCCTCTCACCTCCTCCTCTCCTCCTCTCACCTCCTCCTCTCCTCCTCTCACCTCCTCCTCTCCTCCTCTCTCCAGGAGCAGATCCAGAGGGTTTTACAGAAACAGGCTTCGGTTCAGGAAATGTTTGACAAACGGAGAATTTCTCTGAAGAAACTCGCAGCCAAACAGACGAGGCCAGTGCAGCCGGTGGCCCCGCGGCCCGAGGTCAAGTCCCCGCACGGCTCCCCCGGTAAGAAATACTGCAAATACTACTGCAAATACTACAGATACTACTGCAAATACTACTGCAAATACTACAGATACTACTGCAAATACTACTGCAAATACTACTACAAATACTACTGCAAATACTACTGCAAATACTCCTCCTGTGTGTGATCCTCCTGGTGCTACAGCCCTGTTCATGAGCAGTGGTGACGCGATCAGGAGGTAAAACTGTAAAACTTTAGTCCAGCAGAAACAATATCGATTCTGACAAACGCACACAGAACAACCGGAAATGTTTTTATCTCAGTGGCTCTTCTGTGGCCTGAACGCACACGCAGCTTTGTCCTAAACCGTGTTCTTGTGTGTGTTCTTTTGTGTGTTCTTTTGTGTTCCCGTGTCAGGCGCTCAGAGGAAGGAGAGGAGGTTCTCCGCGGACAGCGCCGTCTGCAAAAAGGTCCGACTCCCTCACACCACCTGACACAGATCAAGCTGCAGATCTGTTTCTGTGTCGTGTCACGGTTTCATTTAAAGTGTCAGTGCCTTAGTTTGTGGTGTAATAGTTTTAGTGGTGTTAGTTTGTGTTAGTTTTACTCGTGTTAGTTTGTGTTAGTTTTACTCGTGTTAGTTTGTGTTAGTTTTACTCGTGTTAGTTTGTGTTAGTTTTACTCGTGTTAGTTTGTGTTAGTTTTACTCGTGTTAGTTTGTGTTAGTTTTACTCGTGTTAGTTTGTGTTAGTTTTACTCGTGTTAGTTTGTGTTAGTTTTACTCGTGTTAGTTTGTGTTAGTTTTAGTGGTGTTAGTTTGTGTTAGTTTTACTCGTGTTAGTTTGTGTTAGTTTTACTCGTGTTAGTTTGTGTTAGTTTTACTCGTGTTAGTTTGTGTTAGTTTTACTCGTGTTAGTTTGTGTTAGTTTTACTCGTGTTAGTTTGTGTTAGTTTGTGTTAGTTTGTGTTAGTTTTACTCGTGTTAGTTTGTGTTAGTTTTACTCGTGTTAGTTTGTGTTAGTTTTACTCGTGTTAGTTTGTGTTAGTTTTACTCGTGTTAGTTTGTGTTAGTTTTACTCGTGTTAGTTTGTGTTAGTTTTACTCGTGTTAGTTTGTGTTAGTTTTACTCGTGTTAGTTTGTGTTAGTTTTACTCGTGTTAGGTTTGTGTTAGTTTTACTCGTGTTAGTTTGTGTTAGTTTTACTCGTGTTAGTTTGTGTTAGTTTTACTCGTGTTAGTTTGTGTTAGTTTTACTCGTGTTAGTTTGTGTTAGTTTTACTCGTGTTGGTTTGTGTTAGTTTTACTCGTGTTAGTTTGTGTTAGTTTTACTCGTGTTAGTTTGTGTTAGTTTTACTCGTGTTAGTTTGTGTTAGTTTTACTCGTGTTAGTTTGTGTTAGTTTTACTCGTGTTAGTTTGTGTTAGTTTTACTCGTGTTAGTTTGTGTTAGTTTTACTCGTGTTAGTTTGTGTTAGTTTTACTCGTGTTAGTTTGTGTTAGTTTTACTCGTGTTAGTTTGTGTTAGTTTTAGTCGTGTTCGTGCGTTATTTCCTGGTCTCTCTCTAACCACAGCTCCCCCTGGTGCACAGGTGGAGTGTGCGGTGCAGAACGGCTCCACCCGTCACGCCTCCCTGTCCGAGGAGGAGGAGAACCTGGCCGTGCTGAGGCGGTGAGCACAGACACCACACTTCACCTCATTAACCCGAGTTTAGATGAAAGTGTGTGATGTTTAAACGATGTTTGTGCCGCAGTCACGTGATGAACGAGCTGCTGGAGACGGAGCGAGCGTACGTGGACGAGCTGCTCTGTGTGCTGGAGGTCAGACCCCAACGCTGCACAAAACACACTGCACGGCCACTTTTCTCAACCAGATCATTGTTTTCTTTAGTCCGTCCTGGTCCTGGAGTCTTTTCCAAACAATTTAGGTTCTGATGCAAAAATGAAACTCAGAAGACCAAAATATTTAATACAAACCGAAGAGAGTTTTAGTTTTTTTTCTGTAACAATTGAAGACAAAACATTTTTCAGTCCTGGTTTTGCTCTTATTTTAGTGTTTTTTTGGTTTTAAGATGTTTGGTTTTAAATCTGAGCGTTTATTTTCTCGTTATTTCCTCATAAAGTGGGTTGGATTTGTGTTTTTCTCTGTATTTGAGGGTAAACATCTGTATGACATGTTTTTCGTGTCAGGGTTACGCGGCGGAGATGGAGAACCCGGCCCTGTCCTCGCTCCTGCCGCCCGCTCTGCTCTCCAAGAAGGACGTTCTGTTCGGGAACATGTCGGAGATCTACCACTTCCACAAACGGTGCGGGAGCGTCCGGAGCGTCGGGAGCGTCTCAGCTCGTCCCGCTTCATCTCAGCGCAGTTTGGGTTTTTGTCTGAGCCTTGTTTTTGTTCCCAGGACGTTTCTGAAGGAGCTGGAGGCCTACACGGACTGCCCCGAGCTGGTGGGGCGATGCTTTCTGGAACGAGTGAGTCAAAAAGCACACACAGGGAGGGCATCTGGCTCTTTCGGGAGGGTATCTGACTGTTTTAGGAGGGTATTTGACTGTTTCAGGAGGGTATTTGACTGTTTTAGGAGGGTATTTGACTGTTTTAGGAGGGTATTTGACTGTTTTGGGAGGGTATTTGACTGTTTTGGGAGGGTATTTGACTGTTTTGGGAGGGTATTTGACTGTTTTGGGAGGGTATTTGACTGTTTCGGGAGGGTATTTGACTGTTTCAGGAGGGTATTTGACTGTTTTGGGAGGGTATTTGACTGTTTTGGGAGGGTATTTGACTGTTTTGGGAGGGTATTTGACTGTTTTGGGAGGGTATTTGACTGTTTTGGGAGGGTATTTGACTGTTTCAGGAGGGTATTTGACTGTTTCGGGAGGGTATTTGACTGTTTTGGGAGGGTATTTGACTGTTTCAGGAGGGTATTTGACTGTTTCAGGAGGGTATTTGACTGTTTCAGGAGGGTATTTGACTGTTTCGGGAGGGTATTTGACTGTTTCGGGAGGGTATTTGACTGTTTTGGGAGGGTATTTGACTGTTTCAGGAGGGTATTTGACTGTTTTGGGAGGGTATTTGACTGTTTTGGGAGGGTATTTGACTGTTTTGGGAGGGTATTTGACTGTTTTGGGAGGGTATTTGACTGTTTTAGGAGGGTATTTGACTGTTTTAGGAGGGTATTTGACTCTTTCAGGAGGGTATTTGACTCTTTCAGGAGGGTATTTGACTGTTTTGGGAGGGTATTTGACTGTTTTGGGAGGGTATTTGACTGTTTTGGGAGGGTATTTGACTGTTTTGGGAGGGTATTTGACTGTTTTGGGAGGGTATTTGACTGTTTTGGGAGGGTATTTGACTGTTTTGGGAGGGTATTTGACTGTTTCGGGAGGGTATCTGACTGTTTTGGGAGGGTATTTGACTGTTTCGGGAGGGTATCTGACTGTTTTGGGAGGGTATTTGACTGTTTTGGGAGGGTATTTGACTGTTTTGGGAGGGTATTTGACTGTTTTGGGAGGGTATTTGACTGTTTTGGGAGGGTATTTGACTGTTTTGGGAGGGTATTTGACTGTTTTGGGAGGGTATTTGACTGTTTCAGGAGGGTATTTGACTGTTTTGGGAGGGTATTTGACTGTTTTGGGAGGGTATTTGACTGTTTTGGGAGGGTATTTGACTGTTTTGGGAGGGTATTTGACTGTTTCAGGAGGGTATTTGACTGTTTTAGGAGGGTATTTGACTGTTTCAGGAGGGTATTTGACTGTTTTGGGAGGGTATTTGACTGTTTTAGGAGGGTATTTGACTGTTTTGGGAGGGTATTTGACTGTTTTGGGAGGGTATTTGACTGTTTTGGGAGGGTATTTGACTGTTTTGGGAGGGTATTTGACTGTTTTGGGAGGGTATTTGACTGTTTCGGGAGGGTATTTGACTGTTTTAGGAGGGTATTTGACTGTTTTAGGAGGGTATTTGACTCTTTCAGGAGGGTATCTGACTGTTTTGGGAGGGTATTTGACTGTTTCAGGAGGGTATCTGACTGTTTTGGGAGGGTATTTGACTGTTTTGGGAGGGTATTTGACTGTTTTGGGAGGGTATTTGACTGTTTTGGGAGGGTATTTGACTGTTTTGGGAGGGTATTTGACTGTTTTGGGAGGGCATCTGGCTCTTTCAGGAGGGTATGTGACTCCTGTGGTGTTTCAGATGGAGGATTTGCAGATCTATGAGTCGTACTGTCAGAACAAACCTCGCTCTGAGTCTCTGTGGAGGCAGTTCTCAGACTGCGCCTTCTTCCAGGTATCAAACACTTTCCTCTCCTCTTTCCTCTCCATCCCTACATCCTCCTCTCCTCTCTTCTTTTGCTCTTCCTCTTCTCCTCCTCCTCTTTCTCTTTCTCAGTGTCTCTGTTCTTTTTCAGGAGTGTCAGAAGAAGTTGGAGCACAAACTCGGTCTGGACTCATATTTACTCAAACCAGTGCAGAGAATCACCAAGTACCAGCTCCTGCTCAAGGTACAAATACTACGAATACTACAAATACTACTACAAATACTACTGCAAATACTACTGCAAATACTACTGCAAATACTACGAATACTACGAATACTACTACAGCTTCTGCTTTAGGCACTGAACATTTGTGTTTCTTCAGATTCTGATTCAGTTTCTCTCATTTTCTTTCCTGTTTTGTCACTTTCTCTTTAAGTTCTAATCCAGATGTTCGTCCTGACAGTTGCTCTTCATTAAAGTCATTCAAAAGTCTCTTACCCGCGTGTGTTGTGTGTTTTCTGTGTGTTGCGCGTTCAGGAGCTGCTGAAGTACAGTAAAGGCTGCGACGGTGCGGACGACCTGCAGGCGGCGCTCTCCTCCATCCTGGGAATCCTCAAAGCCGTGAACGACTCCATGCACCTGATCGCCATCACCGGATACGAGGTCAGAACAGGAGGGGAAGAGCCTCGAAAGCACATGAAAACACACGAAAACAGACAAAAACACACATGAAAACACACGAAAACAGACAAAAACACACGAAAACAGACAAAAACACACATGAAAACAGACAAAAACACACACGAAAACACACGAAAACAGACAAAAACACACACGAAAACAGACAAAAACACATGAAAACAGACAAAAACACACACGAAAACAGACAAAAACACACGAAAACAGACAAAAACACACATGAAAACACACGAAAACACCAGGACTAAAGCAGGACTGAACCAGAACTAAACCAGGACTGAACCAGAACTAAACCAGGACTAAACCAGGACTGAACCAGGACTAAACCAGGACTAAACCAGAACTAAACCAGGACTAAACCAGGACTCAACCAGGACTCAACCAGGACTCAACCAGGACTAAACCAGGACTAAACCAGGACTAAACCAGAACTAAACCAGGACTAAACCAGGACTAAACCAGGACTCAACCAGGACTCAACCAGGACTAAACCAGGACTGAACCAGAACTAAACCAGGACTCAACCAGGACTAAACCAGGACTGAACCAGAACTAAACCAGGACTGAACCAGAACTAAACCAGGACTAAACCAGGACTCAACCAGGACTCAACCAGGACTCAACCAGGACTAAACCAGGACTAAACCAGGACTAAACCAGGACTAAACCAGGACTAAACCAGGACTAAACCAGGACTAAACCAGGACTAAACCAGGACTAAACCAGGACTAAACCAGGACTAAACCAGAACTAAACCAGAACTAAACCAGGACTGAACCAGAACTAAACCAGGACTAAACCAGGACTAAACCAGGACTAAACCAGAACTAAACCAGGACTAAACCAGGACTCAACCAGGACTCAACCAGGACTAAACCAGGACTAAACCAGGACTAAACCAGGACTAAACCAGAACTAAACCAGGACTAAACCAGGACTAAACCAGGACTAAACCAGGACTCAACCAGGACTAAACCAGGACTAAACCAGAACTAAAGCAGAACTAAACCAGGATTAAACCAGGATTAAACCAGGAGTAAACCTAAACCAGGACTAAACCAGGACTAAACCAGGACTCAACCAGGACTCAACCAGGACTCAACCAGGACTAAACCAGGACTAAACCAGGACTAAACCAGAACTAAACCAGGACTAAACCAGGACTAAACCAGGACTAAACCAGGACTCAACCAGGACTCAACCAGGACTAAACCAGGACTAAACCAGGACTAAACCAGGGCTAAACCAGGACTAAACCAGGGCTAAACCCGAACTAAACCAGGACTAAACCTTGAACTAAACCTTGAACTAAACCAGGACTAAACCAGGACTAAACCTTGAACTAAACCAGGACTAAACCTTGAACTAAACCAGGACTAAACCTTGAACTAAACCTTGAACTAAACCAGGACTAAACCTTGAACTAAACCTTGAACTAAACCAGGACTAAACCTTGAACTAAACCTTGAACTAAACCAGGACTAAACCAGGCTTTAATACCACACTGTGAAACATTCCAGACAAAGCACTAACATCTCCATGGAGACGGGCGATGGATGAACCCTCCTCCAGAAAAGTTACACAGTGCAGCTTTAAATCACGTTTATATTTTTTCTCCACTTTTCGGACGATCATAAAACTTTTCTGACAGTTTGTTAATGTGGAATTAAGTTTAATTCTGAATTTTCATTGGGAAATAAGTGTTTACGTGGTCTTTTTCAAGTCAGAATTAAATTATGTTTATTCAGAATTAAATTATGTTTATTCAGAATTAAATTATGTTTATTCAGAATTAAATTATGTTTATTCAGAATTAAATTATGTTTATTCAGAATTAAATTATGTTTATTCAGAATTAAATTATGTTTATTCAGAATTAAATTATGTTTATTCAGAATTACAGCTCTCATGTAAACTTGGCAACTGTGTGTGTTTTTTGTATATTTTTTGTGTGTTTTAGGGGAACCTGTCGGCGCTGGGCCGCCTCCTCATGCAGGGCTCCTTCAGCCTGTGTGTGTGTGTTGTATATTTTGTATAAATGTGTGTGTTGTGTGTGTTGTATATTTTGTATAAATGTGTGTGTCGTGTGTGTTGTATATTTTGTATAAATGTGTGTGTCGTGTGTGTTGTATATTTTGTATAAATGTGTGTGTTGTGTGTTTTAGGGGAACCTGTCGGCACTGGGCCTCCTCATGCAGGGCTCCTTCAGCGTGTGTGTGTCGTGTGTGTTGTATATTTTGTATAAATGTGTGTGTTGTGTGTTTTAGGGGAACCTGTCGGCACTGGGCCTCCTCATGCAGGGCTCCTTCAGCGTGTGTGTGTGTGTGTTGTATATTTTGTATAAATGTGTGTGTTGTGTGTTCTAGGGGAACCTGTCGGCGCTGGGCCGCCTCCTCATGCAGGGCTCCTTCAGCGTGTGTGTGTGTGTGTTGTATATTTTGTATAAATGTGTGTGTTGTGTGTTTTAGGGGAACCTGTCGGCGCTGGGCCGCCTCCTCATGCAGGGCTCCTTCAGCGTTTGGACGGAGCATAAAAAAGGTCACGCGAAGGTCAAAGATCTGGCCCGGTTCAAGCCCATGCAGAGACACCTGTTCCTCCACCAGAGGGCGCTGCTCTTCTGCAAGAGGAGAGAGGAGAGCGGAGAGGGCTACGAGAAAGCCCCGTCATACAGCTTTAAACACTCCCTCAGTGTAAGGACCAGGACCAGGACTGGACCAGAGACTGAACCAGAGACTGGACCAGAGACTGGACCAGGGACTGAACCAGAGACTGAACCAGGGACTGAACCAGAGACTGAACCAGAGACTGAACCAGGGACTGAACCAGGGACTGAACCAGGGACTGAACCAGAGACTGAACCAGGGACTGAACCAGAGACTGAACCAGGGATTGAACCAGAGACTGAACCAGGGACTGAACCAGAGACTGAACCAGAGACTGAACCAGGGACTGAACCAGGGACTGAACCAGAGACTGAACCAGGGACTGAACCAGAGACTGAACCAGGGACTGAACCAGAGACTGGACCAGAGACTGAACCAGAGACTGAACCAGAGACTGGACCAGAGACTGGACCAGAGACTGAACCAGAGACTGGACCAGAGACTGGACCAGAGACTGAACCAGAGACTGAACCAGAGACTGGACCAGAGACTGAACCAGGGACTGAACCAGAGACTAGACCAGAGAGTGAACCAGGGATTGAACCAGGGACTGAACCAGGGACTGAACCAGGGACTGAACCAGGGACTGAACCAGAGACTGGACCAGAGACTGAACCAGGGACTGAACCAGAGACTGGACCAGAGACTGAACCAGGGACTGAACCAGAGACTGAACCAGGGACTGAACCAGAGACTGGACCAGAGACTGGACCAGAGACTGAACCAGGGACTGAACCAGAGACTGGACCAGAGACTGAACCAGGGACTGAACCAGAGACTGGACCAGAGACTGAACCAGAGACTGGACCAGAGACTGGACCAGAGACTGAACCAGAGACTGGACCAGAGACTGGACCAGAGACTGGACCAGAGACTGAACCAGGGACTGAACCAGAGACTGAACCAGAGACTGGACCAGAGACTGGACCAGAGACTGAACCAGGGACTGAACCAGAGACTGAACCAGAGACTGGACCAGAGACTGAACCAGGGACTGAACCAGAGACTGAACCAGGGACTGAACCAGGGACTGAACCAGAGACTGAACCAGGGACTGAACCAGGGACTGAACCAGAGACTGGACCAGAGACTGAACCAGAGACTGGACCAGAGACTGAACCAGAGACTGGACCAGAGACTGGACCAGAGACTGAACCAGAGACTGAACCAGAGACTGAACCAGAGACTGAACCAGAGACTAGACCAGGTCTAACCGGGTGTGTTTCAGATGAGCGCTGTGGGCATCACAGAAAACGCCAAAGGAGACAATAAGAAGTTTGAGATTTGGTGCAACTCCAGAGACGAGGTTTTCATCGTGCAGGTACAGAACTTTTACAACACTTTTCAGGGTTTAGAATTTCCTCCACAAACAGAATCTGCATAAAAACCTCCGTGTAGTTCAGACCTGCACAAACATGTTCTTATTTAAACGTGTGTGTTGAGGCTCCCACGGCGGAGGTGAAGAGCGCCTGGGTGAACGAGATCCGTAAGGTCCTGACGGAGCAGCTCCAGGCCTTCAGAGGTGAGACAAACGCTTCTTCAGAGGTGAGACAAACGCTTCTTCACCGACTCAGGGTTTGACTTTAAAAATGTGTTTTATCCAGAAGCGAGTCAACAGAAGAGCTGTGAAAGCACCTCTCCAGCACCCAACAGCCCCGTCTGCCTCAGGTACTGCAATACTGCAATACTGCAATACTGCCCCGTCTGCCTCAGGTACTTATACTGCAATACTGCAATACAGCCCCGTCTGCCTCAGGTACTGCAATACTGCAATACTGCAATACTGCCCCGTCTGCCTCAGGTACTTATACTGCAATACTGCAATACTGCAATACAGCCCCGTCTGCCTCAGGTACTGCAATACTGCAATACTGCAATACTGCAATACTGCCCCGTCTGCCTCAGGTACTGCAATACTGCAATACTGCAATACAGCCCCGTCTGCCTCAGGTACTGCAATACTGCAATACTGCAATACTGCAATACTGCAATACAGCCCCGTCTGCCTCAGGTACTGCAATACTGCAATACTGCAATACAGCCCCGTCTGCCTCAGGTACTGCAATACTGCAATACTGCAATACTGCAATACAGCCCCGTCTGCCTCAGGTACTGCAATACTGCAATACTGCAATACTGCAATACTGCAATACTGCAATACAGCCCCGTCTGCCTCAGGTACTGCAATACTGCAATACTGCAATACTGCAATACAGCCCCGTCTGCCTCAGGTACTGCAATACTGCAATACTGCAATACTGCAATACTGCAATACTGCAATACTGCAATACAGCCCCGTCTGCCTCAGGTACTGCAATACTGCAATACTGCAATACTGCAATACAGCCCCGTCTGCCTCAGGTACTGCAATACTGCAATACTGCAATACTGCAATACAGCCCCGTCTGCCTCAGGTACTGCAATACTGCAATACTTTTATACAGCCCCGTCTGCCTCAGGTACTTTATACTGCAATACTGCAATACTTTTATACAGCCCCGTCTGCCTCAGGTACTTTATACTGCAATACTGCAATACAGCCCCGTCTGCCTCAGGTACTTTATACTGCAATACTGCAATACTTTTATACAGCCCCGTCTGCCTCAGGTACTTATACTGCAATACTGCAATACATTTATACAGCCCCGTCTGACTCAGGTACGTTATACTGCAATACTGCAATACTGCAATACTTTTATACAGCCCCGTCTGCCTCAGGTACTTATACTGCAATACTGCAATACTGCAATACTTTTATACAGCCCTGTCTGCCTCAGGTACTTTATACTGCAATACTGCAATACTGCAATACAGCCCCGTCTGCCTCAGGTACTGCAATACTGAAATACTTCAAAACAGCACCGTCTGCCTCAGGTCCTGCAATACTGCAAAACTGCAATACTGCAATACAGCCCCGTCTGCCTGCCTCAGGTACTTATACTGCAATACTGCAATACTGCAATACAGCCCCGTCTGCCTCAGGTACTTATACTGCAATACTGCAATACTGCAATACTGCCCCGTCTGCCTCAGGTACTTATACTGCAATACTGCAATACTGCAATACAGCCCCGTCTGCCTCAGGTACTGAAATAGAGCAATACTGCAATACTGCAATACTGCCCCGTCTGCCTCAGGTACTTATAATGCAATACTCCAATACAGCCCCGTCAGCCACAGGTACTGCAATACTGCAATACAGCAATACTGCAATACAGCCCCGTCAGCCTCAGGTACTGCAATACTGCAATACAGCCCCGTCTGCCTCAGGTACTGCAATACTGCAATACTGCAATACTGCAATACTGCAATACTGCAATACTGCAATACTGCAATACTGCAATACAGCCCCGTCTGCCTCAGGTACTGCAAGACTGCTATACTGCAATACTGCAATACAGCCCCGTCTGCCTCAGGTACTGCAATACTGCAATACTGCAATACTGCAATACTGCAATACAGCCCCGTCTGCCTCAGGTACTGCAATACTGCAATACTTTTATACAGCCCCGTCTGCCTCAGGTACTTTATACTGCAATACTGCAATACTTTTATACAGCCCCGTCTGCCTCAGGTACTTTAAACTGCAATACTGCAATACTGTAATACAGCCCCGTCTGCCTCAGGTACTTATACTGCAATACTGCAATACAGCCCCGTCTGCCTCAGGTACTTTATACTGCAATACTTCTATACAGCCCCGTCTGCCTCAGGTACTTTATACTGCAATACTGCAATACTTTTATACAGCCCCGTCTGCCTCAGGTACTTATACTGCAATACTGCAATACAGCCCCGTCTGCCTCAGGTACTTATACTGCAATACTGCAATACTGCAATACTTTTATACAGCCCCGTCTGCCTCAGGTACTTATACTGCAATACTGCAATACTGCCCCGTCTGCCTCAGGTACTTATACTGCAATACTGCAATACTGCAATACTGCCCCGTCTGCCTCAGGTACTTATACTGCAATACTGCAATACTGCAATACTGCCCCGTCTGCCTCAGGTACTGCAATACTGCAATACTGCAATACTGCCCCGTCTGCCTCAGGTACTTATACTGCAATACTGCAATACTGCAATACTGCAATACTGCAATACAGCCCCGTCTGCCTCAGGTACTTATACTGCAATACTGCAATACTGCAATACTGCCCCGTCTGCCTCAGGTACTTATACTGCAATACTGCAATACTGCAATACAGCCCCGTCTGCCTCAGGTACTTATACTGCAATACTGCAATACTGCAATACTGCAATACAGCCCCGTCTGCCTCAGGTACTTATACTGCAATACTGCAATACAGCCCCGTCTGCCTCAGGTACTTATACTGCAATACTGCAATACTGCAATACTTTTATACAGCCCTGTCTGCCTCAGGTACTTTATACTGCAATACTGCAATACTGCAATCCTGCCCCGTCTGCCTCAGGTACTGCAATACTGCAATACTGCAATACAGCCCCGTCTGCCTCAGGTACTGCAATACTGCAATACTGCAATACTGCAATACAGCCCCGTCTGCCTCAGGTACTTATACTGCAATACTGCAATACTGCAATACAGCCCCGTCTGCCTCAGGTACTTATACTGCAATACTGCAATACTGCAATACTGCAATACAGCCCCGTCTGCCTCAGGTACTTATACTGCAATACTGCAATACTGCAATACAGCCCCGTCTGCCTCAGGTACTGCAATACTGCAATACTGCAATACTGCAATACTGCCCCGTCTGCCTCAGGTACTTATACTGCAATACTGCAATACAGCCCCGTCTGCCTCAGGTACTGCAATACTGCAATACTGCAATACTGCAATACTGCAATACAGCCCCGTCTGCCTCAGGTACTGCAATACTGCAATACTGCAATACAGCCCCGTCTGCCTCAGGTACTGCAATACTGCAATACTGCAATACTGCAATACTGCAATACTGCAATACAGCCCCGTCTGCCTCAGGTACTGCAATACTGCAATACTGCAATACTGCAATACAGCCCCGTCTGCCTCAGGTACTGCAATACTGCAATACTGCAATACTTTTATACAGCCCCGTCTGCCTCAGGTACTTTATACTGCAATACTGCAATACTTTTATACAGCCCCGTCTGCCTCAGGTACTTATACTGCAATACTGCAATACTGCAATACTTTTATACAGCCCCGTCTGCCTCAGGTACTTTATACTGCAATACTGCAATACTTTTATACAGCCCCGTCTGCCTCAGGTACTTTATACTGCAATACTGCAATACTTTTATACAGCCCCGTCTGCCTCAGGTACTTTATACTGCAATACTTTTATACTTTTATACTTCTATACGGACAGATCTGCCTCAGGTACTTTATACTGCAATACTGCAATACTTTTATACAGCCCCGTCTGCCTCAGGTACTTTATACTGCAATACTGCAATACTTTTATACAGCCCCGTCTGCCTCAGGTACTTTATACTGCAATACTGCAATACTTTTATACTTCTATACGGACAGATCTGCCTCAGGTACTTTATACTGCAATACTTTTATACTTTTATACTTCTATACGGACAGATCTGCCTCAGGTCTGTGATACTTTTATACGTTTACATGTTTATTCTTTTATTCTATGACACTTTTATGTTTTTAATACTTTTATTATTTTTTTTAAATATTTTATTCTTTTATACTTTATTCTTTTATTCATTTATACTTTTAATTTTTATTCTTTTACTCCTCTGTACTTTTCCCGGTGGATTTAGGGGACGTACGGTTTGTTTAATGCAGAAATATTTGCCTCTTGTGTTCAGTCCGTTCAGAAACGCTCAGAAAAACCAGAAGAACAAAGAGGAGAAGAAGCCGGAGCCCAGTGGCCCCTCGGAGTCGCCCAAACACAAAGGTACAGCTCTGCACACGTTAAAGCTGCACTGCGGGACTTTTCTGAGGGTCTGTCGTCTGCCTGTCTCCACACTGCAGAAAAGCTTGGCCCGAATGTGAGAAATAAACACTTAAGTCTGTCAGAAAAGGACTTTAAAGTCGTGAAATAAACGACGTCTGGACCAGAACTAAAGAGAGAAGAAACCTGAAAACAGGAGGAAAAACCTCATAACAGTTAGAAAATCGTGGCCGGAT
>CM060675.1:2027525-2097525 GCA_030686955.1 Odontamblyopus rebecca
GCCACTCTTTTCCACAGGGATTTTCAGCATCGTGGCACTTCCTGCCGTTGGGATAATAGACAATTCTGGTGTTTTTGACAGTAAATGAAAGTTTAGATGTGAAAGTGTCCAGATGTTCGTCGGGTTCGGTCTGGTGGAGGCCACAGATGTTCTGCCTTTCGGACGTTTGGCTCTTTCAGGAGGTTTGGGCTGAGCTCTGGTTTGGACCTGATTCTGTCACATCTCCAGTAGAACCGTTACATCGTCTTTTCTGCCATTTCCTCTCATTCTGTGGATCCATCTTCACTGTTCAGACGTTCGTTAAGCAAACTCTCACCTGTTTTGGCCTTGGTCTGGCCCTGGTCTTGATCCGGGTCCTGATCTGGTCCTGGTCCTGGTCTAACCCCGGTCTGTGTCCCGGTTCAGGTTGGACCAAACCCTCCATGTCCGTGGACGTGTGTGAGGAGAACGACGGATACTCGAGCGGAGAGGAGCCGCTGAACTCCGACACAGAAGAGGAAGGAGCAAAGAAACTGGTCAGAGAAACTTACGAGACACTTTTATTAGCAGAAAAACTTGAAGAAACATGTAGGAACCCTGTGATCTGGTTCATGACACTCACTCTGTCGTTGGCGTTGTGGGTTTTGTGGTTTTAGTCTCCGGGCAGGTACACGGTTCTGTGCGACTGTGATAATCCCGGAGCTCTGGACCTGAGCGTGAAGAGCGGAGACACCGTGCAGCTCATCAGGGAAGGACACGACGGGCTCTGGTGAGAAACGCACCACGAACAGAAACGTGGTGATGTGGTATCGGCAAAGGTCTCACCATAATCACCGTGTTTGTGTGTTTTGTTCCTCAGGTTTGTGAAGAACCTCCGCAGCAGCAGAGAGGGCTGGATCTCTGCTGCAAACCTCCTCACGCTCATCTCACAGTCCAAGTCCTCCCAGTCCCTCAGCAGCTCCGGTACGAGACCCAGAGACCAGACCAGGGACCAGACCAGGGACCAGACCAGGGACCAGACCAGGGACCAGACCAGGGACTAGACCAGGGACCAGACCAGGGACCAGACCAGGGACTAGACCAGGGACCAGACCAGGGACCAGACCAGGGACCAGACCAGGGACCAGACCAGGGACCAGACCAGGGACCAGACCAGGGACCAGACCAGGGACTAGACCAGGGACCAGACCAGGGACCAGACCAGGGACCAGACCAGGGACCAGACCAGGGACCAGACCAGGGACCAGACCAGGGACCAGACCAGGGACCAGACCAGGGACCAGACCAGGGACCAGACCAGGACTCAGACCAGGACCAGTGACCAGACCAGGTACCAGACCAGGGACTAGACCAGGGACCAGACCAGGGACCAGACCAGGGACCAGACCAGGGACTAGACCAGGGACCAGACCAAAGACCAGACTAGGGACTAGACCAGGGACTAGACCAGGGACCAGACCAGGGACTAGACCAGGGACCAGACCAGGGACCAGACCAGGGACCAGACCAGAGACCAGACCAGGGACCAGACCAGGGACAAGACCAGGGACAAGACCAGAGACCAGAGACCAGACCAGAGACCAGACCAGAGACTGGACCAGGGACCAGACCAGGGACTAGACCAGAGACCAGACCAGAGACCGGACAAGGGACTAGACCAGAGACCGGACCAGAGACCAGACCAGGGACTAGACCAGAGACCAGACCAGAGACCGGACCAGGGACTAGACCAGGGACTAGACCAGGGACTAGACCAGACCAGGGACCAGACCAGAGACCAGACCAGGGACCAGACCAGGGACTAGACCAGGGACCAGACCAGGGACCAGACCAGGACCAGACCAGGACCAGACCAGAGACCAGACCAGTGACCAGACCAGGGACCAGACCAGGGACTAGACCAGGGACCAGACCAGGGACTAGACCAGGGACCAGACCAGGGACCAGACCAGGGACCAGACCAGGGACCAGACCAGGGACTAGACCAGGGACCAGACCAGGGACTAGACCAGGGACCAGACCAAAGACCAGACTAGGGACTAGACCAGGGACCAGACCAGGGACCAGACCAGGGACCAGACCAGGGACCAGACCAGGGACCAGACCAGGGACCAGACCAGGGACCAGACCAGGGACCAGACCAGGGACCAGACCAGGGACTAGACCAGGGACTAGACCAGGGACTAGACCAGGGACCAGACCAGGGACCAGACCAGGGACTAGACTAAACTAGACTAAACTAGTTTAGTCTAGTTTTAGGTGACGGTTTAGAGCTGGTTCAGTCCTGGTTTAGTCCCTGTTTTAGTCCTGGTTGTTTACTGGTCTGGTCTCTGTTTTAGTCCCCGTTTAGTCCTGGTTTAGTCCGTGTTTTAGTCCTGGTATAGTCCTGGTTCAGGAGGAATTGTTTACTGATTAAAATGTGTCATGATTTGTGTTTATTTCGATGTTGACGTCTTTCTTCACGTTAAATATAATAAATACAGAATTATATAAATCTGCAGGAGTTTGACCGTGTCGTTCCTCTTGTGTCCTGCAGATGGCAGCGTCTCCGGGAACCTGAGCACTTCCTCGAGCTGCAGCGAGACCTACACCAGCTACTCCGACATCAAACCCTGAAGACCTACGACGACAGACCCCGAAGACCTACGACGACAAACCCCGAAGACCTACGACACCAAACCCTGAAGACCTACGACCTCAAACCCTGAAGACCTACGACCTCAAACCCTGAAGACCTACGACGACAAACCCTGAAGACCTACGACACCAAACCCTGAAGACCTACGACGACAAACCCTGAAGACCTACGACACCAAACCCTGAAGACCTACGACCTCAAACCCTGAAGACCTACGACGACAAACCCCGAAGACCTACGACACCAAACCCTGAAGACCTACGACCTCAAACCCTGAAGACCTACGACGACAAACCCTGAAGACCTACGACACCAAACCCCGAAGACCTACGACACCAAACCCCGAAGACCTACGACCTCAAACCCTGAAGACCTACGACGACAAACCCTGAAGACCTACGACACCAAACCCTGAAGACCTACGACACCAAACCCTGAAGACCTACGACACCAAACCCTGAAGACCTACGACGACAAACCCTGAAGACCTACGACACCAAACCCTGAAGACCTACGACACCAAACCCTGAAGACCTACGACACCAAACCCTGAAGACCTACGACACCAAACCCTGAAGACCTACGACACCAAACCCTGAAGACCTACGACGACAAACCCTGAAGACCTACGACCTCAAACCCCGAAGACCTACGACCTCAAACCCTGAAAACTTGACTTAAACACGTCTCCAGTAAAATAAAACAGCACCAAACCTGAAAAAGAACATTTCAAACTCCAGATGTGAGCTCCGGTTTGCTCCGGTTTGCTCCGGTTTGCTCCGGTTTGCTCCGGACAGCAGCACATTTCAGGAGACGAGTCCCGGATTTCAATATTTAGACGTTTGAGCCGCTGGAAAAACATTTAAGCTGCTCCGTGTGTCGCTGGGTTAAGATAAATATGTAGCATTAATATAAAAGAAACTTCAGATATTCTGTGTGCAAATGATGTTGGACACAACTGCACTGTGACGTGAAAACTACAGACCGGAGTACAGACCGGGTACAGACCGGGTACAGACCGGGTACAGACCGGGTTTAGGCCGAGTTTAGGCCGAGTTTAGGCCGGGTTTAGGCCGAGTTTAGGCCAGGTTTATCCTGATTGAATTCTTCATTTAGCCCTGATTGAAACTTATTTTGGTCCTGGTTTAGTTCTGGTTTAGTCTCTGATATAATCCTGGTTGAATTCTTGTTTAGTCCTGATTGAGACCTGGTTCTATACTGGTTTAATCTTGGGTTTAGTTCTCGGTCAGTTCCTGTTTTAGTCCCTGGTTTTAGTCCCTGGTTTAGTCCTGGTTCAGACCTGGTTCAGACCTGGTTCAGTCCTGGTTTAGTCCTGGTTTAGTCCTGGTTTAGCCCTGGTTTAGTCCTGGTTTATGCTCCTGTCTTGTCTCCAGCCCTTTCACAGTTAATAATAATAATGAAAACCTCATTAGTTTAAATGTTTGAAGCTGAAGCTGAAGTCTCTGCTCCACACCTGCAGAAGCTGAAGTCTCTGCTCCACACCTGCAGAAGCTGAAGTCTCTGCTCCACACCTGCAGAAGCTGAAGTCTCTGCTCCACATCTGCAGAAGCTGAAGTCTCTGCTCCACACCTGCAGAAGCTGAAGTCTCTGCTCCACATCTGCAGAAGCTGAAGTCTCTGCTCCACATCTGCAGAAGCTGAAGTCTCTGCTCCACACCTGCAGAAGCTGAAGTCTCTGCTCCACACCTGCAGAAGCTGAAGTCTCTGCTCCACACCTGCAGAGGCTGAAGTCTCTGCTCCACACCTGCAGAAGCTGAAGTCTCTGCTCCACACCTGCAGAAGCTGAAGTCTCTGCTCCACACCTGCAGAAGCTGAAGTCTCTGCTCCACACCTGCAGAAGCTGAAGTCTCTGCTCCACACCTGCAGAAGCTGAAGTCTCTGCTCCACACCTGCAGAAGCTGAAGTCTCTGCTCCACACCTGCAGAAGCTGAAGTCTCTGCTCCACACCTGCAGAGGCTGAAGTCTCTGCTCCTGCACTTCTGTAATGATCAGAACTCATAAAGACCCTTTAAATGTCATGGATATTATTTCATTTATTGACTTTAATCATATTTAAATGGAGTTTTGTGGGGAGGAAGCAGCTTCCAGCATCAGATACTGTTTGTTACTGTTCTTTTGTCTTTTCTGTTTTTATCTGTTTGTTTACACGTCTATGAAATAAATCTGGGACTGTTTTATTTTCCACAGTTTTTTGCATAAAATCAAGTTCATATTTTGATTTAACTTCATATTATAATGCAAAAAAAAGCAGTTTTGACCTCCTTATATAATAATAATAATAATTTCTTTCCAAAAACGGTAAAATCAGCTCCAGATTTTGCACTTGTTCTTTTTAAAATAATAATTTCGTGCATTTTTAAAACACTGGACGACGTCTTTGCAAAAAAAACTGTGGACGCTGAAACTTCACATTTGGAAGAGTGTTTTTGTGGAGCTGTTACACGGATACCTCACTGTGGTTTTCAAACGTCCAAAGTCCTGTACAAACCTGTGTTTGTGTCACTGTAAACCACTCTTTTTTAGATTTTCAAAGCCATTTCCTGGTGTGGGGGGCGGGAGTTGTGATATTTCGGTTGTTTTATGCAGCACATTGCAGCGAACACGTCTTATTTTCATACTTGTGAGAAAAGAATGACCTGTACATTTGTAAATATGTAATTCTAATGTTAAAAACGAGACGGCTTTAATAAAGTTCAACTGGTTTCCTTAAAAATGACTCGTGATTAAGAACTGCAGAGGCGCTTTTATTTTGAAATCTCCACCAGACCTGGTCGGACCTGGTTTAGACCTGGTTTAGACCTGGTTCAGACCTGGTTTAGACCTGCTTTAGACCTGGTTTAGACCTGGTTCAGACCTGGTTTAGACCTGGTTTAGACCTGTTTTAGACCTGGTTTAGACCTGGTTTAGACCTGGTTTAGATCTAGTTTAGACCTGGTTTAGACCTGGTTTAGAATTGGGTTAGTCCTGTTTTAGACCTGTTTTAGCCCCTGTTTTAGACCTGTTTTAGACCTGGTTCAGACCTGGTTCAGACTTGGGTTAGTCCCAGTTTTAGACCTGGTTTAGACCCGGTTTAGTCCCACTCAGGCACTGCTTTTGAACTATTTAAGGCCTATTTTTTCCTGGTTTAGTCCCTGGTTTAGTCCCTGGTTTAGTCCCTGGTTTAGTCCTGGTTCAATTCTGCTTTAGTGCTATTTAGACTTGAAGTAGTCCTGGTTTAGTTCTTGGTTTAGTCCCACTCAGGTACTGATTTACTACTATTTAAGACCTACTCTTAGACCTCTGCAGCTTTAGAACCACAAACTGTATAAAATAAATAAACACATTTATTAATTCTTTAAAAAATACTAAATAAAAATACATATATATGGTCTATAGTTAGAGGCCTACAGTCGCCTACTTGCCAAATATAAATACTAAAAGTAAAATAAGCACTAAAAACCTCAAACTACATGAAAGTTTGGGACGTTATTTCGGCAGAATCATTAATGTTTAATCCAATTCAACAAATACGGCGTCAATATACGGGAAAAGTTCCGTATTTTGGCCGCAATAAACTGATAAAATTATGGATTAAATTGATTTATTATTGTCTGTTGTTCCCACGTGATCCGCCTCCTCCAATCAGCGCGCTCCTTTTACCTTCTATTTAACTTCACTCCGGAGGCGCTTTTCGGGGACATTTCTGATTTTATTTCCGTGTCTTTCGGGGTAAAACTCGCCCCGTGGCCGCGCGGGGCCGTGACGCTGCGTGACCGCGGGGCTGCGGGGCGAAACGCGCGTGAAAAGTGCGACAAAAGCGGCGTCAGAGCGCGTGAGTGGAAAGATACTGGCGTCAAGCGTACGCGACGTCACCACGCACACACCGGAAACGAGCGGCAGAGGCATAATAAAACAGGAAGCAGAAAGATTATCGCTTTCACAATAAAACCAAAGCGTCAATGAACGTAACAATAAAGTTCTCGTATTAAATTTGGAGACATTTGATAGGAAATAGAACTGGAGCTATTGCAAAAATGCTGAATAATATTATTTTTAAGATATTTCCCATGATAATTATAATTTTAATATAAATAATATCGTGTTATTTTAAATGTTTTAGACCCAAACTTTATTGATCCACAGGGAAACTCATCACAATATAATATAATAATGAAGAGTAAAAAATAAAAATGTTATGATAAATTCTAAATAAATAGCATATTAAATATTAAAGAAATATTTTTGGATACTTTGAAATTATATCTGCTTTTATTTGAGTCCTGTAGTCGCTCAATTAAATCCACTTAAATAAGTTTGAAAGTAAAACATTTGTCCTGAATTGTGCTGAACTGTCTGATTTCTTAATGTAGTTGTCAATACATTTTTAATTCCTGTTATTTGCTGTGAATTTGTGTTTTGTTTTGATGACATTAAAAGCTGTTTTTTGGTTCATTTGCAGAGAGAAAAGTGTAATTTCAGTTTGTCTTTATTAAAGCTCCACTGAGCCACAGCCGCCCCGGGTCTGACTGAGGAAAACATGGCGGTCAGTCTGGGGTCTGCGCCTCTCTGACCTTTTGTCCAAGTGGAACTGAACTGTAAACCTTTGTGTTATGGGGCAATAGCAACTCAACCAGCTGTGCCACGAGTCCAGGTTTAGTTCTGATTTAGTCCTTATTCAGATGAGTCCTGATTGAGACTTGGTTTGGTACTGATTAAATCCCCTGCTTTAGCTCCAAATTAGTCCTGGTTTAGTCCTGGTTTTAGTCCTGGTTTAGTCCTGGTGTTAGTCTTGGTTTAGCTCCAACTTAATCCTGGTTTAGTCCTGGTTTTAATCTTGGTTTAGTCCTGGTTTTAGTCCTGGTTTTAGTCCTGGTTTTAGTCCTGGTTTTAGTCCTGGTTTAGTCCTGGTTTTAGTCTTGGTTTAGTCTTGGTTTTAGTCTTGGTTTAGTCTTGGTTTAGTCCTGGTTTTAGTCCTGGTTTTTGTCCTGGTTTAGTCCTGATTTAGTCCTGATTTAGTCTTGGTTTAGACCCTGACTCAGTCCCTGGTTTAGTCCTGATTTAGTCTTGGTTTAGACCCTGACTCAGTCCCTGGTTTAGTCCTGGTTTAGTCCTGATTTAGTCTTGGTTTAGACCCTGACTCAGTCCCTGGTTTAGTCCTGTTTTAGTCCTGATTTAGTCTTGGTTTTAGTCTTGGTTTAGTCCTGGTTTAGTCCTGTTTTATTCCCTGTCACAAAAGTAGAAAGCCTTAATTGTTTGAAGCTTGGATTAAAGTGTAAACCTTTGTGTTATAGGGCAATAACTTAACCAGCTGCGCCGCCGTCCGCCTCGGGTCCGCCTCGGGTTTTACTTTCTCATTTTATTTCAGTATTTCTGCGGCTGCGTTTTAGTTTTAGCGCGGCTTTTATTTTCCAAATCGCTCCCGGATGCGCCGCGTGTTGTCGCCTCCGACTTTACGCACGGCAGGAGCGATACCCGATGGACATAAGCGCCCGTTTCTGCGCTGTTTCGTGTCGGTTTTTCACCCGAATCCGCCGCTCTCCTCCCACCCACTGACCCGGGCACCGAGCAGCCCAGACGCCGAGTGGAGTGTGAAGTCCTCCCCGCTGTAAGTACCGTCTCCCCGGGCCAGCGAGCTCCAGCCCCGCGCGGAACTGTGCCCTTGACAACTCCAGCGCGGACTGACAGCGCTAAAAATCAAACTTCACCCGCGTTTATGGCAACTGAACCGTCCAAAAGTGCGTGTGCGTGTTGATTTGGCGCGTGGGTTTGTGCGTAATGCGCTGAACCCGTGCGCATTGCTCGAGGACAGGGGTGTAGCCTCAGATCCACATTGTCTGGCTCTGTTTACTCGGTCCAACCCGCGCACTTTTACGCACGGACGCGCCAGCTCCATTTCGTGTCAATAGACAACTTTGGGAGGCGTCCGTGCGCATAAATCCGCGTCTTTAACTCGCGTAAAATGGTGTTTTTTTGTGCCATTGCTACGTTACTTTACACGGCCAGCGTAACGAGCGTAAGGCGACGCACAAGGAAAACAAACGCACGTCCGGTCACGTCCTTCACAGTAAAACCTGAGCGGACTGCGGGGATACAGGAGATGGGTCAAATGTAGAGACTAGAACTGATCTGTCTTAGGTTTAAACAGTTGAAATGTGAAATTAAATGATTATAATTATATTCTCTGATCTCTGTCCTAATGTCGTTTCCTCACCACAAACAGACCTGGAGTTGTGTTTCATTCACATGTTGAACACACAAACAAACCTGCACATTTAGGCTGAGTCTAAACCATGTCTAAACTGGGTCTAAACTGCACCCTGTAACTTTTCTCGCGTCTGATGTTATTACTTGGTCTGAAATGCTCCAGAATACGGAATTAAACTCGTCATTCGTCATCTCACAGGTATTTGAGTGTGAAAGAGACGGGCAGAAAATGTGTAAACTTTATAAACAGCTGCTTTAATGATCAGACGTAGTGTTTTTTTGTTTGTTTCGAGCGGTGGATTCTCGTGTTCACCTCGTCTGCTGTCGTGTCATTTGGCAAAACACTTTCTGCCGCATTTCAGGTTTTACTTCCCCGTGTGTGCGGTTTGTAGGACTTGGCGTGGACTCCGAGGAGATTATCCTGAGTAGTTCTTGGATATTTGAAATATGTGAGAGACGAATGAGTCACGGATCAGACGGTCGCACCTACCTGTCACCGCGCCCTTTCAAAATAAGAGCGCCTACCTGTCACCGCGCCCTTTCAAAATAAGAGCACCTACCTGTCACCGCGCCCTTTCAAAATAAGAGCGCCTACCTGTCACTGCGCCCTTTCAAAATAAGAGCGCCTACCTGTCACCGCGCCCTTTCAAAATAAGAGCACCTACCTGTCACTGCGCCCTTTCAAAATAAGAGCGCCTACCTGTCACTGCGCCCTTTCAAAATAAGAGCGCCTACCTGTCACTGCGCCCTTTCACAATAAGAGCACCTACCTGTCACCGCGCCCTTTCAAAATAAGAGCGCCTACCTGTCACCGCGCCCTTTCAAAATAAGAGCACCTACCTGTCACTGCGCCCTTTCAAAATAAGAGCACCTACCTGTCACTGCGCCCTTTCAAAATAAGAGCGCCTACCTGTCACCGCGCCCTTTCAAAATAAGAGCACCTACCTGTCACCGCGCCCTTTCAAAATAAGAGCACCTACCTGTCACCGCGCCCTTTCAAAATAAGAGCACCTACCTGTCACCGCGCCCTTTCAAAATAAGAGCACCTACCTGTCACTGCGCCCTTTCAAAATAAGACCGCCTACCTGTCACTGCATCCTTTCAAAATAAGAGCGCCTACCTGTCACCGCGCCCTTTCAAAATAAGAGCACCTACCTGTCACTGCGCCCTTTCAAAATAAGAGCACCTACCTGTCACTGCGCCCTTTCAAAATAAGAGCGCCTACCTGTCACTGCGCCCTTTCAAAATAAGAGCACCTACCTGTCACTGCGCCCTTTCAAAATAAGAGCACCTACCTGTCACTGCGCCCTTTCAAAATAAGAGCGCCTACCTGTCACTGCGCCCTTTCAAAATAAGAGCACCTACCTGTCACTGCGCCCTTTCAAAATAAGAGCGCCTACCTGTCACCGCGCCCTTTCAAAATAAGAGCGCCTACCTGTCACCGCGCCCTTTCAAAATAAGAGCACCTACCTGTCACTGCGCCCTTTCAAAATAAGAGCGCCTACCTGTCACTGCGCCCTTTCAAAATAAGAGCGCCTACCTGTCACTGCGCCCTTTCAAAATAAGAGCGCCTACCTGTCACTGCGCCCTTTCAAAATAAGAGCGCCTACCTGTCACTGCGCCCTTTCAGAATAAGAGCGCCTACCTGTCACCGCGCCCTTTCAAAATAAGAGCACCTACCTGTCACCGCGCCCTTTCAAAATAAGAGCACCTACCTGTCACCGCGCCCTTTCAAAATAAGAGCGCCTACCTGTCACCGCGCCCTTTCAAAATAAGAGCACCTACCTGTCACTGCGCCCTTTCAAAATAAGAGCACCTACCTGTCACTGCGCCCTTTCAAAATAAGAGCACCTACCTGTCACCGCGCCCTTTCAAAATAAGAGCACCTACCTGTCACTGCGCCCTTTCAAAATAAGAGCACCTACCTGTCACCGCGCCCTTTCAAAATAAGAGCACCTACCTGTCACCGCGCCCTTTCAAAATAAGAGCGCCTACCTGTCACTGCGCCCTTTCAAAATAAGAGCGCCTACCTGTCACCGCGCCCTTTCAAAATAAGAGCGCCTACCTGTCACTGCGCCCTTTCAAAATAAGAGCGCCTACCTGTCACTGCGCCCTTTCAAAATAAGAGCGCCTACCTGTCACTGCGCCCTTTCAAAATAAGAGCACCTACCTGTCACTGCGCCCTTTCAAAATAAGAGCACCTACCTGTCACTGCGCCCTTTCAAAATAAGAGCCCACTCTGCAGTCTGCACACCTTCTTTAGACCTTGTTTAGTCCCTGGATCAGTCCTGGTTTAGTCCCTGGTTTAGTCCCTGGTTTAGTCCTTGATTTAGACCCTGGTCTAGTCCTAGTCTAGTCCTGGTTTAATCCTGGTCTAGTCCTGGTTTAATCCCTGGTTTAGTCCTTGATTTAGAACCCTGGTTCAGTCCTGGTTCTTGCCTGGTCTGTAGTCCTGGTCTAGTCCTGTTTTAGTCCCGGTTCAGTCCTGGTCCAGTCCTGGTCCAGTCCTATACGAAGGCCCTGACAGCTGCAGATTAAAGCGATTACATAAGAGTTTCTTGAGGATTATTCGGTTCATTTGAGCAGAAAAAAATCCAGTTCAATAAAAATCAGAAAAATCTCACCAAAATCACGGAAAAGCATCTGAATTACACGATCAGAGTCTGGGTTTAGTCCTGGTTTAGTCCCTGGCTCAGTCTCATCTTATTTCTGTTTTAAATCTTGATTTGGCTCCTGGTTTAGTCCCTCTTAAATTCCCATAGGGAGAACATGTTTAGTCCTGGTTTAGTCCTGGTTTAGTCCCTGGCTCGGTCTCATTTTATTTCTGTTTTAAATCTTGATTTGGCTCCTGGTTTAGTCCCTCTTAAATTCCCATAGGGAGAACATGTTTAGTCCTGGTTTAGTCTTGGTTTAGTCTTGGTTTAGTCTTGGTTTAGTCTTGGTTTAGTCCTGGTTTAGTCTTGGTTTAGTCTTGGTTTAGTCTTGGTTTAGTCCTGGTTTAGTCCT
Source organism: Odontamblyopus rebecca (assembly GCA_030686955.1). Lineage (NCBI taxonomy): Eukaryota > Metazoa > Chordata > Actinopteri > Gobiiformes > Gobiidae > Odontamblyopus > Odontamblyopus rebecca. Next base: position 2,039,352 of record CM060675.1, read on the forward strand.
GGTTTAGTCTTGGTTTAGTCCTGGTTTAGTCCTGGTTTAGTCCTGCTTTAGTCTTGGTTTAGTCCTGGTTTAGTCCTGGTTTAGTCCTGGTTTAGTCCTGGTTTAGTCCTGGTTTATATGGACAGTTTATTTGTTCTGAAGTTTATTTTTGTTTTGGACCAAATCAGGAGTGAGTCTTGTGATCCAAATGAGACTCAAAAGCCACAAATCCTCAAAAAAACTCAAACTTTACACAAAAAGTTTCAGAAACAGAGAAATAAATGAGTGAAGTTCTTTACCGTCTGCGCTCGTTCCTCTTGTGTCCTGCAAAACACGAACATCAGCCATTAGAACCGGAGTGAAGTTTTGTTTTGTTTTACTTTGGACAGAATGGAACAAAAAGATAAACCAGAACAATCGGAGCATCGTTAAAGGCCCGTGTGGTTTCAGAATAAGAGCCCGGTGTGTGTGTGTGTTCCAGGTCCAGTGCTTTTATTGTGAAGGGCCAACATGCCGCTGTTTGGAAAGTCCCACAAAAGTCCGAGCGAGATCGTCAAGATCCTGAAGGAAAACCTCAACATCCTGGTCAAGCAGGAGAAGAAGGCCGACAAGGTGAGTCCAGACCGGGTTCAGACCGGGTCCAGCCCGGGTTCAGTCCCGGTTCAGTCCCCGTTCAGTCCCGATTCAGTCCCCGTTCAGTCCCGATTCAGTCCCGGTTTAGTCCCGGTCCAGTCCCGGTCCAGTCCCGGTCCAGTCCCGGTCCAGTCCCGGTCCAGTCCCGGTCCAGTCCCGGTTCAGTCCTGGTTCAGTTCTTCAGATTATATTGAGTGAATGTGAGAGTTGACTGGAGTTTGTGATGTTCTCACACGGCTTTGTTAAAGTTATCAGCACCATGAAAGAGAACAGGACTAAACCAGGACTAAACCGGGTCTAAACGGGGACTAAACCAGGTCTAAATCAGGACTAAGCCAGAACCAAACCAGAACTAAACCAGGGAGTTAACTAGGATTAAAACAGGACAAAAATGTATTGAAATGATGTGACAGCGCCCCCTGTGGAGGTCCCACCAGGAGGAGGACCCGGGGAAGACCCAGGACTCACTGGAGGGACTGTCTCTGGACCTGGGACCACGGGTCCTTCAGAGACTTCAGAGGACCTGTCCAAATGCCTGGGCTGTAACATGTCCCTGTGTTTCCTTAGGCGTCGGAGGAGGTGTCCAAATGCCCGGGCTGTAACATGTCCCTGTGTTTCCTTAGGCGTCGGAGGAGGTGTCCAAATGCCTGGGCTGTAACATGTCCCTGTGTTTCCTTAGGCGTCGGAGGAGGTGTCCAAATGCCTGGGCTGTAACATGTCCCTGTGTTTCCATAGGCGTCGGAGGAGGTGTCCAAATGCCTGGGCTCTTACATGTCCCTGTGTTTCCTCAGGCGTCGTAGGAGGTGTCCAAATGCCCGGGCTGTAACATGTCCCTGTGTTTCCTTAGGCGTCGGAGGAGGTGTCCAAATGCCCGGGCTGTAACATGTCCCTGTGTTTCCATAGGCGTCGGAGGAGGTGTCCAAATGCCCGGGCTGTAACATGTCCCTGTGTTTCCATAGGCGTCGGAGGAGGTGTCCAAATGCCTGGGCTGTAACATGTCCCTGTGTTTCCATAGGCGTCGGAGGAGGTGTCCAAATGCCTGGGCTGTAACATGTCCCTGTGTTTCCATAGGCGTCGGAGGAGGTGTCCAAATGCCTGGGCTCTTACATGTCCCTGTGTTTCCATAGGCGTCGGAGGAGGTGTCCAAATGCCTGGTGTCCATGAAGGAGATCTTGTACGGCAGTAACGATAAAGAGCCGCACACGGAGACCGTGGCCCAGCTCGCTCAGGAGCTCTACACCAGCGGCCTCCTGCTCAGCCTCGTGGAGCACCTGCAGCTCATAGACTTCGAGGTACTACTACAGTACTGGAAAAATACTACTGAAACTACTGAAACTACTACTACAAAACTTCAGTCTAGCCTCTGCTTCAGTCCCGGTTTAGTCCCGGTCTAGTCCCGGTCCAGTCCCGGTCTAATCCCGTCTCTGTGTTCCAGGGGAAGAAGGACGTGTGTCAGATCTTTAATAACATCCTGAGGCGACAGATCGGGACCCGGAGCCCCACAGTCGAGTACTTCTGCTCCCACAGCGAGGTCCTCTTCATCCTCCTGAGAGGGTAAGAACTGAACCGGGACTGAACTGGGACTGAACCGGGACTAAAGGAGGACTAAAGCATTAAACCAGCACTAAACGGTAGATGAAACCTGGTCTAAACCTGGTCTAAACCTGGTCTAAACCTGGTCTAAACCTGGTCTAAACCTGGTCTAAACCTGGTCTAAACCTGGTCTAAACCTGGTCTGTCTCTGGTCTCTGGTCTAACCCCGGTCTGTCTCTGGTCTCTGGTCTAACCCCGGTCTGTCTCTGGTCTAACCCCGGTCTCTCTCTGGTCTCTGGTCTAACCCCGGTCTCTCTCTGGTCTAACCCCGGTCTCTCTCTGGTCTAACCCCGGTCTCTCTCTGGTCTCTGGTCTAACCCCGGTCTCTCTCTGGTCTCTGGTCTGACCCCGGTCTCTCTCTGGTCTCTGGTCTAACCCCGGTCTCTCTCTGGTCTAACCCCGGTCTCTCTCTGGTCTCTGGTCTAACCCCGGTCTCTCTCTGGTCTCTGGTCTAACCCCGGTCTCTCTCTGGTCTCTGGTCTAACCCCGGTCTCTCTCTGGTCTCTGGTCTAACCCCGGTCTCTCTCTGGTCTCTGGTCTGACCCCGGTCTCTCTCTGGTCTCTGGTCTAACCCCGGTCTCTCTCTGGTCTCTGGGCTCTGGTCTAACCCCGGTCTGTCTCTGGTCTCTGGTCTAACCCCGGTCTCTCTCTGGTCTCTGGGCTCTGGTCTAACCCCGGTCTGTCTCTGGTCTCTGGTCTAACCCCGGTCTCTCTCTGGTCTCTGGTCTAACCCCGGTCTCTCTCTGGTCTAACCCCGGTCTCTCTCTGGTCTAACCCCGGTCTCTCTCTGGTCTCGGTCTTAGGTATGAGACCGCTCAGGTGGCGCTGAACTGTGGGATTATGCTGCGCGAGTGCATTCGTCACGAGGCTTTGGCCAAAATCGTGCTTCACTCTGAGGAGTTCCATCGATTCTTCCACTACGTCGAGATGTCCACGTTCGACATCGCCTCAGACGCCTTCGCCACCTTCAAGGTCCAGGAAAACGACTTTAACTGTCAAACTGTTTACACTGTTTACACACTTCACAGTAGTGATCTGTCCTCGTGTCGTTTCCTCCTCACAAACAAACCCTGAACTCTTTTACTTCTCGTTCTTTAGGATCTACTGACGAGACATAAAGTTCTGGTGGCTGAATTCCTCGAACAAAACTACGACGCAGTGAGTACGACTTTACCAAACACAACGTTTTCACTGCCGTCATTTCGGAAACTCTTAAAATCTTTGTCAATTCTTTTCAGGTTTTTGCAGATTATGAAAAACTGCTTCATTCTGAAAACTACGTCACCAAACGCCAGTCTCTAAAGGTCAGGACTAAACCAGGACTGAACCAGGACTGAACCAGGACTGAACCAGGACTGAACCAGGACTGAACCAGGACTAAACCAGGACTGAACCAGGACTAAACCAGGACTGAACCAGGACTAAACCAGGACTGAACCAGGACTGAACCAGGACTAAACCAGGACTGAACCAGGACTGAACCAGGACTGAACCAGGACTGAACCAGGACTGAACCGGGACTAAACCGGGTCTAAACCGGGTCTAAACCGGGTCTAAGCGGGTGTTTTGTTGCAGCTTCTGGGTGAGCTGCTGTTGGACCGACATAACTTCACGGTCATGACTCGTTACATCAGCAAAACGGAGAATCTCAAACTCATGATGAACCTGCTGAGGGACAAAAGCGCCAACATTCAGTTCGAGGCTTTCCACGTCTTCAAGGTCTCCTCCCCCTCTCCTCCCTCTGCGCCTTCCCCTCTCCTCCCTCTGCGCCTCCTCCCTCTGCACCTCCCCCTGCGCCTCCCTCTGCGTCTCCCCCTCTCCTCCCCCTCTGCGTCTCCCCCTCTCCTCCCTCTGCGCCTCCCCCTCCCTCCTCCCTCTCCTCTCTCTCCTCCCCCTCCCCCCTCTGCGCCTCCTCCCTCTCCTCCTCCCTCTCCGCCTCCTCCCCTCTCCTCCCCTCTCCCCCCTCTCCTCCCCCCTCTCCTCCCCCCTCTCCTCCCTCTGCGCCTCCATTTTCATAACCTCCCTTCGCCTCTTTCCTCCAGGTTTTCGTGGCGAACCCGAATAAGACTCAGCCGATCGTGGACATCCTCCTGAAGAACCAAACCAAACTCATCGACTTCCTGTCCAACTTCCAGAAGGACCGGACGGACGACGAACAGTTCAACGACGAGAAGACCTATTTAATCAAACAGATCCGCGACCTGAAGAAGCCCGCCTCCTAAAGCCTCCTAAAGCCTCCTAAAGCCTCCGCGCACAAACTAAACCCGTCTATTTAAATAAGCAACTTCGGAGACTCTTATTGTGAAGGTTCTCAATCACTGATCACTTCCTGTATTTTATTTTGTTCATCCGTCGCATGTTTTTGATTTGCTCAGCTTCAGGGGGCCAGCGCTTAAAAACTAAACCAAGGATTTAAACCATTTTCCATTTTCCATTTTCGATTCTCTTACTTTGAAAAGGCCTGACTGCCTAATAGACTTTTAGTTTGAAAATCCCACATTTCTAAAGCCACGTTTAAAATAATTAGTTTCACTTTCACTCGGCGAAAACTGAAGCGTCAGATTTGCAAATTTGGCCTCAAAACTACAAATTCACAACATTTATTTCAGACCTGAATAAATAAAACACGATGAGAATACGGGAATATTTCTGAAATGTACGCAGAAAATTCCAGAAATTCCAACCACGGATTAAAACTCCGCTCTGGTTTGCAAAAAAATGTGAAGAAATATTTAAAAGTCTCCCTTAACAATATACGTCTTTAAAAATATGGATTCAAAACGGAAATTGCACTGAAATGACGGGAACAAATTAAACTATAACTGCAAAAATTTAAGGAAAATAATTTAAAAAAAATAAATATTGTCGCGAAAGATCGAAAACAGTCAGAGCCACGTTTCATTTGCATTTAAGAATCCGGTTCCTAAATTATAATTGAGAAATAATACGGAATATCTCTGAAATTTACGCAGAAATTTCCAGAAATTCCAAATACGGATTAAAACGAGACTCTGTAAAAAAAAAATGGGATGAAATATTTAAAAAGTCTTCCTTAAAACGATCCAGTGAACAGGGAGTGTGTTGTGCTCTGAAGGGGGAGTGACTTAGAGCAGAGAGCGACACAGTGATCTAAACAAATTCAAATGAAGGATTATTTTATGTTTTTTGTATTTTTAATCCCTGGTCCTCTTCGCTGGCGGCCGATAGCACTTTCTGTAAAAATGAAGAAAATTTTGCAAATAATTGTGTCTTTTTAAATTTTTTCTCATGCTTTTATTTTGAAACTAGTGCCATCCTTTGAGGCTTTTATTGTTGTGAACATCATTTACATCTTATTTACATATTATTTGCATATTGATTACGGAGATCAAAGAGGTGCCTTTTATTTTTCGAATAATTCGTGTTTTTTTCTGTACTTCGGGGGAGCTTAATTTGAATGGAAAATGTTTTGATTAAGCAGTGAACCTTCATCATTTTGGAGATTTTTGTCCATTTTTGAATATTTCTGTACAGTTTTTTCAAATTTACACTTTTTTTGGAGTTGCCAATTCACTCACGAAGAGAGTTATGCTGAAGATCTAATGATTCTAACGTAGACTAACACTTTAAATGTTTCAGTTTCACGCCACAAACAGCAAAAATATAACAAAAAGCGAAGGTTTTTTTCAAATTTCTTCAGGAACTTTCAGAAAACAGCGGTGACGTCATTAAAAATATGAATAAAAAATGGAAACGGCACTGAAAATACTGGTACAAATGAAAATATTACTGTCGCATAATTGAGAAATAATCTGCAAATTCTTCAAAGTCAAATTTTTCCGCTAAATAACGTATGCTAAATACTACTAAAGGTTTACAAATTCATATGAGTGATTCAAAATTAAATCAAAATAAAACTATTCTGATTTTTTATTCTGATTATTGTGTAACTATCTTAAAATATAAACTGGAAATTCAAATCTGTAACTGGACTAAATCAAAAGCTTCGGCGCTCGTCAGTCCGAGAACGTTTTGAAATTTGAGCTAGAAATTTCAAGGAGAAAAATGTGTAATTCCAAACGTGGATTAAAACCCCGCACACTCCGCTGTAAAACAGAACAGTTGTAATTATTGTAAATCTTGCTCAATTTAATTAATAATTTCCCCAATTTTCTACTTTTGCCATAAATCTGTTCCGTCAGTTGGGGTTAGCCGTTAGCCGTGAGCGGTTAGCCGTTAGCGGTTAGCCGTTAGCAGTGGCAGTATTACATGTTGGCGACTCATTCTCACTCACACAGACATGATTTTGGTTTGTTTTTGATTTGCAGCTGATCGAGTCGGTTTAACGTCTGTACGAACAAAAACAATAAAAAATATGGGATGCAGCTCGAGTCTGAGGAGTTTATTTCTGTCCGGGGCGACCTGTCCCAGCAGATTAATACAAAACCAGAGATTTGTCCCAGTTTTGTACAAGAAATGTCCCAGTGTCCCTATTTTGGACCAGTTTGGAGGATTTAGTGTCATTTGTTTGGGTAAAATACAGAAAACTGCACAGATACAGAACAGTAGCACTGACGACGGCACTTTAATGGAACAAATGTGTGAACAAAGCCGCCATCTTGGTACTGGGTAATGCTGCTTTAAAGTCCCAAGATTAGTCCTGATTCAACACTGGTTTAGTCTCTGGTTTAGACCTGGTTTAGGCCTGGATTAGTCCTGGTTTTAGTCCTGGTTTAGTCCTGGTTTAGTCCTGGTTTAATCCTGGTGTAGACCTGGTTCAGTCCTGGTTTAGTTCCTGGTTCAGTTCTAGTTTAGTCCTGCTTCAGTCCTGTTTTAGTCTTGCTTTAGTCCTGGTTTAGACCTAGTTCAGTCCCGTTTTAATCCTGGTTTTAGTCCTGGTTTAGTCCCTGGTTCAGTTCTAGTTTAGTCCTGCTTCAATCCTGGTTCAGTCCTGTTTTAGTCTTGGTTTAGTCCTGGTTTAGTCCCTGGTTCAGTTCTAGTTAATCCTTGTTTCTCTTCGCTGATCCTGTGAAAAACTTGACCTTAGCCCATGGAAGCCAGTACCAAGATGGCGGCGATATTAACGCTAAGAGGCTGAACGTGACATCCACTGTTTACATCTATGGAAAACGAGCATAAAGCGAAAAAGCCACAAGTGCGTCGAGAAAGGACAAAGTCACGCTCGTCTCACCGTTTTATTTCTACCAAACATCCCAACCCGGGTGTGTCCCAGTTTTCAATTTAGAGAATCTGGTCAAACTATTTCTGTCATTTTTAAATTATGAGAAATGATGAGGGGATTTTTAAAGAATTCTCCAAACGTCTGATCCACAAACGTTTCTCAGGGATCAGAACCATAAACCAGGTCACGGTTAAACAGCAAACTCAGGCCTGTCCTCTCCATGGAGACGACACGTAGAGACCGGACCTCAGAAATGTTCCGTAGTGCAGCTTTGTGCCTGTGCTCACCTGTGGAAGGATCCGTGCTGCCCGGCCCACAGGGGGAGCCAGAGAGCGCAGGGTTTGGGCTTTTTCTTTTTCACTGCAATACAAGAAAACCAACTAAATGAATAAATGTATGAAACAAAAACAAACATTTAGAGCGTGGGGATTATTATAGTTAAACATTTAGAGCGTGGGGATTATTATAGTTAAACATTTAGAGCGTGGGGATTATTATAGTTAAACATTTAGAGCGTGGGGATTATTATAGTTAAACATTTAGAGCGTGGGGATTATTATAGTTAAACATTTAGAGCGTGGGGATTATTATAGTTAAACATTTAGAGCGTGGGGATTATTATAGTTAAACATTTAGAGCGTGGGGATTATTATAGTTAAACATTTAGAGCGTGGGGATTATTATAGTTAAACATTTAGAGCGTGGGGATTATTATAGTTAAACATTTAGAGCGTAGGGATTATTATAGTTAAACATTTAGAGCGTGGGGATTATTATAGTTAAACATTTAGAGCGTAGGGATTATTATAGTTAAACATTTAGAGCGTGGGGATTATTATAGTTAAACATTTAGAGCGTGGGGATTATTATAGTTAAACATTTAGAGCGTGGGGATTATTATAGTTAAACATTTAGAGCGTGGGGATTATTATAGTTAAACATTTAGAGCGTGGGGATTATTATAGTTAAACATTTAGAGCGTGGGGATTATTATAGTTAAACATTTAGAGCGTGGGGATTATTATAGTTAAACATTTAGAGCGTGGGGATTATTATAGTTAAACATTTAGAGCGTGGGGATTATTATAGTTAAACATTTAGAGCGTGGGGATTATTATAGTTAAACATTTAGAGCGTGGGGATTATTATAGTTAAACATTTAGAGCGTGGGGATTATTATAGTTAAACATTTAGAGCGTAGGGATTATTATAGTTAAACATTTAGAGCGTGGGGATTATTATAGTTAAACATTTAGAGCGTAGGGATTATTATAGTTAAACATTTAGAGCGTGGGGATTATTATAGTTAAACATTTAGAGCGTGGGGATTATTATAGTTAAACATTTAGAGCGTGGGGATTATTATAGTTAAACATTTAGAGCGTGGGGATTATTATAGTTAAACATTTAGAGCGTAGGGATTATTATAGTTAAACATTTAGAGCGTGGGGATTATTATAGTTAAACATTTAGAGCGTAGGGATTATTATAGTTAAACATTTAGAGCGTGGGGATTATTATAGTTAAACATTTAGAGCGTGGGGATTATTATAGTTAAACATTTAGAGCATAGGGATTATTATAGTTAAACATTTAGAGCGTGGGGATTATTATAGTTAAACATTTAGAGCGTAGGGATTATTATAGTTAAACATTTAGAGCGTGGGGATTATTATAGTTAAACATTTAGAGCGTAGGGATTATTATAGTTAAACATTTAGAGCGTGGGGATTATTATAGTTAAACATTTAGAGCGTGGGGATTATTATAGTTAAACATTTAGAGCGTAGGGATTATTATAGTTAAACATTTAGAGCGTGGGGATTATTATAGTTAAACATTTAGAGCGTAGGGATTATTATAGTTAAACATTTAGAGCGTAGGGATTATTATAGTTAAACATTTAGAGCGTGGGGATTATTATAGTTAAACATTTAGAGCGTGGGGATTATTATAGTTAAACATTTAGAGCGTAGGGATTATTATAGTTAAACATTTAGAGCGTGGGGATTATTATAGTTAAACATTTAGAGCGTAGGGATTATTATAGTTAAACATTTAGAGCGTGGGGATTATTATAGTTAAACATTTAGAGCGTGGGGATTATTATAGTTAAACATTTAGAGCGTGGGGATTATTATAGTTAAACATTTAGAGCGTAGGGATTATTATAGTTAAACATTTAGAGCGTGGGGATTATTATAGTTAAACATTTAGAGCGTAGGGATTATTATAGTTAAACATTTAGAGCGTGGGGATTATTATAGTTAAACATTTAGAGCGTGGGGATTATTATAGTTAAACATTTAGAGCGTAGGGATTATTATAGTTAAACATTTAGAGCGTGGGGATTATTATAGTTAAACATTTAGAGCGTAGGGATTATTATAGTTAAACATTTAGAGCGTAGGGATTATTATAGTTAAACATTTAGAGCGTAGGGATTATTATAGTTAAACATTTATGGACTGAACCAGGACTAAACCAGGATTAAACCAGGACTAAACCAGGACTAAACCAGGTCTAAACCAGGGACTGAACCAGGGACTGAACCAGGACTAAACCAGGACTGAACCAGGACTAAACCAGGCCTAAACCAGGACTAAACCAGGAGTAAACCAGGACTAAACCAGGAGTAAACCAGGTCTAAACCGGGATTAAACCAGGACTAAACCAGGAGTAAACCAGGTCTAAACCAGGTCTAAACCAGGATTAAACCAGGTCTAAACCAGGAGTAAACCAGGTCTAAACCAGGTCTAAACCAGGATTAAACCAGGTCTAAACCAGGAGTAAACCAGGACTAAACCAGGCCTAAACCAGGAGTAAACCAGGAGTAAACCAGGACTAAACCAGGGACTAAACCAGGACTAAACCAGGACTAAACCAGGACTAAACCTGCACTAAACCAGGATTTAACCAGGTCTAAACCAGAACTAAACCACGACTAAACCCTTAAAAAGTTAAAAACTCAGAATTCAGTAAATTTCCAGATTATCTCTTCATAAATTCTACAGATTTAAACTCTGAATTATTGTTAATCATTCATGAAAAAGCTTAAGTATGAGACAGGTTCAAACGCCGTGTGAATGAATATGTAAGATCCAAGTACCTGAGGGTGTTTCAGGTCCAGCAGGGGGCGCAGGGACTCCGGGCTGAGGACAGAGGCAGTTTAAATCAGGCTCACAACGACGACAGTTATACTCAAAATAAGAAACAGAACCAAAACCGTCACAGTTTAATGCCACATTTTTGTGTTTATTACAGAAAATACAGAACGGTCTCCAGCAGGTCCCAGTTTACGTCTCACATTTCACTTTCATTTCTGCTTTTCCCTTTTCTTTCCCCCGTCGTCCGTTCCTCCAGCGCCAAAACAAACGGATGGAGTTGAAATTCCATGGCACCGATTTCCCCGCAAATAAAAATAAATATATATACGTCTGTTTAAATGATGTGGAAAATACAAAAATAAAAGCGCACGTTCCTCTCTCTATGTTCTCCTTTAAATTAAACTCAGTGATTCTTAGTGTTGTGACGGTTTAAAGTGCCACAGCTCAGACTGACGGTTTAAAGAGCCACAGCTCAGACTGACGGTTTAAAGAGCCACAGCTCAGACTGACGGTTTAAAGAGCCACAGCTCAGACTGACGGTTTAAAGAGCCACAGCTCAGACTGACGGTTTAAAGTGCCACAGCTCAGACTGACGGTTTAAAGTGCCACAGCTCAGACTGACGGTTTAAAGTGCCACAGCTCAGACTGACGGTTTAAAGTGCCACAGCTCAGACTGACGGTTTAAAGTGCCACAGCTCAGACTGACGGTTTAAAGTGGCACAGCTCAGACTGACGGTTTAAAGAGCCACAGCTCAGACTGACGGTTTAAAGTGGCACAGCTCAGACTGACGGTTTAAAGAGCCACAGCTCAGACTGACGGTTTAAAGTGCCACAGCTCAGACTGACGGTTTAAAGAGCCACAGCTCAGACTGACGGTTTAAAGTGGCACAGCTCAGACTGACGGTTTAAAGAGCCACAGCTCAGACTGACGGTTTAAAGTGCCACAGCTCAGACTGACGGTTTAAAGTGGCACAGCTCAGACTGACGGTTTAAAGTGCCACAGCTCAGACTGACGGTTTAAAGAGCCACAGCTCAGACTGACGGTTTAAAGAGCCACAGCTCAGACTGACGGTTTAAAGTGGCACAGCTCAGACTGACGGTTTAAAGTGCCACAGCTCAGACTGACGGTTTAAAGAGCCACAGCTCAGACTGACGGTTTAAAGAGCCACAGCTCAGACTGACGGTTTAAAGAGCCACAGCTCAGACTGACGGTTTAAAGTGCCACAGCTCAGACTGACGGTTTAAAGTGCCACAGCTCAGACTGACGGTTTAAAGAGCCACAGCTCAGACTGACGGTTTAAAGAGCCACAGCTCAGACTGACGGTTTAAAGTGCCACAGCTCAGACTGACGGTTTAAAGAGCCACAGCTCAGACTGACGGTTTAAAGTGGCACAGCTCAGACTGACGGTTTAAAGAGCCACAGCTCAGACTGACGGTTTAAAGTGCCACAGCTCAGACTGACGGTTTAAAGAGCCACAGCTCAGACTGACGGTTTAAAGTGCCACAGCTCAGACTGACGGTTTAAAGTGCCACAGCTCAGACTGACGGTTTAAAGTGGCACAGCTCAGACTGACGGTTTAAAGTGCCACAGCTCAGACTGACGGTTTAAAGAGCCACAGCTCAGACTGACGGTTTAAAGTGCCACAGCTCAGACTGACGGTTTAAAGAGCCACAGCTCAGACTGACGGTTTAAAGTGCCACAGCTCAGACTGACGGTTTAAAGTGCCACAGCTCAGACTGACGGTTTAAAGTGCCACAGCTCAGACTGACGGTTTAAAGTGCCACAGCTCAGACTGACGGTTTAAAGTGGCACAGCTCAGACTGACGGTTTAAAGTGCCACAGCTCAGACTGACGGTTTAAAGTGCCACAGCTCAGACTGACGGTTTAAAGAGCCACAGCTCAGACTGACGGTTTAAAGTGGCACAGCTCAGACTGACGGTTTAAAGTGCCACAGCTCAGACTGACGGTTTAAAGTGCCACAGCTCAGACTGACGGTTTAAAGTGGCACAGCTCAGACTGACGGTTTAAAGTGCCACAGCTCAGACTGACGGTTTAAAGTGCCACAGCTCAGACTGACGGTTTAAAGTGGCACAGCTCAGACTGACGGTTTAAAGAGCCACAGCTCAGACTGACGGTTTAAAGAGCCACAGCTCAGACTGACGGTTTAAAGAGCCACAGCTCAGACTGACGGTTTAAAGTGCCACAGCTCAGACTGACGGTTTAAAGAGCCACAGCTCAGACTGACGGTTTAAAGAGCCACAGCTCAGACTGACGGTTTAAAGAGCCACAGCTCAGACTGACGGTTTAAAGTGCCACAGCTCAGACTGACGGTTTAAAGAGCCACAGCTCAGACTGACGGTTTAAAGTGCCACAGCTCAGACTGACGGTTTAAAGAGCCACAGCTCAGACTGACGGTTTAAAGTGCCACAGCTCAGACTCTGGGAAAGTCACGGGATTCATTTGAATTTAAATATTGCACTTTTTTCCTGTTATTTGGGTGAAGTTTGTAGTTTCGGTCCTGGTGTCGACGCAGCAAATGTGACGTAAAGAGAAAAACTGTTACCACAGCAACCAGGACGTAAACAAGGGACTAAACGGGGACTAAACCAGAGATGAAATCAGGACTAAACTGGGACTAAGCCAGGACTAAACAAGGGACTAAACCAGGACTAAACGAGGGACTAAACCAGGTCTAAAATAGGACTAAACCAAGAACTAAACCAAGAACTAAACCAAGCACTTATCAGGACTAGACCAAAGACTGAACCAGGACTAAATCAGGACTAAACCAGGTCCAAACAGGGACTATGCAGCGCAGGTATTTAGTTGTTTTTGTGATAAATCGTTACAGTTTTGGTGCTTTATAAATCTGGACCCTTCACATTTTGTTTCTGTTTTTGGACTGTGGTGAATATTGCACCTGATGCCCTCCCGTCCTTCCGCAGTCTGAACTGGTAAATATTGCACCTGATGCCCTCCCGTCCTTCCGCAGTCTGAACTGGTAAATATTGCACCTGATGCCCTCCCGTCCTTCCGCAGTCTGAACTGGTGAATATTGCACCTGATGCCCTCCCGTCCTTCCGCAGTCTGAACTGGTAAATATTGCACCTGATGCCCTCCCGTCCTTCCGCAGTCTGAACTGGTGAATATTGCACCTGATGCCCTCCCGTCCTTCCGCAGTCTGAACTGGTGAATATTGCACCTGATGCCCTCCCGTCCTTCCGCAGTCTGAACTGGTGAATATTGCACCTGATGCCCTCCCGTCCTTCCGCAGTCTGAACTGGTAAATATTGCACCTGATGCCCTCCCGTCCTTCCGCAGTCTGAACTGGTAAATATTGCACCTGATGCCCTCCCGTCCTTCCGCAGTCTGAACGTGTCTTATTTTAGCCCAGGACAAAACTCTGGAGCCAAAACTCAATCTAAACTCTCTCCTGAGGTCACGAGTTGAACTTTCAGCTACATTTATGGTCTTTTTTTTGTTCCGCGTCTTAAAACTATTTTGATAAAACGTTTAAAATAAAGCGATTTTGTTTTAAATGAACCGTGTTGACGAAGCAGCGAAACGCCCCGAACGGACGAGCAAACGAACTCTTGAGAACTCAAACCAAGAGTTGTGTTGTCACAGCTTTGGCAGAAAACGTGGAGAATTTTCTAAAATTTGAGTCCATTTTTCCCCGTCGATTATTCTCCGTTTGAATCCGGGGTTCGATGAGCGCAGAGCCTCTTGGAGTTCCGGAGGTCCGGCTCCATCTGCAGGCCATGTTTCCCCAAAAATCCGTCTGGAAAAACAGGAAGAAAACGTGAGATATTCTTGTTTCATCAAATTTTAAACCTAAATAGTCCTACAGTATCTGACAAACTGCCTTTCCTCTGCGTCAGCCTGTGTTAATGTGGTGAAATGTCCCGCAGTGGGGCTTTAAACCTGCTCTAATGTGTCCTCCTCCTCCTGCACGTTTAGTCTGGGTCTCTCTGCACAGCTCACAACACCCTGTTACACCTGGTGATGTCATCAGGTGGGAATCAAGGACTTTAAAACAGAGCTGGACACAGGTCAGAGAAGGTTCAGCATGACAAAGATAAAGGATAATTCTGTGTAAATATCTTGAACAAATGTGTAAGTAAGTGTTTATTAACAAATAAAATGTGACTAAATATAAATGATTAAAGTGTCTAAAGAAAAGACGGAAACTTACTGATGTGAAGAGACGACGAGTTTGGATCTGGACTCCTCCTCCACTGTGAACCAAACACAATACCACATTACACCACAAGAGGGAGACAAAAGAGACTAAACCAGGTCTGAACCAGGTCTGAACCAGGACTAAAGCAGGTCTAAACCAGGTCTAAACCAGGTCTAAACCAGGTCTGAACCAGGTCTAAACCAGGTCTGAACCAGGTCTGAACCAGGTCTGAACCCGGTCTAAAGCAGGTCTAAAGCAGGACTAAAGCAGAGACTAAACCAGGTCTAAAGCAGGATTAAAGCAGAGACTAAAGCAGGTTTAAAGCAGGACTAAAGCAGGTCTAAAGCAGGACTAAAGCAGGTCTAAAGCAGGACTAAAGCAGGACTAAAGCAGGACTAAAACAGGACTAAAGCAGGTCTAAAGCAGGTCTAAAGCAGGACTAAAGCAGGTCTAAAGCAGGTCTAAAGCAGGACTAAAGCAGGTCTAAAGCAGGACTAAAGCAGGACTAAAGCAGGACTAAAGCAGGACTAAAGCAGGACTAAAGCAGGACTAAAGCAGGACTAAAGCTGCCTTACATGAATGTTGTTTATTCCTGTTTTGATTTGTCTGTGTGTATGTTTTACTCATCCAAATCTTGCAACACCCTTAGAGGCAACTGTTGTTGTGATTTTGGGCGCTACAAAAATAAATTGAATTGAATTGAATTAAAGCAGGACTAAAACAGGACTAAAGCAGGACTAAAGCGGGACTAAAGCAGGACTAAAGCAGGACTAAAGCAGGACTAAAGCAGGACTAAAGCAGGACTAAAGCAGGACTAAAGCAGGACTAAAGCAGGACTAAAGCAGGACTAAAGCAGGACTAAAACAGGACTAAAGCGGGACTAAAGCGGGACTAAAGCAGGACTAAAGCAGGACTAAAGCAGGACTAAAGCAGGACTAAAACAGGACTAAAGCAGGACTAAAGCGGGACTAAAGCGGGACTAAAGCAGGACTAAAGCAGGACTAAAGCAGGACTAAAGCAGGACTAAAGCAGGACTAAAGCAGGACTAAAGCAGGACTAAAACAGGACTAAAACAGGACTAAAACAGGACTAAAGCAGGACTGGGCCAGAACTGGACCAGGACTCACAGAGTACTTGTGGACGCCCTGCAGGTGCTGGTAGCTCCTGTAGGAAATGTCTCCTTTGTCCCGGCCCTGGTCCAGGTCGGAGCTGTAGATGTGGGAGACTCCGGCCGCTCGGATCAGGGGAAGACACTCGTCACACGGACACTTGGTCACGAACAGGAGAGACGCCGCACAAGAGCCCAGATCCCCGGACCTGCAGCGAGGGCGCAGGGTTTAGCAGGTGCAGTAGTAGTAGCAGTAGTAGTAGTAGTAGTAGTAGTAGCAGTAGTAGTAGTAGTAGTAGTAGTAGTAGTAGTAGTATTTGCAGTAGTATTTGCAGTAGTATTTGCAGTAGTATTTGCAGTAGTATTAACAGTACCTGAAGGTGAGTGCGTTCTGCTCGGCGTGGATGATGTATCTGTACTTCCTCCGCTGTCGGTCTTCCTGTTTGTCGTCCATCTGAGGAAACTCGTTGAAGTGTGATCCGGACGGGTAGGCATTGAACCCACAACCCACCAGGTACAGACCCCCCATCAGAGCCGGACCACAGCCGGACTGCAACAGGAGAACCAGGTCTAAACCAGGACCGAGCCGGGACCAAACCGGGCCGAGCCGGGACCGAGCCGGGACCGAGCCGGGACCGAGCCGGGACCGAGCCGGGACCGAGCCGGGACCGAGCCGGGCCCGAGCCGGAACTGAGCCAGGGACAGACTGAGGCTACACACGACAAAGCTCCTGGATTTGTTTGTTGCGGGTTAAAAATAATTCGCGTCCACACAATGAGGCTCCTGTTGCCGCGGTTACAAGCTCCATATTTGGAAATCCTACCGCGAGTATCACAGCAACCACAAGAGCCAATCATGAGTGAGGAGGTTAAATGTGCCGCCCTCCTCAGAGCAGTGATACTCTGCACCTGCACGAACCACTGGATTTACTGATTTTTCAGAAGAAGAAGGAAACTTTTAGCTTTTATCATCAAACTTAAACTATTTAAAGTCATTGATTTATGTTCTATGTTCTGTTCTGTACCAACAACAACAGGCTGTCAATCAAACCTGTTGCTAACGCTAGGGGGAGGGGCCTCGGGGAATGAAGGCGTCTGATTGGTCCGTTATTTATGTTCAGATCTTGATTTAGGAACAAAACAGAGAAATGAAAAGTTCAGGATCCTGTGTGGCGGCTTCAGACGAACAGTTTAAGAGCAAAATGAGGAGGCTCAGAGCAGCAGGTCCAGAGAGACGAGTGGAGAACTTCCTGTTTGGCGGGTTAGCTCTGGCCACTCATATATACAGACTATGGAAATACATATGTCACACCCACTAAAACTACAAACAGGCTGTGGTGTGGACTCTGCCCGAGGCCTGGGACAGGGTCCGGTTTGGACTCCGCCTGAGGCCTGGGACAGGGTCCGGTGTGGACTCCGCCTGAGGCCTGGGGCAGGGTCCGGTTTGGACTCCGCCTGAGGCCTGGGACAGGGTCCGGTTTGGACTCCGCCCGAGGCCTGGGACAGGGTCCGGTGTGGACTCCGCCTGAGGCCTGGGACAGGGTCCGGTGTGGACTCCGCCTGAGGCCTGGGACAGGGTCCGGTGTGGACTCCGCCTGAGGCCTGGGACAGGGTCCGGTGTGGACTCCGCCTGAGGCCTGGGACAGGGTCCGGTTTGGACTCCGCCCGAGGCCTGGGACAGGGTCCGGTTTGGACTCCGCCCGAGGCCTGGGACAGGGTCCGGTTTGGACTCCGCCCGAGGCCTGGGACAGGGTCCGGTTTGGACTCCGCCCGAGGCCTGGGACAGGGTCCGGTTTGGACTCCGCCCGAGGCCTGGGACAGGGTCCGGTTTGACAGTTTAAAGTGTTAAAGTGTTTGTGAAACTCACGCGTTTTCTTTTGGCCCAGATGACGGAGCCCACGCCCAGTTTGGGGTCCTCTGGAATGAAAATCACACGTTTAGTTTGCATAAAGAGCTGAACAAGACAAGAATGAGCCTCCAGCTAGCGCCAGAACACCCCCCCTCCCTCCCCCCGGTCAGACCTGTTCTGTAAGAGAGGAGCCGAGCCTGGACCATGCAGTGAACCGCCACCTCTGCAGAGACCGGACCAGAGACCGGACCAGAGGCCAGACCAGGATCTAGGGCAGGATCTAGACCAGGATCTAGACCAGGATCTGGACCAGGATCTGGACCAGACTGAGACTGAGGAGGAGCATCTGAACTTGACCTGAGAAAACAAGATAAAGTTCAGTTTCTCCCGTTATTTGAGTGCATCTTACCCCAGTCCAGATTTATCATACTAATAGTTTGCAGTGACATCGCAGGGGAAGTCTGCATGTGTGTCTATGGTGGAATGTTCAGCCGTTTCCATAGAGATACGACGCACAGGTTCGCAAACACAGTGAAAGAAGTTTAAAGTTCGTGAGTCAGTTCTTTCTGGACAGATTGTGTTTGAATAAAGCTCAGAATAAAGTCTCACGAGCCTCAGACAGAGCAGTGCCTACAGTTAGCAGTTGTGTATTTTTCCAGACTGTTTCACCTGTAGAATCCGTAGTCCTTGTAGTGCGGGACCCCGGCGATCACGGCGGACAGGAGCTGCAGGAGCTGCTCCATGTTGTGCCTCAGGCCGCCGAAATACGGATCCACGCGGAAGTTCTCCAGACTCATGAGGGACAAAAGCTCCTGATGCTCCGAAGAACCGACCAGGAACCGAGACGAGAGGAACGTCAGGGCCCGAACTCGCTCTCTGAGGAAGAGAGGAGGTAAGACTGGACCAGGACTGGACCAGGACCAAACCAGGACTAAACCAGGACTAAACCAGGACTAAACCAGGACTGAACTGAGACTAAAACAGGAACTAAACCACAGACTAAAACAGGAACTAAACCCGGACTAAACCAGGACTAAATCAGGAGCAGAGTATGCCTCAGTAGCGCCCCCACCTGTTGAAAAGCTGCTCTAGATCCACCTCAGGTTCGTCTTCTGCGATTTTCTCCATAAAATCTCCGTTTCTGGAGGTTTCGGTCACAAACTGAGCGAGTCCGGGCGCCAGCGGCTGCAGCGGGACGCAGATGTGAGCGCGACTGTTGGATTTGAGTTTGTCTGAGGCCAACGCGTCCAGAGCTGCTTTCTCTGAGATCCGGAGCACCGAAGCATCATGGGAGGTGTAGTTCTCTGAAGGCTGAGCTCTCAACATGGACACCTCAGGGTCACCGGGCCAGAAGCAGATCTCACTCACACCAGCTGGAGACGAGGAAGAGACTCAATAATAAAATGTAATAAAGGAAATGGTATCAAACTGAAGGTTATGTAACTGCACAGAGTCTGAAGTCTATGAACAAAGGTGCAATAAAACTATGAGGAGCAGTGGTGGTAGTAGTATTTGTTGTATTTGTAGTATTCGTAGTATTGTATGTTGTACCGTTGATGATCATCTTGAGGCAGGTGGCACACGGGCGTCTGGAGAAGTACAAACTGCTCTGGGACAGTTTGGCTCCGTGCTCTAAGATGGCGGCTTGTCCAGCGTGAAGCTCTGAGCCTGAAGAGTGCAGCCCCACGACTTTCCCGTCCTTCACCACCACCAGACCCACGGGGTTTATCTAAAACAAACATGAAGAACATCACCTACAACAGCGGGACCTACAGGTTTATCTAAACCAAACATGAAGAACATCACCTACAACAGCGGGACCTACAGGTTTATCTAAACCAAACATGAAGAACATCACCTACAACACCAGACCTACAGGTTTATCTAAAACAAACATGAAGAACATCACCTACAACACCAGACCTACAGGTTTATCTAAAACAAACATGAAGAACATCACCTACAACACCAGACCTACAGGTTTATCTAAACCAAACATGAAGAACATCACCTACAACACCAGACCTACAGGTTTATCTAAAACAAACATGAAGAACATCACCTACAACACCAGACCTACAGGTTTATCTAAAACAAACATGAACAACATCACCTACAACACCAGACCTACAGGTTTATCTAAAACAAACATGAAGAACATCACCTACAACACCAGACCTACAGGTTTATCTAAACCAAACATGAAGAACATCACCTACAACACCAGACCTACAGGTTTATCTAAAACAAACATGAAGAACATCACCTACAACACCAGACCTACAGGTTTATCTAAAACAAACATGAAGAACATCACCTACAACACCAGGCCTACAGGTTTATCTCAAACACACATGAAGAACATCACCTACAACACCAGACCTACAGGTTTATCTAAACCAAACATGAAGAACATCACCTACAACACCAGACCTACAGGTTTATCTAAACCAAACATGAAGAACATCACCTACAACACCAGACCTACAGGTTTATCTAAAACAAACATGAAGAACATCACCTACAACACCAGACCTACAGGTTTATCTAAACCAAACATGAAGAACATCACCTACAACACCAGACCTACAGGTTTATCTAAACCAAACATGAAGAACATCACCTACAACACCAGACCTACAGGTTTATCTAAAACAAACATGAAGAACATCACCTACAACACCAGACCTACAGGTTTATCTAAAACAAACATGAAGAACATCACCTACAACACCAGACCTACAGGTTTATCTAAAACAAACATGAAGAACATCACCTACAACACCAGACCTACAGGTTTATCTAAACCAAACATGAAGAACATCACCTACAACACCAGACCTACAGGTTTATCTAAAACAAACATGAAGAACATCACCTACAACACCAGACCTACAGGTTTATCTAAAAC
Source organism: Odontamblyopus rebecca (assembly GCA_030686955.1). Classification (NCBI taxonomy): domain Eukaryota; kingdom Metazoa; phylum Chordata; class Actinopteri; order Gobiiformes; family Gobiidae; genus Odontamblyopus; species Odontamblyopus rebecca. The sequence continues at coordinate 2,059,876 of CM060675.1, forward strand.
AAACATGAAGAACATCACCTACAACACCAGACCTACAGGTTTATCTAAAACAAACATGAAGAACATCACCTACAACACCAGACCTACAGGTTTATCTAAAACAAACATGAAGAACATCACCTACAACACCAGACCTACAGGTTTATCTAAAACAAACATGAAGAACATCACCTACAACACCAGGCCTACAGGTTTATCTAAAACACACATGAAGAACATCACCTACAACACCAGACCTACAGGTTTATCTAAAACAAACATGAAGAACATCACCTACAACACCAGACCTACAGGTTTATCTAAAACAAACATGAACAACATCACCTACAACACCAGACCTACAGGTTTATCTAAAACAAACATGAAGAACATCACCTACAACACCAGACCTACAGGTTTATCTAAAACAAACATGAAGAACATCACCTACAACACCAGACCTACAGGTTTATCTAAAACAAACATGAAGAACATCACCTACAACACCAGACCTACAGGTTTATCTAAACCAAACATGAAGAACATCACCTACAACACCAGACCTACAGGTTTATCTAAACCAAACATGAAGAACATCACCTACAACACCAGACCTACAGGTTTATCTAAAACAAACATGAAGAACATCACCTACAACACCAGACCTACAGGTTTATCTAAACCAAACATGAACAACATCACCTACAACACCAGACCTACAGGTTTATCTAAAACAAACATGAACAACATCACCTACAACACCAGACCTACAGGTTTATCTAAAACAAACATGAAGAACATCACCTACAACACCAGACCTACAGGTTTATCTAAAACAAACATGAAGAACATCACCTACAACACCAGACCTACAGGTTTATCTAAAACAAACATGAAGAACATCACCTACAACACCAGACCTACAGGTTTATCTAAAACACACATGAAGAACATCACCTACAACACCAGACCTACAGGTTTATCTAAAACAAACATGAACAACATCACCTACAACACCAGACCTACAGGTTTATCTAAACCAAACATGAAGAACATCACCTACAACACCAGACCTACAGGTTTATCTAAACCAAACATGAAGAACATCACCTACAACACCAGACCTACAGGTTTATCTAAACCAAACATGAAGAACATCACCTACAACACCAGACCTACAGGTTTATCTAAAACAAACATGAACAACATCACCTACAACACCAGACCTACAGGTTTATCTAAACCAAACATGAAGAACATCACCTACAACACCAGACCTACAGGTTTATCTAAAACAAACATGAAGAACATCACCTACAACACCAGACCCACGGGGTTTATCTAAAACAAACATGAAGAACATCACCTACAACACCAGACCTACAGGTTTATCTAAAACAAACATGAAGAACATCACCTACAACACCAGACCTACAGGTTTATCTAAACCAAACATGAAGAACATCACCTACAACACCAGACCTACAGGTTTATCTAAACCAAACATGAACAACATCACCTACAACACCAGACCTACAGGTTTATCTAAAACAAACATGAAGAACATCACCTACAACACCAGACCTACAGGTTTATCTAAAACAAACATGAAGAACATCACCTACAACACCAGACCTACAGGTTTATCTAAAACAAACATGAAGAACATCACCTACAACACCAGACCTACAGGTTTATCTAAACCAAACATGAAGAACATCACCTACAACACCAGACCTACAGGTTTATCTAAACCAAACATGAAGAACATCACCTACAACACCAGACCTACAGGTTTATCTAAAACAAACATGAAGAACATCACCTACAACACCAGACCTACAGGTTTATCTAAACCAAACATGAAGAACATCACCTACAACACCAGACCTACAGGTTTATCTAAAACAAACATGAAGAACATCACCTACAACACCAGACCTACAGGTTTATCTAAAACAAACATGAAGAACATCACCTACAACACCAGACCTACAGGTTTATCTAAACCAAACATGAAGAACATCACCTACAACACCAGACCTACAGGTTTATCTAAAACAAACATGAAGAACATCACCTACAACACCAGACCTACAGGTTTATCTAAACCAAACATGAAGAACATCACCTACAACACCAGACCTACAGGTTTATCTAAAACAAACATGAACAACATCACCTACAACACCAGACCTACAGGTTTATCTAAACCAAACATGAAGAACATCACCTACAACACCAGACCTACAGGTTTATCTAAAAGAAACATGAACAACATCACCTACAACACCAGACCTACAGGTTTATCTAAACCAAACATGAAGAACATCACCTACAACACCAGACCTACAGGTTTATCTAAACCAAACATGAACAACATCACCTACAACACCAGACCTACAGGTTTATCTAAAACAAACATGAAGAACATCACCTACAACACCAGACCTACAGGTTTATCTAAACCAAACATGAAGAACATCACCTACAACACCAGACCTACAGGTTTATCTAAACCAAACATGAAGAACATCACCTACAACACCAGACCTACAGGTTTATCTAAACCAAACATGAAGAACATCACCTACAACACCAGACCTACAGGTTTATCTAAAACAAACATGAAGAACATCACCTACAACACCAGACCTACAGGTTTATCTAAAACAAACATGAAGAACATCACCTACAACACCAGACCTACAGGTTTATCTAAACCAAACATGAACAACATCACCTACAACACCAGACCTACAGGTTTATCTAAAACAAACATGAAGAACATCACCTACAACACCAGACCTACGGGGCTAATCTGGGAACTCAAAATAAACCGGTCCACCTTCAACAGCATCAGGGGCTCTTTCACTTTGTATTGCCAGGGACCTGTTACACATATGAAAATATCCCAAGGACGCCCTTTCCTTCTCCCACATTCTCCCACTAAAATTCAAGTTTAATTCTTGCATTTTTATAACCACATTTATATTATGGAATTTTACTTCCTCACAGTCCAGGTTTTATTGTTGCAGGTGTTTTCCCCGGACCCTAGGCCTATGTGGTTTATCTGAGGACACAATATAATCAATAAAATCAGTTTTTAAATTGTGAAACCAAAGTCTCTTCTGTTCTGTTTAGATGTGTTTAGTATCAGATGTTTAAAACATGTTTTAAAGTGACGATTACACTGATACTGACCAGTAGAGGTGCTCACAGCACTAAATGAATGCCCAGGGAAACATTCAGCACTTTCAGCAGTGCGATTAATTGGAATTTATGGAACCATCGTTGCTTTTGTTTTCCATTAACTGACCTGCTGCTGCTGCTCGTCTTCCGTTTGATCCTGAGGGAAAATCTCCATCCACAAACTGAGCAGAGTGAAGAGGTTTCCTTTGGACAGACGAGGAGCCTGACCTGAAACAGAGAGACAGAAAGAGACGGGAGAACTGTCAAACCACAACAGACAGAGAGCAAAACGAGAAAACACAAAATCTAAAACTAAACCGCAGCGCTACAACAGGCTGGCCTGGAGCAGAGAGAGAGGAATGTCTGGGGTTTGCAATAGAATGAATGCAAACAAAAGCTTAGTGCTCCTATAACTATTCAAATTCAGTGCGTGACAGTCTAAAGACAGAACAGGTGCAACACTGAGAAATAACCAAGCTTCATCTTCTCCTTCACAAAACACAAGATAATTACCAGGTTACTACAACACACAGATGATTTATTATAGAGCAGTTTGGATCACGCCTTCATGATCTCTGCTGAACTAAAGGTAAAAGGAGCTGTCAACATGAAAACTACAATGACATCATGGGGTGGAACAGGGCGTTTGGAGCTTTGGAGATGTATACAGAGGAATAATAATGAAACCAAACACAACTCCAGCTCTGTTTTTAAGGAGGGAACATTAGAACATGACTTAAAGCTCTCAAGAGTACATTTTTCGTAAAACAGGAGCTTGTAACTATTGCTGTACGAGTGCAGAATGACAAATAATGGGCCAATTACTTAATAATTACTGCTGTTTCTGCTGCTGATTACATTAAAGCGTAATTAAGTCGAGTGCATTAGCTGTTTAAACCCAGTGTCCGTGTCTTTTTTCTCCGTAAACTTGGTGTTCGGTTCTCCGGTCTCACCTTGCCCCCTGCTGTCCGTCTGCACGCCTCTGTCCCGGGCTGGTCCTGCTTGGCTCGGCCCGGTCCGGTGCAGTGGGGGGCCGCTTTGCTCCATTCAGAACCTCTTGAACCTGCTCCAAAGGTCCTGGAGGAATTGAAACCGTGACGAGGTGGTCACAGCTGATCTGCCCGACACTAAACCCAGTTTACAGCGAGCTCCTCACATCCGGAGCGCCCTTCAAAATGCACGGGCTTAAAGCGACAATAACTGGTTTAAACGGAAAATTACAACTACATATAATTACAGTGGTATTGTTATTAACACGTAATAAGTGAGTTATTATAATTATATAGCACTCCACGGAACTAAAAGTTTTATCATTTCAGCTAAAATTTGCGGCATGTTACGGACATTAATTTCTATGCGGATAACGGATATTTAACAGTCAAAATTATGGCTTATGATAACTAAAAAAAGAAACATATATTTGCTTCATTCCTGGTGTAATTCAAAATCAGGTTAAAAACTATAAAAACATCGGTTTTAAAAGCTGTTCCGGATGTAGCTGTTAGCCGGGTGTTAGCATTTTTAGCTTGACGTCCCAGAGCTACTTCCGCAAACATCACGTGACGTAACTGTCATAATAAAAATAGAAAATTGAATATAAAATACGTTTTGTAAATTAAATTGAAATTAAAAATACTTAAAATCGTAACAAAAAAGTAAATTCTCATTGTGGTTTTGTTTGGAACAGAAAATGTCTGGCCTTGCTAAACTAACGGTATGTATTGTTCAGATCATTAGTAACTCATAAGTGCTAAAGCATCTCTGTATTCATGGTCACAGGCAGGGGTGCGATCTGCTGTATCTGGGCTTCTTAAGACAGGACATTATGTTCAGTCCCTAGCTATCAGGGTTAAAACAACAGGTTGTTGTTTAATTCTCATCATTTAGAATTATTGGTACACTTGAGTTCATCTAATCGATGCCCCAGTTTAACCCAGATAAATCGTCTCCTTCCGAAGGCTGTTTAGACTAATACTATTGTATGTTTTCTCTCATGTTGATATGACATCTGTAAACTGTGTAAGAGCCTGTTTTTGTTTTGCCATTCATTCAGAGGGAGAGACGGACCTCACGTGAGGGACAGATAGTTTTTTTTTTTTTCACTTTTTCTGTAATTGTGGCACAATTGCTTTAATAAATCCAGACTCTTTGACTGAAGACAACTTTTCTTCAGTTTTTATTCTTCTCAGATTTAAAAATCCACAACAGAACCATCATAAACGATAGTTTTGTGCCTTCGTTATTATTAGTTTGTACGACCATAATACAGTACAATACAATAAAAGGAAAGAAACTGAGTTAAAATTATATTTAGTATGCAATTTGTTTTGCTATATGTAAATATTTGTAAAGTTCTGTCATCAATGTCCAGCAACCACATCGTTTTAGAATTTCTGAAACTATAATGAACAGGGGTGGGTTTATATATATATATATATATATATATATATATATATATATATATATATATATATATATATATATATATATATATATATATATATATATATATATATATATATATAATTTGTTTATTTTTTCTTCTTTCTACTCTTTTTTCAAGAAATGTGCTTTCCTGCTGTTTTCAGTGTGTATGTAGTATGTCTATGATTATTGTTCCTCTCTTGACAGATCGTGCAGAGTGGTTAGCCCTCCAGCTCAGCCAATACTTACAGCGAGAAGGTTCAATTCCAAAGAGGAAGAGCATTTCTATGTGGAGTTTGTTTGGCCTCTGCTCCAGACAGGTTTACCCCAGAGACACTGAAGGACGAGTCAAATAAATATAAAAAACACACATTTCTGTACATGTAAAACACAAAAAGGCAGTAGAAGAAACAGGATTTATTTTCTATATGGTCATAAAAAACTAGTCATGTGTAACATACAAGTAACAGCATAAAACACAAACTTTGGAAGCCCTTAAATCAATGCTCAGATGTTAAGAAAATAAAGCGATTTGATAATTCCAGTTTACAGCAGCTCATACGTATTTAGAAAACCGTAAACACTTTCTTTAGCTTTTACTAACTGCTAAAAGAGAAAGATAGAGACAGGTGTAGTGCTTAAAAATATCAAACTTAACATGAACCTTTGCATCTGACCTCAACAGTGCAGTCCCCAAATACAGCACAAAGGCTCAAGGAAAACAATAGTGCTTATAAGACTATTTTGCATTGATTCTTCACTGCAAGAGTTCAGTCAGTTCACTGCAAATTTCTCTGATCTGGCCACGATTTTAAAACTTCTATCAGGTTCTTCATCTTGTTCAGATTTATTGTCAACTTACAAGCCCAGAGACGCTTCTAGTCTGGAGGTAGTTTATAGGAAGAGAACTTGCTCAGTAAAATGATCTTGCTGCACGGACAGATCATTTCACTACTTTTAAGTCATTTTCTGATAGATTTAAGTGTTCAGATCTTAAATTTTGGCCAAGCTTTTTTGCAGCATACAGGTTAAATTCACACCCGTCTAAAATTTGATGAAATCTCCAATCTTCTGCTGCACAAACATTTCTCCTTGTCATTCTTTGTTCGGGATCCGCTCCACAAACGTCTTACGGTTTCAAGTCCTTTCAGCTGAAACACTCGCGTCTTTGGGGTTGAGTAATGCCTCCACGTTCTGCGGCGACTGCGTCAAAATCCTGTGACTTTTGTTTATTTCTCGTGACAGAGAAGAGGCTGAACTTTGTGACCGTTTTTGTTTCATGTGCATAGTTCTAGGAATGACAGAGATACGAAGCACAAACCGGGTCATGTTTCTGTTTCTGCTTCAGTTTGACTAATTCAAACCTTATTTCCAGCCAAATGGTCCATAAAGGCGTCATAACGGAACTGTAACAAGCGTCTAATACAGTAAGATATAAAAATAAACTTCTCACACCCACGTTGAAAACACGCTGAACACTTGTCTCCATGTGAATGTTGCTGCGTTGTCTAAAATGTTTCACAATATGGCTTTAAACCTCTATTTTCACAGAGAACGTCTGTTTTTCTTGGTATTTTTGAGCTATAAACCTGTGATCGGATCAATGTAAAGTCGAGCTGTTTTCACACTGTGGAACATTCCATCTCCATAGAAACAGCAGGCGACAGACCCACGACTAAAAAGTTAGGCTGAGAGTTGACATTTCCTGATACATTTTGCGAGTGCCAGTTTCAGATTTTGCCCTCAGCGTCTTGTATTTGTTTTATTTAATATTCTGTGGCCGTTCTTGTCCTTCTATAAGAGATGAAACTCACCAACGTTTAACGCTTTTCCTCCAATCTGAACACAAACACGCAGGAGACAAATGGGACACGAGGTCTTGTCCCATCCCAAACTATTACTGCGCTACAGTTTCTTCTATTAATGCTACACTGTGGAACATTCAGGCAGAGCACTGACCTCTGACCTCTGACCTCTCCCCGGAGACACCAGAGAAGTCACTGAGCGCATTGTTCATGGTTTGGTCCATAACTTTAAAGGGGCTGTACCTGATTTTTCCCCCGTGTATTTGGGCAGAATGCGTCTCTCCCAGTACAGATACATTTCAGGAAGTGCGCATTAGCATGCCGCTGCTTTACTGCGATGACAAAACTCCGCTCCGGTCTGTGAGAGTTGAGAAAAGTGCTTAGAAGCTCATCCTGGTGAACGGTGAGGACGCTCTGAAAGCAGAAGGGAAGAGAGGAAGAACTTTGGAGCTTCAAATGAACTCGTTTTGGTTTTTTACGTTTTTAAGACAGAAAAAAATCAGGTACGTCGCCTTTATCAAAGCAGCTGATCCACACCGACGTCCCTTCAAACTGGCTCAACAATTCAAGTAAAAGAGAAACTTACAAAACAAAATGGCGGCTCGATTTGTCCATTGAAAGAAAGAGGAAAGTGCCAGAGTTTGTCGACATTTTGGTCTTCGATTTGAGAGTTTTTGGGTGAGATTTTTGGTGTTTTTCAGTTCTTAAAGGCTCCACAGCGGCTGGCTCTGCTGATGAACTCCTTCAGCATCGAGCCGTCGCTTTGCCAAAAGGCCTGAGTCTGGGTCACCTGCGTTAAGTGGTTCACGCAGAATCGAAAACAGAACTCTTCCAAATCCTGACGGGACAAAAACACAGATCAGATTAAAGAGCAAATCAGGTTAGACTCGTGTTATAACATTACGATTCTTCTGCTCTGTCCTAACGTCGTTTCCTCGTCACAAACAGAGAGTGGAACAGAGCAACAGTGATGGAAACAAGGGCCAAGTGTCTACACAGCTCTGGACAGACTCAAACAAATAAAAGAGCACAGCTTTACTGAGGGAAGTGAAGGTTTAAAGTGTCAGTGGGCCTAAACTGGCTCTTATTTTGGAGTTTTCCTGTGATGACATAAGCAGAGGGATTCTGTTTTTACAGCTCATACACACGACCTCCACAAACTGTCACTCAACTAAAACTAAAATATTAGTGTCACCAAACCAAGGAGGAATTAGACAAACAAGGAAAACCTGTCAGATGTCGTTTTAAAGGGACAGTTTGTAATTTTGGACATAAATTTGGACATTTCCTGGTGATCCAGAGTGTTGGAGACGTGTGGAGACACTTGTTTAACTCTTCCTCCAGTCCTTGTATTTGCAGAGGTGCTGGTGCTGGGCTAGTGCAGGTCAATGGCCACAGTCGTCCTGCCACTTAAAACAGTCTGACCCACTCCACAGACCCGAGGAAAAACTATTAGAACTCCAGACTGTCCCTGTGAACGTCTGTGTGACAGAATCATTTTAGAGTCAAACCGACCGCTGCATCTGGAGGATTTGTGTCTGAGCAGCAGTGAGTTGTTCTTCCTGACAGAAGCTCGACAGCAGCGACTGATATGAGAAAATAGAACCTGAACATGAGACGATTCAGGCGACACAAGGTTAGACTGACTTCAGACATGATTCTGTGACACAGACGTTCACAGGGACAGTCTGGAGCTCTAACAGTTTCCTGGGGTCTGTGGAGTGGGATTTTAACCCAGTTGTGTTCTCAGTTATCGTTTCCCTCACTCTTTATTTAGGTGCCATTATTTAACCAAATACAGTTTGACAAATTAAACATTTGAGGAGAAATGTGTCACAGAGAAGTTACGTACTGCACACATTTTAAGACCCAGATATAAAAGTTTCAGACTTTTTCTCGTCTTTTTAAGGTATTATTTCCAAATTCATAAATTAAATGCTTTTAAGACTTTTCCAGACACTGTAGGAACCCTGTGTTTTAGTGGCAGGACGACTATGGCCATTGACCTGCACTAGCCCAGCACCAGCACCTCTGCAAAAAAGTGTCTCCACACGTCTCCAACACTCTGCATCACCAGGAAATGACACCCCGGCAGGCAGGAGGAGGCAGGAGGAGGCAGGAGGAGGCAGGAGGAGGCAGGAGGAGGCAGGAGGAGGCAGGAGGAGGCAGGAGGAGGCAGGAGCAGACAGGAGGAGGCAGGAGGAGGCAGGAGGAGGCAGGAGCAGACAGGAGGAGGCAGGAGCAGGCAGGAGCAGGCAGGAGCAGGCAGGAGGAGGCAGGAGGAGGCAGGAGGAGGCAGGAACAGACAGGAGCAGACAGGAGCAGACAGGAGCAGACAGGAGCAGGCAGGAGCAGGCAGAAGGAGGCAGGAACAGACAGGAGGAGGCAGGAACAGACAGGAGCAGACAGGAGCAGACAGGAGCAGGCAGTAGCAGACAGGAGCAGACAGGAGCAGGCAGGAGCCTCACCTCAGCGTCGTACTTGATGGCAGCGGACAGCAGAGTGAAGGCGTTCTCCACGGTGATTCCTCTCTTGATGATCTGTTGACACAAACGCTTCAGTCGATTCTCGCAGTACGACGTGGCCAAGTCCAGCAGCCCTGAAACCACCAGAACCAACACTTTAATAACAATAACTGACCACGCGGTAAGTGGGGACGCCAACCTGCATCACCGACACTTTAATAACAATAACTGACCACGCCGTAAGTGGGGACGCCAACCTGCATCACCGACACTTTAATAACAATAACTGACCACGCCGTAAGTGGGGACGCCAACCTGCATCACCGACACTTTAATAACAATAACTGACCACGCCGTAAGTGGGGACGCCAACCTGCATCACCAACACTTTAATAACAATAACTGACCACGCCGTAAGTGGGGACGCCGACCTGCATCACCGACACTTTAATAACAATAACTGACCACGCCGTAAGTGGGGACGCCAACCTGCATCACCAACACTTTAATAACAATAACTGACCACGCCGTAAGTGGGGACGCCAACCTGCATCACCGACACTTTAATAACAATAACTGACCACGCCGTAAGTGGGGACGCCAACCTGCATCACCGACACTTTAATAACAATAACTGACCACGCCGTAAGTGGGGACGCCGACCTGCATCACCAACACTTTAATAACAATAACTGACCACGCCGTAAGTGGGGACGCCAACCTGCATCACCGACACTTTAATAACAATAACTGACCACGCCGTAAGTGGGGACGCCAACCTGCATCACCGACACTTTAATAACAATAACTGACCACGCCGTAAGTGGGGACGCCAACCTGCATCACCGACACTTTAATAACAATAACTGACCACGCCGTAAGTGGGGACGCCAACCTGCATCACCGACACTTTAATAACAATAACTGACCACGCCGTAAGTGGGGACGCCAACCTGCATCACCAACACTTTAATAACAATAACTGACCACGCCGTAAGTGGGGACGCCGACCTGCATCACCGACACTTTAATAACAATAACTGACCACGCCGTAAGTGGGGACGCCAACCTGCATCACCAACACTTTAATAACAATAACTGACCACGCCGTAAGTGGGGACGCCAACCTGCATCACCGACACTTTAATAACAATAACTGACCACGCCGTAAGTGGGGACGCCAACCTGCATCACCGACACTTTAATAACAATAACTGACCACGCCGTAAGTGGGGACGCCGACCTGCATCACCAACACTTTAATAACAATAACTGACCACGCCGTAAGTGGGGACGCCAACCTGCATCACCGACACTTTAATAACAATAACTGACCACGCCGTAAGTGGGGACGCCAACCTGCATCACCGACACTTTAATAACAATAACTGACCACGCCGTAAGTGGGGACGCCAACCTGCATCACCAACACTTTAATAACAATAACTGACCACGCCGTAAGTGGGGACGCCAACCTGCATCACCGACACTTTAATAACAATAACTGACCACGCCGTAAGTGGGGACGCCGACCTGCATCACCAACACTTTAATAACAATAACTGACCACGCCGTAAGTGGGGACGCCAACCTGCATCACCGACACTTTAATAACAATAACTGACCACGCCGTAAGTGGGGACGCCAACCTGCATCACCAACACTTTAATAACAATAACTGACCACGCCGTAAGTGGGGACGCCAACCTGCATCACCGACACTTTAATAACAATAACTGACCACGCCGTAAGTGGGGACGCCAACCTGCATCACCAACACTTTAATAACAATAACTGACCACGCCGTAAGTGGGGACGCCGACCTGCATCACCAACACTTTAATAACAATAACTGACCACGCCGTAAGTGGGGACGCCAACCTGCATCACCGACACTTTAATAACAATAACTGACCACGCCGTAAGTGGGGACGCCGACCTGCATCACCGACACTTTAATAACAATAACTGACCACGCCGTAAGTGGGGACGCCAACCTGCATCACCGACACTTTAATAACAATAACTGACCACGCCGTAAGTGGGGACGCCGACCTGCATCACCGACACTTTAATAACAATAACTGACCACGCCGTAAGTGGGGACGCCAACCTGCATCACCGACACTTTAATAACAATAACTGACCACGCCGTAAGTGGGGACGCCGACCTGCATCACCGACACTTTAATAACAATAACTGACCACGCCGTAAGTGGGGACGCCAACCTGCATCACCGACACTTTAATAACAATAACTGACCACGCCGTAAGTGGGGACGCCAACCTGCATCACCGACACTTTAATAACAATAACTGACCACGCCGTAAGTGGGGACGCCGACCTGCATCACCGACACTTTAATAACAATAACTGACCACGCCGTAAGTGGGGACGCCGACCTGCATCACCTACACTTTAATAACAATAACTGACCACGCCGTAAGTGGGGACGCCGACCTGCATCACCTACACTTTAATAACAATAACTGACCACGCCGTAAGTGGGGACGCCAACCTGCATCACCGACACTTTAATAACAATAACTGACCACGCCGTAAGTGGGGACGCCGACCTGCATCACCGACACTTTAATAACAATAACTGACCACGCCGTAAGTGGGGACGCCAACCTGCATCACCAACACTTTAATAACAATAACTGACCACGCCGTAAGTGGGGACGCCAATCTGCATCACCGACACTTTAATAACAATAACTGACCACGCCGTAAGTGGGGACGCCAACCTGCATCACCGACACTTTAATAACAATAACTGACCACGCCGTAAGTGGGGACGCCAACCTGCATCACCAACACTTTAATAACAATAACTGACCACGCCGTAAGTGGGGACGCCAACCTGCATCACCAACACTTTAATAACAATAACTGACCACGCCGTAAGTGGGGACGCCAATCTGCATCACCGACACTTTAATAACAATAACTGACCACGCCGTAAGTGGGGACGCCAACCTGCATCACCTACACTTTTCTAACCATAACTGAGCACGCCGTAAGTGGGGACGCCAACCTGCATCACCGACACTTTAATAACAATAACTGACCACGCCGTAAGTGGGGACGCCGACCTGCATCACCGACACTTTAATAACAATAACTGACCACGCCGTAAGTGGGGACGCCGACCTGCATCACCGACACTTTAATAACAATAACTGACCACGCCGTAAGTGGGGACGCCAACCTGCATCACCGACACTTTAATAACAATAACTGACCACGCCGTAAGTGGGGACGCAAACCTGCATCACCAACACTTTAATAACAATAACTGACCACGCCGTAAGTGGGGACGCCAACCTGCATCACCAACACTTTAATAACAATAACTGACCACGCCGTAAGTGGGGACGCCGACCTGCATCACCAACACTTTAATAACAATAACTGACCACGCCGTAAGTGGGGACGCCAACCTGCATCACCGACACTTTAATAACAATAACTGACCACGCGGTAAGTGGGGACGCCGACCTGCATCACCGACACTTTAATAACAATAACTGACCACGCCGTAAGTGGGGACGCCAACCTGCATCACCAACACTTTAATAACAATAACTGACCACGCCGTAAGTGGGGACGCAAACCTGCATCTCCAACACTTTAATAACAATAACTGACCACGCCGTAAGTGGGGACGCCGACCTGCATCACCGACACTTTAATAACAATAACTGACCACGCCGTAAGTGGGGACGCCAACCTGCATCACCGACACTTTAATAACAATAACTGACCACGCCGTAAGTGGGGACGCCAACCTGCATCACCGACACTTTAATAACAATAACTGACCACGCCGTAAGTGGGGACGCCGACCTGCATCACCGACACTTTAATAACAATAACTGACCACGCCGTAAGTGGGGACGCCCAGCTGCATCACCTACACTTTAATAACAATAACTGACCACGCCGTAAGTGGGGACGCCAACCTGCATCACCAACACTTTAATAACAATAACTGACCACGCCGTAAGTGGGGACGCCAACCTGCATCACCAACACTTTAATAACAATAACTGACCACGCCGTAAGTGGGGACGCCAACCTGCATCACCGACACTTTAATAACAATAACTGACCACGCCGTAAGTGGGGACGCCGACCTGCATCACCAACACTTTAATAACAATAACTGACCACGCCGTAAGTGGGGACGCCAACCTGCATCACCGACACTTTAATAACAATAACTGACCACGCCGTAAGTGGGGACGCCAACCTGCATCACCTACACTTTAATAACAATAACTGACCACGCCGTAAGTGGGGACGCCAACCTGCATCACCGACACTTTAATAACAATAACTGACCACGCCGTAAGTGGGGACGCCAACCTGCATCACCGACACTTTAATAACAATAACTGACCACGCCGTAAGTGGGGACGCCGACCTGCATCACCGACACTTTAATAACAATAACTGACCACGCCGTAAGTGGGGACGCCAACCTGCATCACCGACACTTTAATAACAATAACTGACCACGCCGTAAGTGGGGACGCCGACCTGCATCACCGACACTTTAATAACAATAACTGACCACGCCGTAAGTGGGGACGCCAACCTGCATCACCGACACTTTAATAACAATAACTGACCACGCCGTAAGTGGGGACGCCAATCTGCATCACCGCACCTGACAGCAGGATTAACCAATCAGAGACAGACATGCTCAGTGTGAGTCAAAAACATGGGGAAAGGGGGAAAAAGTAACACTGGGGACAAAGAAACAGCACATTTCTGCAGAACAGTCAAAGAAGTGAGATATTTAGTTGTGAATGATGCAGAGTTTTCTTCTACACTTCAGAAACATGTGGTACGAGTCTCACTCTGAGGCCACATCGTGCAACAGAAAAGAGCAGCACTGATAATGTCACCAGGCTCAAAGAAAAGATAAGATAAGACAGGACTTTACTGATGTCACAGTGGAGAAATTCAACAGTCGCAGTAACTCCAGGACAGATTAGTGCAAAAAAGGAACAAAGTGATGTAAACAATGTAAACAATAATCATAAAAACAGAAATAATAATTAAAAAATATATATAAAGTGAATAAGTATATGTACAAAATTTACAAAGAGAATGGAATTGCAACTGGTGATAAGAAGATAAGAAGATATAGAGAAATAATAGAAAAAACTTAATAATTACACTGATGTAAGAGTTACTTCTGACTTCACTGCTGTTATCTGAAGCTGAGGAAGTGTGTTTATTTTTGTGCTGTTTTCTTTCTGAAGAAGCCTAAGAGAGTCATCTGACAAACTGAATCTCTCACAGTGAGCACAGTGTTACTTCAAGTGTCGACAGGTGCGTCTACACTTTGTTCTGACTCTGCTCTGAACTATCTGCACTTTTTTGAAACGAAATAAAGGAAAGGTCAAAAAGGAAATTCTTTGTGTGCATTTGATTCTCAGTTGAGGCGCTCTGGTAAGAGCAGCTTTACATTTTGGCTTTGAAACTGTCGTGAAATGCATATAACAGATTAGAGATTTAAAAAAATGAATCGTTTGCCAGCCCCACACGTAAACTAAACTGCCGACGTGTGTGAAGTGAAAGTGCAGTACCGATGGCATCCTCCGGGGGCAGGTCTACGGTGTCGGTGTAGAGGAACTGCAGGAAGGATCTGTACACAGGAAATGAGAACTGTCCGATCTCGATGACTTCCTGCTGGTCTTCTGTCCACTGCGAGCGGAACATGGACCTGAAGTGTTCGCACCTGCAAACACACAAACGCATGAGCCTCAGTGGCCGCAGACAGAGCAGTGCGCACGGTTAGCGCCGCACCCCGGGCCCCGTTACCTGATCTTGAGCAGGGCCTTGTGCACGTGGATGTACTTCCCCTCCACACTGAACTTCAGGTCCGAGGTCTCGGGGCTGTCGAACTCCTTCCGCAGCGACTCCGCCACCGTCAGGAAGTCGTCGGTCTCCACGGAAACGAGCCGCCACATCACAGACGGCGACGCGAATCCGGCGAAAACATCGTCCGTGGACAGGAAGTGCGTGAGGGCGGGAAGGACCAGCGACTGACCGCGACACTGCCCCCACATGTACACCTGAGGAACAGCAGAACCAGGATTAAACCGGGACTAAACTGGGACTAAACTAGGACTAAAACCAGGACTGAACCAGGACTGAACCAGGACTGAACCAGGACTGAACCAGGACTGAACCAGGACTAAACCAGGACTAAAGCAGGACTGAACCAGGACTGAACCAGGACTAAACCAGGACT
Organism: Odontamblyopus rebecca; assembly: GCA_030686955.1. Classification (NCBI taxonomy): domain Eukaryota; kingdom Metazoa; phylum Chordata; class Actinopteri; order Gobiiformes; family Gobiidae; genus Odontamblyopus; species Odontamblyopus rebecca. The sequence goes on from CM060675.1 coordinate 2,076,016, forward strand.
AAAGCAGGACTGAACCAGGACTAAAGCAGGACTAAAGCAGGACTAAAGCAGGACTGAACCAGGACTAAAACAGGACTAAAACAGGACTGAACCAGGACTGAACCAGGACTAAAGCAGGACTAAAGCAGGACTAAAGCAGGACTGAACCAGAACTAAACCAGGACTGAACCAGGACTAAAACAGGACTAAAACAGGACTGAACCAGGACTGAACCAGGACTAAAGCAGGACTAAAGCAGGACTAAAGCAGGACTGAACCAGAACTAAACCAGGACTAAAGCAGTTGTGAGCACAGACCTGTCCGCTCTGGGTCTTGGCGGCTGAGGTGTGGGTGGAGTGACAGGCGGCGACCTCCACAACCCTGAAGAAGAAAGAAGAAAAGTTTAAGAACCAAAACAAACAAAACTGTCTGTACGACCAGGAGAAGAAGAGACGAGAGGAGGAGGAGAGGAGGGAGGAGCAGGAAACGGAGGACAGGAAACAGGAAGCAGAATCTGAACAGGATATGGACGTGTTCGTTTATAATCCCAGGAAAGGCAGCAAAACATTTTAAGTCAAGTTAAAGTTAAGATCCCCTGTATTTTCTGCAGCACCAGACTCACGAGATTTAACAAAACTAAACTAAACAAAAGGCAGCAGCACAAACACAAAAAGACCAAAGGAACAAAAGACGAATCCTAAAGGAAAATATATATAAAAATATGTCCAATAACTTATTGAAATGGAAAAATACTTCAAGTATTCAGGATTTTCACTTGTCTTGGTTTGTTGCAGTAGCAGTAGTCGTAGTAATAGCAGTAGTAGTCGTAGTAATAGCAGTAGTAATAGCAGTAGTAGTATTTGTAGTACTTACCGTTCTTTGTCGGTCATGATTCTCACTGGACTCAGCTGGTTGCTCTTGTTCCCTGTTCCCAGTTGGCCGTAGGTGTTTGAGCCCCACGAGAAACAGGCGCCTTCATCCGACAGAGCGAGACAGTGCCCGTACCCCGACACCAACTGTAACCACAACAACTGTGACAGAGCGAGACAGTGCCCGTACCCCGACACCAACTGTAACCACAACAACAACTGTGACAGAGCGAGACAGTGCCCGTACCCCGACACCAACTGTAACCACAACAACAACTGTGACAGAGCGAGACAGTGCCCGTACCCCGACACCAACTGTAACCACAACAACAACTGTGACAGAGCGAGACAGTGCCCGTACCCCGACACCAACTGTAACCACAACAACAACTGTGACAGAGCGAGACAGTGCCCGTACCCCGACACCAACTGTAACCACAACAACTGTGACAGAGCGAGACTGTGCCCGTACCCCGACACCAACTTTAACCACAACAACAACTGTGACAGAGCGAGACAGTGCCCGTACCCCGACACCAACTGTAACCACAACAACTGTGACAGAGCGAGACAGTGCCCGTACCCCGACACCAACTGTAACCACAACAACTGTGACAGAGCGAGACAGTGCCCGTACCCCGACACCAACTGTAACCACAACAACAACTGTGACAGAGCGAGACAGTGCCCGTACCCCGACACCAACTGTAACCACAACAACAACTGTGACAGAGCGAGACAGTGCCCGTACCCCGACACCAACTGTAACCACAACAACAACTGTGACAGAGCGAGACAGTGCCCGTACCCCGACACCAACTGTAACCACAACAACAACTGTGACAGAGCGAGGCAGTGCCCGTGCCCGACACCAACTGTAACCACAACAACTGTGACAGAGCGAGAGAGTGCCCGTCACCCGACACCAACTCTAACCACAACAACTGTGACAGAGCGAGACAGTGCCCGTACCCCGACACCAACTGTAACCACAACAACAACTGTGACAGAGCGAGACAGTGCCCGTACCCCGACACCAACTGTAACCACAACAACTGTGACAGAGCGAGACAGTGCCCGTACCCCGACACCAACTGTAACCACAACAACAACTGTGACAGAGCGAGACAGTGCCCGTGCCCCGACACCAACTGTAACCACAACAACTGTGACAGAGCGAGACAGTGCCCGTGCCCGACACCAACTGTAACCACAACAACAACTGTGACAGAGCGAGACAGTGCCCGTACCCCGACACCAACTGTAACCACAACAACAACTGTGACAGAGCGAGACAGTGCCCGTACCCCGACACCAACTGTAACCACAACAACAACTGTGACAGAGCGAGACAGTGCCCGTACCCCGACACCAACTGTAACCACAACAACAACTGTGACAGAGCGAGACAGTGCCCGTGCCCGACACCAACTGTAACCACAACAACTGTGACAGAGCGAGACAGTGCCCGTACCCCGACACCAACTGTAACCACAACAACAACTGTGACAGAGCGAGACAGTGCCCGTACCCCGACACCAACTGTAACCACAACAACAACTGTGACAGAGCGAGACAGTGCCCGTGCCCGACACCAACTGTAACCACAACAACTGTGACAGAGCGAGACAGTGCCCGTACCCCGACACCAACTGTAACCACAACAACAACTGTGACAGAGCGAGACAGTGCCCGTACCCCGACACCAACTGTAACCACAACAACAACTGTGACAGAGCGAGACAGTGCCCGTGCCCCGACACCAACTGTAACCACAACAACAACTGTGACAGAGCGAGACAGTGCCCGTACCCCGACACCAACTGTAACCACAACAACAACTGTGACAGAGCGAGACAGTGCCCGTACCCCGACACCAACTGTAACCACAACAACAACTGTGACAGAGCGAGACAGTGCCCGTACCCCGACACCAACTGTAACCACAACAACAACTGTGACAGAGCGAGACAGTGCCCGTACCCCGACACCAACTGTAACCACAACAACTGTGACAGAGCGAGACAGTGCCCGTACCCCGACACCAACTGTAACCACAACAACTGTGACAGAGCGAGACAGTGCCCGTACCCCGACACCAACTGTAACCACAACAACAACTGTGACAGAGCGAGACAGTGCCCGTACCCCGACACCAACTGTAACCACAACAACAACTGTGACAGAGCGAGACAGTGCCCGTACCCCGACACCAACTGTAACCACAACAACTGTGACAGAGCGAGACAGTGCCCGTACCCCGACACCAACTGTAACCACAACAACAACTGTGACAGAGCGAGACAGTGCCCGTGCCCCGACACCAACTGTAACCACAACAACAACTGTGACAGAGCGAGACAGTGCCCGTGCCCCGACCCCACCTGGAACCCCAACAACTGTGACAGAGCGAGACAGTGCCCGTGCCCCGACACCAACTGTAACCACAACAACTGTGACAGAGCGAGACAGTGCCCGTACCCCGACACCAACTGTAACCACAACAACTGTGACAGAGCGAGACAGTGCCCGTACCCCGACACCAACTGTAACCACAACAACAACTGTGACAGAGCGAGACAGTGCCCGTGCCCCGACACCAACTGTAACCACAATAACAACTGTGACAGAGCGAGACAGTGCCCGTGCCCGACACCACCTGTAACCACAACAACTGGGACAGAGTGAGACAGTGCCCGTACCCCGACACCAACTGTAACCACAACAACTGTGACAGAGCGAGACAGTGCCCGTACCCCGACACCAACTGTAACCACAACAACTGTGACAGAGCGAGACAGTGCCCGTACCCCGACACCAACTGTAACCACAACAACTGTGACAGAGCGAGACAGTGCCCGTACCCGACACCAACTGTAACCACAACAACTGTGACAGAGCGAGACAGTGCCCGTACCCCGACACCAACTGTAACCACAACAACTGTGACAGAGCGAGACAGTGCCCGTACCCGACACCAACTGTAACCACAACAACTGTGACAGAGCGAGACAGTGCCCGTACCCCGACACCAACTGTAACCACAACAACTGTGACAGAGCGAGACAGTGCCCGTACCCCGACACCAACTGTAACCACAACAACTGTGACAGAGCGAGACAGTGCCCGTACCCCGACACCAACTGTAACCACAACAACTGTGACAGAGCGAGACAGTGCCCGTGCCCGACACCAACTGTAACCACAACAACTGTGACAGAGCGAGACAGTGCCCGTACCCCGACACCAACTGTAACCACAACAACTGTGACAGAGCGAGACAGTGCCCGTACCCCGACACCAACTGTAACCACAACAACTGTGACAGAGCGAGACAGTGCCCGTACCCCGACACCAACTGTAACCACAACAACTGTGACAGAGTGAGACAGTGCCCGTACCCGACACCAACTGTAACCACAACAACTGTGACAGAGTGAGACAGTGCCCGTACCCCGACACCAACTGTAACCACAACAACTGTGACAGAGCGAGACAGTGCCCGTGCCCGACACCAACTGTAACCACAACAACAACTGTGACAGAGCGAGACAGTGCCCGTACCCCGACACCAACTGTAACCACAACAACTGTGACAGAGCGAGACAGTGCCCGTACCCCGACACCAACTGTAACCACAACAACTGTGACAGAGCGAGACAGTGCCCGTACCCCGACACCAACTGTAACCACAACAACTGTGACAGAGCGAGACAGTGCCCGTACCCCGACACCAACTGTAACCACAACAACAACTGTGACAGAGTGAGACAGTGCCCGTACCCCGACACCAACTGTAACCACAACAACTGTGACAGAGCGAGACAGTGCCCGTACCCCGACACCAACTGTAACCACAACAACTGTGACAGAGCGAGACAGTGCCCGTACCCCGACACCAACTGTAACCACAACAACAACTGTGACAGAGCGAGACAGTGCCCGTACCCCGACACCAACTGTAACCACAACAACAACTGTGACAGAGCGAGACAGTGCCCGTACCCCGACACCAACTGTAACCACAACAACTGTGACAGAGCGAGACAGTGCCCGTACCCCGACACCAACTGTAACCACAACAACAACTGTGACAGAGCGAGACAGTGCCCGTACCCCGACACCAACTGTAACCACAACAACAACTGTGACAGAGCGAGACAGTGCCCGTGCCCCGACACCAACTGTAACCACAACAACTGTGACAGAGCGAGACAGTGCCCGTGCCCGACACCAACTGTAACCACAACAACTGTGACAGAGCGAGACAGTGCCCGTACCCCGACACCAACTGTAACCACAACAACAACTGTGACAGAGCGAGACAGTGCCCGTACCCCGACACCAACTGTAACCACAACAACTGTGACAGAGCGAGACAGTGCCCGTACCCCGACACCAACTGTAACCACAACAACTGTGACAGAGCGAGACAGTGCCCGTACCCCGACACCAACTGTAACCACAACAACTGTGACAGAGCGAGACAGTGCCCGTGCCCGACACCAACTGTAACCACAACAACTGTGACAGAGCGAGACAGTGCCCGTACCCCGACACCAACTGTAACCACAACAACTGTGACAGAGCGAGACAGTGCCCGTACCCCGACACCAACTGTAACCACAACAACTGTGACAGAGCGAGACAGTGCCCGTACCCCGACACCAACTGTAACCACAACAACTGTGACAGAGCGAGACAGTGCCCGTACCCCGACACCAACTGTAACCACAACAACTGTGACAGAGCGAGACAGTGCCCGTACCCCGACACCAACTGTAACCACAACAACAACTGTGACAGAGCGAGACAGTGCCCGTACCCCGACACCCACTGTAACCACAACAACTGTGACAGAGCGAAACAGTGCCCGTACCCCGACACCAACTGTAACCACAACAACAACTGTGACAGAGCGAGACAGTGCCCGTACCCCGACACCCACTGTAACCACAACAACTGTGACAGAGCGAGACAGTGCCCGTACCCCGACACCAACTGTGACCACAACAACTGTGACAGAGCGAGACAGTGCCCGTACCCCGACACCAACTGTAACCACAACAACAACTGTGACAGAGCGAGACAGTGCCCGTACCCCGACACCAACTGTAACCACAACAACTGTGACAGAGCGAGACAGTGCCCGTACCCCAACACCAACTGTAACCACAACAACAACTGTGACAGAGCGAGACAGTGCCCGTACCCCGACACCAACTGTAACCACAACAACTGTGACAGAGCGAGACAGTGCCCGTACCCCGACACCAACTGCAAACACAACCCTGTAGTAGTTGCAGTAATCGTAGTAGTTGCCGTAGTATTAGTAATATTCGTAGTACCTGTTGTACGCAGACTCCCTGAAGCGCAGACACTCGACTTGGGGCCAGTTGGTTTCCGTTGTTCCCGATGCCGAGCTGACCGTTCCCATTGTAGCCCCAACCGTACACCTGCAGGACAACAGAGGAATTACAGCCGCAGTGTGAGAAGAAAAGTAGAAAAGAAAAGTCCAGAAACACAGGAGTCTATATGAGCTGTAAGACAGAATCACTCTGCTTCTGTCAGGACAGGAAAACTCCATCCAAGGCACAGAGAGACAGTTCAGGCACAAAGAAGGACTTTTCTGACACTTTAAACCTTCACTTCACTAAATAAAGCTGTGCTCTTTTATTTGTTTGAGTCTAATCACACTGTTGTGTCATTTAGATAGCAAACGCTTTTGGAATTCCTCTACATATTGTTTCTGAAAATATTCTTTAGACAGAAAAAGGCGTCACAGCCCCAAATGTCAAGTGCCCAATTATGTTCACTGGATTCTCTGGAATAGGTCTGTTGGCCTCCCGCTCATACACTTTAAAAATACAAGTAATTATAATGATGCGCTGTAATTAGAGCTATAGTAGTAGTATTAGTATTAGTAGTAGTAGCAGTAGTAGTAGTAGTAGTAGTAGTAGTAGTAGTAGTAGTAGTAGTAGTAGTAGTAGTAGTAGTAGTAGTAGTAGTAGTAGTAGTAGTAGTAGTAGTAGTAGTAGTAGTAGTAGTATTAATCCATCTCAAAAAATTTGAATAACATGAAAAAGTTTTGTATATTTTCTTCCATCACTCTCTGTGTCATGAGTCTCTGGTTTGATTCTGAAATGAGTGACGAAAAATACTGAACTGTTTATGATATTCTGACTTTTTCAGATGGACTGAGAGTAGTAATAGTAGTAGTAGTTATGATGACAGTAGTACAGTAATATTAGCAGTAGTAGCATCAGTATTTTTCCTCTGTACCTCTCCGTTGTCGCAGACGCTCATGGAGGAGGTCTGTCCACAGCTGATAGACACAGCAGTGCGTCCCTGTAGCACTCCGGTCACTCTGCGAGGGTACGGCTGATTGGCCGTGGAGCCGGAGCCGATCTGACCACAGTTATTATAACCCCACGCAAACACCTACAGGAGGAGGAGGAGTGTTAGACCGGGAACTAGACCAGGACTAAAAGAGTGGACAGATTCAGACCTCTCCGTCGTGGCTGAGGCCCAGGGAGTGGTGGGAGCCGCAGCTGACCTGGACGATTCGCTTGTTGGTCAGGTTTGCTGTGACTAAAACTGGACTCAGACCCTGGTTTGTGTTTCCGTTTCCGAGCTGACTATAGCCGTTATGACCCCAGGCGTACAGCTGACCGTCTGAAACACAAAGGAACAGGAGAAATACTGAAGTGTCTTCTCACTCGCTCACTTCATGGTTCGAGCTAAAATATCATTTTAACAGATTCACTGGATCTTTTCTATAATGTATAACTTGTTTTTCATCAGCTGAGAATGTCCAGAATTCCCTCCCTGAGCTGCAGGTGCAGGTTTAGGGGGTCAGGTCAGTCCTCGGTCAGTAAAAGCATGTGGTTCAGAGCAGACAAGACATTAGAGGAAATACCTGGACTATTTTTGTGTTAAATGTTCCAGATTAAAAGTCTGTATCCTTTCTGTTCAGTTTCTGTTTTATTACTAAAGCAGTTCCTTTACTCCACTGAGTTCAGAGTGTCTTAACTTTCTGCTGTAAATTCCCTAGTGTAACTGTTGGTTAAGTAGCTGTTTATTTAGTTCAGGCGTTCTTAGGCAGCTCAGGGGTCTTTGGAAGTGTTCATTACGTACTTCTTTAACTTCTTCCCGTTCCCTTTCGAGCTTTTTGTTGTCACTGTAATTATTATAAGTGCAATTTCAAATAATTTTTTGCTGTAAGTAAAGTGTGGAAAGGAACTGAACAACCAAGCTCAAAATAAATCATTTGACTGATTGATATCGAAGTCTAGAAGCTCCATAAAACTGTGTCCTCTTCACTCTCTGAACCAGGAAGACGTTTGGAAACATGGGGTGACAGCCTGCAGCCGTGTGTGCAGTACCTTCAGTGGCCAGCAGGACGTGGGGCCCGCTGCCGTAGCCCAGGCTGACCACTCTCTTTCCCCGCAGGAAGTCCACTTTCTTTGGGACGATGGAGCTGAGGGAGTCGCCTGTGCCCAGACACCCGCTGCAGTTCAGCCCGATCACGAACACCTGGAAACACACGACGGGAAGATTACACACGCTGCACATCTCTCCAAACGGGCCAAGATTTATCAGGTTCTTCATCTTGTTTTCAGATTTACGTAAATACATTTGTGTCGCTGTCTAATCAGAACCCTTCCCCACCCCCAGATGCTTTCACGTCATGTAAACATGGCCATAGAGACTCCGGGAGGGCATCTGACACAGCGGGAGGGCATCTGACACTCCGGCCTCAGTACCTCATTGCTGTAAGTGACGTAAATCGCCTCATTGGCCGTTGTCCCAAACACACAAGCCTGCCGAATGCTCCCCAGCTCCTCTGGACTCAGCAGCGAGAACAAAGGCCACCGACTCAGGTCCACCATGATTCCCCCGAGTCCCGGTCCAAGTCCCGGTCCGAGTCCCGGTCCCCGTCCCGGGTCCAGGTCCGGTCTGGCAGGTCCTGAGCCGGAGGAGGAGGGTCCAGGGGAAAAAACGGAGCTCAGGGGTGAGCGAGGAGAGGTGAAGGGGGAGGAGCGAGAGGCGTTAGGGGGGGAGGAGGGGGCAGATTCTGGGGCATCTCCAAAACTGTGGAAAAATCAACGACAAAACCATTTTTTAAAATTATTATCCAAGTCAGAAGAAGCCATAAGTTTGAATTTAAAATGTTACGTATCACAAAAAACTGACTCTGTGAGCTTTAAGGCATGTTCTAATGTTTCCTCCTCACAAACAGACCTGGAGTTGTGTTTGTTTCGTTCGCATGTTTGAGTAACTCTTTATTATTCATCTGTCTACATCTCCAAAGCTTCAAACTCTCTGTTCCACCCTGTGATGTCATGAAGTGGTAGTTTTCACGTTAACAGCTCCTTTTACCTTTAGTTCAGCAGAGATTGGCAACTCCAGGGTTGAAATGATCGAAATGATTCTAGTGAAGATGTGTGGAGTTCAAAAGCACAGGTTTAGTCTTGATTTAGAGCTCACTTAGTCCCGGTTTAGACCTGGTTTAGTCCATGGTTTAGACCTGAAGCTGCAGTTTAAATCAACAGCTCCTTTTCCCTTTAGTTCAGTAGAGATCGGCAATTCCTGGACTAAAACCATCCAAATGATTCTCGTGAAGCTGCGTTGAGTTTAAAAACAGAGTGGAGCACTTCCTGTATCACCACAAGATGACATCATGAGGTGGAACAAAGTGTTTTCTGTTGGAGAGTATGTCTGTGCTGAGGAAACCACATTAGAACAGAGACAAGAGAATAGCATAACATTCTCTTCCCATACAAACTATCCTAATAAAAATAATGAAAGAAACCTTAAACACCTCTGGAAGCCAAAAATGAAAAGCAAAATTAAAGCCACAGTATGAACCTTTTTAGCCGATAAACAAACTAAAATAAAACCATGATTTTTTATTTTTTTTTTGCATTTTAGATTGCATTTAGCATCTTAGGAACCACTTTTAGTCTTTGTGAGTTGTGTGATCCTCTGTGTTGTTCCTTTGGCTATAATATTCCACAGTATAACAAAAAAAGCATATGTACCTCCAGGGAGAATGTGCCGTAGTGTGGTTTTAACTCTGTTTTCCCCACTAAATCATGCAGGAGACGCGCCACCTCCAGAAAGTTCCACACTGTAGCTTTAAATGCAGCAAATTGGAAAAGATAAACAAATAATAGGAAATATGTTTCTCTTCAGCAATGTTTTAACTAAATATTTCTTACCAAAAAGCCACATAATCTGGTGTAAATCTGTAAATTAAAGTGGAGTTTGACAGTTAGCTTAGGTGCTAGTTGTTTACACTCATTGGCTATAACGTGATGCTAACTGTTAAAAGCAGTTTAAGCCGGTTTTAGCTCGTTTCTTTTAAAAGCTCACATTCACAGTCATGCCACATGCTAAATCCGCATCTGCTGAATGCGATGAGCAGCAAAAACTCAAGCAAAACGCGAAAATAAACCTTAAAAAGCGCGTTTAAAGCGGTTTGTTTTGACGCAAACGTGGAGCGGCGGCGGCGGCTAACAGCTAAAGCTAACTGTTGTTTACGTATTCGTTTCCGCTTTTTTACCTACAACAGCGCTCCATCCCCGCGACAACACTGAGGAAATGTGCAGAATCACAGCGGGATCACAGGAAGAGGGGTAAATAAAGACTTATACTGAGTTTAAGGGGGAAAATAAACAGAAATTACCGACTAAAGGCGAACCGTGCGCTTCCTCTGTCTGCAGCCCAGTGGCGCACTCTGCCGGCGGGGAGAGGGAAATATTCAGGAAAACAATGAATTAAATGCTCAAATAAATGTGTAAAATACAAAATACAATACAAAATACATCAAAAATACATCACTTTTAAAAACTCTATTTCTTGTAAATAAAAGTCCATTTTTATTAATTTACATAAAAAAAGAACAGGAAATAGCATAATATACAATATTACGATGTGTTCTAATGTTGTTTTCTCATCACACACAGACCTGGAGTTGTGTTTTGTTTCATTCACACATATTTAACGCACAATCCTGCACATTTAGACTGAACACTACTTTATGATGTCATGTGAAAATACAGGAAGTGCTCCACTGTGTTTTTAAACTCCACACACCTTCACTACAATCATTTGGGTCATTTCAGCCCCGGAATCGCCGATCTCGACTGAACTAAAGGGAAAAGGAGCTGTTCACTTGGAAACTACCAGGTCATGACGTCACAAGAATAATAATAAACAGTTACTAAACATTCAGGACCAAGGACAGAGATTAGAACAAACCCAGGGACTTAACCAGGACTAAACCAGGACTAAACCAGAACTAAACCAGGACTGAAGCAACAGGTGGGGGTGTGTGAGCGCCGCTGGGGTCCACGCGATCTGCCCGAGTGGGAAGCACGTGGGAAACTGCGTAAAGAGCGGGATTCCACGCGCCACTGCGTCAAGATGCACGAGCGCGCCGGTGTTCCCCTCAGACTCACGCGCACCGTGTCCGCGTGCAGACAGAGCACAGTGCACGCGCGCTGGAGTTTCATGAAGTGAGAAATGTGAGAAAAACACACTCCAGGTGAGTGTTTATGAGTGCGCAGATACAGCGTGTTTACGTGTTTACGTGTTCAACATGTTTATGTGCGCGTCTGCTGACGTCACGGGGACACACCGCTGTCGTGCGACTTTCATCACTGATGAAGCTCACGAGACTCCGTCCAGACTCCGCGCGCGACCCGTTGAAGGGGTGAAAAGAGAGAGAGAGAGAGAGTGAGGAAGAGAGGGAGGAAGAGAGAGTGTTAAAGGAAGAGAGAGTGAGGAAGAGAGGGAGGAAGAGAGGAAGGAAGAGAGGGAGGAAGAGAGGAAGGAAGAGAGGGAGGAAGAGAGAGTGTTAAAGGAAGAGAGAGTGAGGAAGAGAGGAAGGAAGAGAGGGAGGAAGAGAGAGTCTTAAAGGAAGAGAGAGGGAGGAAGAGAGGGAGGAAGAGAGAGTGTTAAAGGAAGAGAGAGTGAGGAAGAGAGGGAGGAAGAGAGGGAGTAAGAGAGAGAAGGAAAAAGAGAGTGTTAGAGGAAGACAGAGGGGGAGACGTCCCTTGCGTCAGCGGTGTTTCCGCGCGAGTTTGACGCAGCGCGCGCGTGGATCAAATATTCATCAGAGTTTGTGAAGCGCGCGCAGAGATTCCCCGCAGTGATTGGGAGCGGAGCGGAACCGCGCGGACACACGCGCTGCCGCTGACGCACGGTCGCGCGGTTCCCAGCCCAAACAGACTCTAATATGCAATGGTTTTTCGGGAAGAAGTCCGCCGCCGCCGCGTACCGCCGCCTGCACGCTAGTGCCGCCGCATGTCTGTACGAAGACGCGCCGCGCGGCAGACGACGCCATTTGAAGAAGAGGAAAAGCGCGCGGGGGCTTTCCACGGCGCAGCAGAGACACGAGGAGAGCGGCACCGCGGGGCGGCACAGCAGAAGCGCGGCAGAAGCTCGAGACGCGCCGCCGCTCGTGGAGCAAAGCGTCAAAGCGCGCGGCGAGGCGGAACTCCTCCTGCTGCTCTGGTCTATGGTGCAGATCTGCGCGCAGACCGCGCGGTGCGAGCCCTGCCGCTGGCCGCGTGCGGCATGTGAGCAGCGCGCGGGACCGGGCTTCATGCGGTGGCTGAATCTGAAGGTGCCGCATCGCCCCGCCGCCTCTGCCGCATCTGCCGCCTCTGCCGCCCCGTCCTCCTCTTCCCCAGCGTCGGCCTCCTCCATGCGGTTTGTCTGGACCCTGTTCAGGAAAGGAGCGCATATGCTGCAGTGTCTTTGTGGCCAGAGCCTCAAGAAAAACAAGGAGCAAAAAGGTGAGTCCCGCCGCGAGCGCGTGCGCTGCGCTCACGCGTCCGCCGCGCGGAGCCCCTCCGCATTGGCCGCACGCGGAAAGAGGAAGTTCAGCGCGCGTGGTTTTACTGCGGAGACTTTGGACCTGGACTCGGGCTGGGTTTGGTTAGACCAGGTCTAGACCCGGGTCTAAAGCAGGTCTAAAGCAGGTCTAAAGCAGGTCTAAAGCAGGTCTAAAGCAGGTCTAAAGCAGATCTAAAGCAGATCTAAAGCAGGTCTAAAGCCAGACTCAGGTCCACCGCCTCCTCCACGCGTGTCATTGTGATTCCGCGCGCGCACAGCTGTTGTTTCAGTCGCGTGGACAGTTCCTGCTCCTGTGATTGGCCGCAGGCGCAGATGTAGGTCACGTGCTGAGTTTATTGACCGCGCGGTTTGGTCTGACCTGGTTCTGCTGGACTCGGTTTGGTCTGATCTGGTTCTGCTGAACTCGGTTTGGTCTGACCTGGTTCTGCTGGACTCGGTTTGGTCTGATCTGGTTCTGCTGAACTCGGTTTGGTCTGACCTGGTTCTGCTGGACTCGGTTTGGTCTGAACTGGTTCTGCTGGACTCGGTTTGGTCTGACCTGGTTCTGCTGAACTCGGTTTGGTCTGATCTGGTTCTGCTGGACTCGGTTTGGTCTGACCTGGTTCTGCTGGACTCGGTTTGGTCTGACCTGGTTCTGCTGGACTCGGTTTGGTCTGATCTGGTTCTGATGGACTCGGTTTGGTCTGACCTGGTTCTGCTGGACTCGGTTTGGTCTGACCTGGTTCTGCTGGACTCGGTTTGGTCTGATCTGGTTCTGTTGGACTCGGTTTGGTCTGACCTGGTTCTGTTGAACTCGGTTTGGTCTGACCTGGTTTATGAGTCAGAACGGGCATCTGGTTTAATCAGGTCCCAGTGTGTTGGATGTGTATAGAAGAAAGAACAGAGTAATAAAAGTTTAATCAAACATGGAGAAAGTTTAGTCCTGTTTCAGCACCATGGACAGCGCAGTGATCTGATGTTGTGATCATGATCAAACTTATTGTGTAAAGAAGTTAATGCCAGAGTACGGAGCAGTTTGTTTCTATGGCGACACTGTTGGCCTCTCCTGACTCTCTGTGATGTGAGACTCTGGTCTGAGCCACACCTGCCCCGGGGCAGAAAGCACGAGAGTGACCGTCACTCTGACCCCACACATCACCACGAGTCCTGGTTTGGTCCTGGTTCAGTCTTGGTTTAGTCTTGGTTTAGTTCTGGTTCAGTCCTGGTTTGGTCCTGGTTCAGTCTTGGTTTAGTCTTGGTTTAGTTCTGGTTCAGTCCTGGTTTGGTCCTGGTTCGGTCTTGGTTTAGTTCTGGTTCAGTCCTGGATTAGTCCTGGTTCAGTCTTGGTTTAGTCTTGGTTTAGTTCTGGTTCAGTACTGGTTTGGTCCTGGTTCAGTCTTGGTTTAGTCTTGGTTTAGTTCTGGTTCAGTCCTGGTTTGGTCCTGGTTCAGTCCTGGTTTAGCTCTGGTTTAGTTCTGGTTCAGTCCTGGATTAGTCCTGATTCAGTCTTGGTTCAGTCCTGGTTTAGTCCTGGTTTGGTCCTGGTTCAGTCTTGGTTCAGTCCTGGTTTAGTCCTGGTTTGGTCCTGGTTCAGTCTTGGTTCAGTCCTGGTTTAGTCCTGGTTTGGTCCTGGTTCAGTCTTGGTTCAGTCCTGGTTTAGTCCTGGTTTGGTCCTGGTTTAGTCTTGGTTCAGTCCTGGTTTAGTTCTGGTTTAGTTCTGGTTTAGTTCTGGTTTAGTTCTGGTTCAGTCCTGGTTTAGTTCTGGTTTAGTCCTGGTTCAGTCCTGGTTTAGTCCTGGTTTTGTCCTGGTTCAGTCTTGGTTCAGTCCTGGTTTAGTCCTGGTTTGGTCCTGGTTTAGTCTTGGTTCAGTCCTGGTTTAGTTCTGGTTTAGTTCTGGTTCAGTCCTGGTTTAGTTCTGGTTTCTGCCATTTGTTTGCGACACAAAACAAAAGCAGAAAACATTTTAAATGATTTTATTGTGAATGAACTCAAGCTGAGGCCGAGCTCCATTCATACAACTGCCTCCCTCTTTCCCTCCACTCCCCCTCTCCTCCTCCTCTTCTTCTCCTCCTCCTCCTCCCCCTCTCCTCCTCCTCTCCTCCTCCTCTTCTCCTCCTCTCCTCCTCCTCTCCTCCTCTCCTCTCCTCCTCCTCTCTCCTCCTCCTCTCTTGTCCTCCTCCTCTCCTCCTCTCCTCCTCCTCTCTCTCCTCCTCTTCTCCTCCCTCCTCCTCTCTTCTCCTCCTCTCCTCCTCCTCTCTCCCCTCCTCCTCTCTCTCCCTCTCCTCCTCCCTCTCCTCCTCCTCTTTCTCTCTCCCTCCTCCTCCTCCTCCCTCTCCTCCTCTCTCTCCTCCTCTCTCCTCCTCTCTCCTCCCCTCCTTCTTCTCCTCTCCTCTCCCCTCTCCTCCTCCTCTCTCCTCCTCTCCTCTCCTCCCTCCTCTTCTCCTCCTCTCCTCCTCCCTCTTCCCTCCTCTCCTCCCTCCTCTCCTCCTCTCTCCTCCTCTTCTTCTCCTCCCTCTCCTCCTCCTCCCATCTCCTCCTCCTTTTCTCCCTCCTCTCCTCTCCTCCTCTCTCTCCTCCTCCCTCCTCTCCTCCTCCTCTCCTCCTCCTCTCCTCCCCCTCTCCTCCTCCTCTTCTCCTCCTGTCCTCCTCCTCTCCTCTTCCTCCTCCTCCTCCTCCTCCTCCTCCTCTCCTCCTCCTCTTCTCCTCCTCCTCCTCCTCCCTCCTCTCCTCCTCCTCCTCCTCTCTCCTCCTCCTCTTCTCCTCCTCTCTCCTCCTCCCCCTCTCCTCTCCTTCTCCTCTCCTCCCCTCTCTCCTCCCCTCTCTCCTCTCCTCTCCTCCTCCTCTCCTCCTCCTCCTTCTCCTCTCCCTCCTCTCCTCCTCTCTCCTCCTCTCCTTCTCCCCTCTCCTCCCTCCTCCTCCCTCCCTCCTCCTCCCTCTCCTCTCCTCCTCCTCCTCTCCTCTCCTCTCCTCCTCCTCCTCCTCCTCCTCTCCTCCTCTCCTCCTCCTCCTCTACCTCTCCTCCTCCTCCTCTCCTCCTCCTATTCCCCATCTCCTCCTCTCCTTCTCCTCTCCTCCTCCTATTCCCCCTCTCCTCCTCTCCTCCTCCTCTCCCTCTCCTCTCTCCTTCTCTCTTCTCTCTCTCTGTCAGAGTCTTTATGTTTTATTCACTCTCTCGTTCCTCTTCTGGAGCTCTGGGTTATTTTAGTTCCACATGTCAATAAAACATGAAGAGGAGTATGAAGTACTTTAGTACACGTAGTACTGTGTAAAAGTGCAGTACTGCTCCTACAGGAGGAGTATGAAGTACTTTAGTACACGTAGTACTGTGTAAAAGTGCAGTACTGCTCCTACAGGAGGAGTATGAAGTACTTTAGTACACGTAGTACTGTGTAAAAGTGCAGTACTGCTCCTACAGGAGGAGTATGAAGTACTTTAGTACACGTAGTACTGTGTAAAAGTGCAGTACTGCTCCTACAGGAGGAGTATGAAGTACTTTAGTACACGTAGTACTGTGTAAAAGTGCAGTACTGCTCCTACAGGAGGAGTATGAAGTACTTTTAGTACACGTAGTACTGTGTAAAAGTGCAGTACTGCTCCTACAGGAGGAGTATGAAGTACTTTAGTTCATGTAGTACTGTGTAAAAGTGCAGTACTGCTCCTACAGGAGGAATATGAAGTACTTTAGTACACATAGTACTGTGTAAAAGTGCAGTACTGCTCCTACAGGAGGAGTATGAAGTACTTTAGTACATGTAGTACTGTGTAAACGTGCAGTACTGCTCCTACAGGAGGAGTATGAAGTACTTTAGTTCATGTAGTACTGTGTAAAAGTGCAGTACTGCTCCTACAGGAGGAATATGAAGTACTTTAGTACACGTAGTACTGTGTAAAAGTGCAGTACTGCTCCTACAGGAGGAGTATGAAGTACTTTAGTTCATGTAGTACTGTGTAAAAGTGCAGTACTGCTCCTACAGGAGGAGTATGAAGTACTTTAGTACACGTAGTACTGTGTAAAAGTGCAGTACTGCTCCTACAGGAGGAGTATGAAGTACTTTAGTACACGTAGTACTGTGTAAAAGTGCAGTACTGCTCCTACAGGAGGAGTATGAAGTACTTTAGTACATGTAGTACTGTGTAAACGTGCAGTACTGCTCCTACAGGAGGAGTATGAAGTACTTTATTACATGTAGTACTGTGTAAAAGTGCAGTACTGCTCCTACAGGAGGAGTATGAAGTACTTTATTACATGTAGTACTGTGTAAAAGTGCAGTACTGCTCCTACAGGAGGAGTATGAAGTACTTTAGTACCAGTACTTTGAAGTACTTTTACTTCTCCTCTGGACACGGCTCCGACTCTGGAGCCTCTGAGTCGCTCTGATAACACGACTCCAGCCTGTCTGGGAGGGCATCTGACACAGGGGGAGGGCATCTGACACACAGGGAGGGCATCTGACACAGGGGGAGGGCATCTGACACAGGGGGAGGGCATCTGACACAGGGGGAGGGCATCTGACACACAGGGAGGGCATCTGACACACAGGGAGGGCATCTGACACAGGGGGAGGGCATCTGACACAAACAAGCTCATAGTAAAGAATGTAAGGACTGAACCAGGACTGGTTTAGTCCTGGTTCACACCCGGTTCAGTCCTGGTTCAGACCCGGTTCAGACCCGGTTCAGACCCGGTTCAGACCCGGTTCAGTCCTGGTTCAGACCCAATTTAGTCCTGGTTTAGTCCTGGTTCAGACCAGGTTCAGACCCGGTTCAGACCCAGTTTAGTCACGGTTCAGACCCGGTTTAGTCCTGGTTCAGACCCGGTTCACACCCGGTTCAGACCCGGTTCAGAACTGGTTTAGTCACGGTTCAGACCCGGTTCAGACCCGGTTCAGACCCGGTTCAGACCGAGTTCAGACCCAGTTCAGACCCGGTTCAGACCCGGTTCAGACCCGGTTCAGACCGGGTTCAGACCGGGTTCAGACCGGGTTCAGACCCGGTTCAGACCTGGTTCAGACCGGGTTCAGACCCGGTTCAGACCCGGTTCAGACCCGGTTCAGACCGGGTTCAGACCGGGTTCAGACCCGGTTCAGACCCGGTTCAGACCCGGTTCAGACCGGGTTCAGACCGGGTTCAGACCCGGTTCAGACCGGGTTCAGACCCGGTTCAGACCCGGTTCAGACCCGGTTCAGACCGGGTTCAGACCGGGTTCAGACCGGGTTCAGACCCAGTTCAGACCCGGTTCAGACCCGGTTCAGACCGGGTTCAGACCCGGTTCAGACCGGGTTCAGACCGGGTTCAGACCGGGTTCAGACCGGGTTCAGACCCGGTTCAGACCCGGTTCAGACCCGGTTCAGACCCGGTCTCTTGTGTTTATCTTATCTCGTGGCTCTGGAGGCGCTGGTTCAGTTCCTGCTGAGTGTCAAACCCTTCAGCCCTTCAGCAACGCACTTCAGACCAGACATCACCAGATAGGACCAGACCAGGACCAGGACCAGACCAGGACCAGGACCAGACCAGGACCAGGACCAGACCAGGACCAGACCAGGACCAGGATAAAAGCTGGACCAGGACCAGACCAGGACCAGACCTGCTCAGACCGAAGTTTAAGACCAGGAACAGAAAAAGTTTGAAAAGTATTTGCAGTAGTTTTTGTTTTTGTACAAAAATGGATTTTGATCTGATGGTGAACGTGGCAGAAAAGAGGCTGAGGGCAGCTTTGGGGAAACAACCGATCGGTAAGTCCTGGTTTAGTCCTGGTTTAGTCCTGGTTCAGTCCTGGTTCAGTCCTGGTTTAGTCCTGGTTTAGTCCTGGTTTAGTCCTGGTTTAGTCCTGGTTTAGTCCTGGTTCAGTCCTGGTTTAGTCCTGGTTTAGTCCTGGTTCAGTCCTGGTTCAGTCCTGGTTTAGTCCTGGTTCAGTCCTGGTTCAGTCCTGGTTTAGTCCTGGTTTAGTCCTGGTTTAGTCCTGGTTCAGTCCTGGTACAGTCCTGGTTCAGTCCTGGTTTAGTCCTGGTTTAGTCCTGGTTTAGACCTGGTTTAATCCTGGTTTAGTCCTGGTTCAGTCCTGGTTTAGTCCTGGTTTAGTCCTGGTTCAGTCCTGGTTCAGTCCTGGTTTAGTCCTGGTTTAGTCCTGGTTTAGTCCTGGTTTAGTCCTGGTTTAGACCTGGTTTAGTCCTGGTTCAGTCCTGGTTTAGTCCTGGTTTAGACCTGGTTTAGTCCTGGTTTAGTCCTGGTTTAGTCCTGGTTTAGACCTGGTTTAGTCCTGGTTTAGTCCTGGTTTATTCCTGGTTCAGTCCTGGTTCAGTCCTGGTTTAGACCTGGTTTAGTTCTGGTTTAGTTCTGGTTTAGTCCTGGTTTAGACCTGGTTTAGTCCTGGTTCAGTCCTGGTTCAGTTCTGGTTCAGTCCTGGTTTAGACCTGGTTTAGACCTGGTTTAGTCCTGGTTCAGTCCTGGTTCAGTTCTGGTTCAGTCCTGGTTTAGACCTGGTTTAGTCCTGCTTTAGTTCTGGTTTAGTCCTGGTTTAGTCCTGGTTCAGTCCTGGTTTAGTCCTGGCTTAGTCCTGGTTTAGTCCTGGTTTAGACCTGGTTTAGTCCTGGTTTAGTCCTGGCTTAGTCCTGGTTTAGTCCTGGTTTAGACCTGGTTTAGTCCTGGTTTAGACCTGGACTAAACCTGGTCTAAACCAGGTCTGTGTTGGTCTGGATGCTGCAGGTGAATCCGTCTCATTTTGTGCGTCAGTAAAATCGTCTCCATGGAAACGCAGGACTTCCCCAGTTCCTCCTTTACTCCTCTCTCCTTCCTCTGCCTCCTTTTCTTCCCTCTCTCCTCTTTCCGACTCATTCTCTTTCTCTTCTGCACCTCTTCCTCTCATCCTTCACTCTCCTCTTCTCTTCCTCTCTTCTTTTACCTCCCTCTCTTCTCTCTCCCCGTCTCCCTCCCTCGCTCTCCACTCTTCTCCTCCATCCACTTCCCTCTCTTTCCTCTTCCTCTCTCTCCTACCCTCCTTTCCTCTCCTCGCTTCTCTCGCCCTCCCCGTCTCCCTCTCTCCTCTTCCCCTTTCTCTCCCTCTTGTCCTCTCTCTCTCCTCTTCCCTCTCTCTGTCCTTCCGCCCTCCATCGTTCCCTTTCTCTTTCTGTGGTGTCTGTTTTCTTTTTGAGTGGGAGTAGAAAATGACTCATCCTTGGTTCATTTTCAGTGGTTTTCCCCGGTCTTTCCTCATCCTCCCTCCCTCTCCATCCCTCCCTCTCCTCTTCATCCCTCCCTCTCCTCCTCCTCCCTCTCCTCTTCATCCCTCCCTCTCCTCCTCCTCCCTCTCCTCTTCATCCCTGCCTCTCCTCCTCCTCCCTCTCCTCTTCATCCCTCCCTCTCCTCCTCCTCCCTCTCCTCTTCATCCCTGCCTCTCCTCTTCATCCCTCCCTCTCCTCTTCATCCCTCCCTCTCCTCCTCCTCCCTCTCCTCTTCATCCCTCCCTCTCCTCATCTCTCTCTCTCTCTTTCGGTCTTTATGAATTAAACCCGGAGCTTCGGTGCCATTTCTGTGGGAGACAGCGCCCCCGTGTGTCTGTGTGTGTATATGTGTGTATATGTGTGTATTTGCATATGTGTATAAGTGTGTCTGTGTGTCTGTGTGTAAGTGTATATGTGTATATGTGTGTATGTGTATATATATGTATGTGTATATGTGTATATGTGTGTATGTGTATATGTGTATATGTGTGTATGTGTATATGTGTATATGTGTGTATGTGTATATGTGTATATGTGTGTATGTGTATATGTGTATATATATATATATATATGTGTATATGTGTATATATATGTATGTGTATATGTGTGTATATGTGTATATATGTATGTGTATATGTGTGTATGTGTATATGTGTATATGTGTATATGTGTATATGTGTATATGTGTGTATGTGTATATGTGTGTATGTGTATATGTGTGTATGTGTATATGTGTATATGTGTATATTTGTATATGTGTATATGTATATGTGTGTATGTGTATATGTGTGTATGTGTATATGTGTGTATGTGTATATGTGTGTATGTGTATATGTGTATATTTGTATATGTGTATATGTGTATATGTATATGTGTGTATATGTGTATATGTGTATATGTGTGTATGTGTATATGTGTGTATGTGTATATGTGTGTATGTGTATATGTGTGTATGTGTATATGTGTATATTTGTATATGTGTATATGTGTATATGTATATGTGTGTATATGTGTATATGTGTATATGTGTGTATGTGTATATGTGTGTATGTGTATATGTGTGTATGTGTATATGTGTGTATGTGTATATGTGTGTATGTGTATATGTGTATATTTGTATATGTGTATATATATATGTGTATATGTGTATATATATGTATGTGTATATGTGTGTATATGTGTATATATGTATGTGTATATGTGTATATGTGTGTATGTGTATATGTGTATATGTGTGTATGTGTATATGTGTATATGTGTATATGTGTGTATGTGTATATGTGTATATGTGTGTATGTGTATATGTGTGTATGTGTATATGTGTGTATGTGTATATGTGTATATGTGTATATGTGTGTATATGTGTATATGTGTGTATGTGTATATGTGTATATGTGTGTATGTGTGTATATGTGTATATATGTATGTGTATATGTGTGTATGTGTATATGTGTATATGTGTGTATGTGTATATGTGTATATGTGTATATGTGTATATGTGTATATGTGTATATGTGTGTATGTGTATATGTGTATATGTGTGTATGTGTATATGTGTATATGTGTATATGTGTATATGTGTATATGTGTATATGTAT
>CM060675.1:2100025-2130025 GCA_030686955.1 Odontamblyopus rebecca
GTATATGTGTATATGTGTGTATATGTGTGTATATGTGTGTATATGTGTGTATATGTGTGTATATGTGTATATGTGTATATGTGTATAAGTGTATATGTGTGTTCAGGCCTGCAGGGGGCGCTGCACACTGCCTCCTGATCCCTCTGGAAACATCTGGAACAGACAAACAGGATTAAAACATTTATTTATTCTCTGTTTGATTTGATTCATTCATTTATATTTGACTTTTCCTGATTCATTCATTGTTCTGTATTTGTTTTAATGAGTGGAAGAGTTTCACGGCCCCAAAGCCTCACTCAGACCCGGAGCGTGCGGGAAGTGTCCTGCCTAAAGACACAACAACAGTTTCTGTGACTGGCGCCCCCCTGTGGCTGTTCCAGTGCTCCCACAACCAAGTCCAGACCAGAGCTTTGACAGACCAGTATGGTCCTGGTTTAGTCCTGGTTTAGTCCTGGTTTAGTCTTGGTTTAGTCCTGGGTTAGTCCTGGGTTAGTACTGGTTTAGTCCTGGGTTAGTCCTGGGTTAGTCCTGGGTTAGTCCTGGGTTAGTCCTGGTTTAGTCTTGGTTTAGTCCGTGTTTAGTCTTGGTTTAGTCCTGGTTTAGTCCTGGTTTAGTCCTGGTTTAGTCCTGGGTTAGTCCTGGTTTAGTCCGTGTTTAGTCTTGGTTTAGTCCTGGTTTAGTCCTGGGTTAGTCCTGGTTTAGTCCTGGTTTAGTCCTGGTTTAGTCCTGGGTTAGTCTTGGTTTAGTCCTGGTTTAGTCCTGGTTTAGTCTTGGTTTAGTCCGTGTTTAGTCTTGGTTTAGTCCTGGTTTAGTCCTGGTTTAGTCCTGGTTTAGTCCTGGGTTAGTCCTGGTTTAGTCCTGGTTTAGTCCTGGGTTAGTCCTGGGTTAGTCCTGGGTTAGTCCTGGTTTAGTCCTGGTTTAGTCCTGGGTTAGTCCTGGGTTAGTCCTGGTTTAGTCCTGGTTTAGTCCTGGGTTAGTCCTGGTTTAGTCCTGGGTTAGTCCTGGTTTAGTCCTGGTTTAGTCCTGGTTTAGTCCGTGTTTAGTCTTGGTTTAGTCCTGGTTTAGTCCTGGTTTAGTCCTGGGTTAGTCCTGGTTTAGTCCTGGTTTAGTCCTGGTTTAGTCCGTGTTTAGTCTTGGTTTAGTCCTGGTTTAGTCCTGGTTTAGTCCTGGTTTAGTCCTGGGTTAGTCCTGGGTTAGTCCTGGTTTAGTCCTGGTTTAGTCCTGGTTTAGTCCTGGGTTAGTCCTGGTTTAGTCTTGGGTTAGTCCTGGGTTAGTCCTGGGTTAGTACTGGTTTAGTCCTGGGTTAGTCCTGGTTTAGTCCTGGGTTAGTCCTGGTTTAGTCCTGGTTTAGTACTGGTTTAGTCCTGGGTTAGTCCTGGTTTAGTCCTGGTTTAGTCCTGGTTTAGTCCTGGGTTAGTCCTGGTTTAGTACTGGTTTAGTCCTGGGTTAGTCCTGGTTTAGTCCTGGTTTAGTCCTGGGTTAGTCCTGGTTTAGTCCTGGTTTAGTACTGGTTTAGTCCTGGGTTAGTCCTGGTTTAGTCCTGGGTTAGTCCTGGGTTAGTCCTGGTTTAGTACTGGTTTAGTCCTGGTTTAGTCCTGGGTTAGTCCTGGTTTAGTCCTGGGTTAGTCCTGGTTTAGTACTGGTTTAGTCCTGGGTTAGTCCTGGTTTAGTCCTGGTTTAGTCCTGGGTTAGTCCTGGGTTAGTCCTGGTTTAGTCCTGGTTTAGTCCTGGGTTAGTCCTGGTTTAGTCCTGGTTTAGTCCAGAGCGTTTGGAGCTTTATTTCAGGGTTTTCTTGGTAACTATGGAAACTTAAAGCTGCACCGTGTAACTTTTCTGCTGGAGGTTCTGTCCCCTGCTGGTCTCCATGGAGATGTTCCACACTACAGCATTAAACATTTGTATCTCCGTGGCAACGAGCCGATGACAGTACCAGGCCGAGTTCCAGCTCAGGTCTGTGGAGAGGAGAGCATCAAACACACAAATACAAGTCACACGAGTTTAATGCCACAGTGCGGAACATTCCACTGACAGAACCTCCACTCTGCACCTGTCTGTGGTCTGGTCCTGGTCTGCTTTTGATCCTGGTCTGGTGCCTGGTCTGGTTCTGGTCCTGGTCTAGTCTCTGGTCTGGTCCTGGTCTGGTCTTGATCCTGGTCTGGTCTTGATCCTGGTCTGGTTCTGGTCCTTGTCTAGTCTCTGGTCTGGTCCTGGTCTGGTCTTGATCCTGGTCTGGTTCTGCTCTGGTCCCGGTCTCTGTCCGTGGTGCTGATTCAGGATCTTTGTCTCATTTTATTTATTTAAACAGATTTAAAGTTTCATGTGTCACAAGAGGTTTTATTTATGGACCAAAGGGAGGGGATCAGGTCCGGACCAGACCAGGACCGGGAGGGGATCAGGTCCGGACCAGACCGGGACCGGGAGGGGATCAGGTCCGGACCAGACCGGGACCCGGAGGGGATCAGGTCCGGAGCAGACCGGGCCCGGGAGGGGATCAGGTCCGGACCAGACCAGGACCGGGAGGGGATCAGGTCCGGAGCAGACCGGGACCGGGAGGGGATTAAGTCTGGACCAGACCGGGACCGGGAGGGGATCAGGTCCGGACCAGACCGGGACCGGGAGGGGTTCAGGTCTGGACCAGACCGGGCCTGGGAGGGGTTCAGGTCCGGACCAGACCGGGACCGGGAGGGGATCAGGTCCGGACCAGACCGGGACCGGGAGGGGTTCAGGTCCGGACCAGACCGGGACCGGGAGGGGTTCAGGTCCGGACCAGACCGGGACCGGGAGGGGTTCAGGTCCGGACCAAACCGGGACCGGGAGGGGATCAGGTCCGGACCAAACCGGGACCGGGAGGGGATCAGGTCCGGACAGAAACTGAGCACAGAAATTAAGAAAATGAGTTTAAGTATAATCTGTGAGAAAAAGAATCAGGACTAAACCGGGACTAAACCGGGACTAAACCGGGACTAAACCGGAACTAAACCGGGACTAAACCGGGACTAAACCGGGACTAAATCAGATCTGTACACGTGCTCTGGGTCAGGGCCTCACCGGCTCAGAGTTTTACACCTGATGCCCTCCCTCAGAACCTGTCCGTGACTCCGGGTTTGGGTTCAGGACTCGAACCCAGAACCTCCTCACCTGAGGAGAGGCTAACCACTCTGCCACCGTCTCCTCGCGTCGCTGTTGACGCGCGCAGACGCGGGGCGCGCGGTGTGAGCGACAATCCGCCTCTTTCCGCTCGCGCCGCGCGGGAGACGCGCCTTTTACGCAGCTGAAGCGCGGAGGGACGCGGCGAGACGCGGCACAGGCGGCGGGACGCGCGGCAGCTCCGTCAGACTGAGAGCGGAGCGGAGAGGGCGCGACCCAAAGCGGCACAGGCGGCACGGGGCGGCACTGGGCGGCACGTCATGGCAGCGCCGCGCGGTGAGACGTGACGGACAGGTGCACGCGCGGCTCCATAACCACCGCGTTCGCACAATGGGGTCGTTCTGTGGCGGACACGCGTGAGCAGCGCAGACAGGAGCGGCGGGAGCGGCGGGAGGAGCGGCGGGAGGAGAGCTTTTGTGGCGGGGACACGGGAGCGGGAGAGTCGGGAGTTTGAGGAGACGAGGACGCGAGCGGCAGAGTCATGGCAGCGGCGATCGCCAGCGGTTTGATCCGACAGAAGCGGCAGGCGCGCGAGCAACACGCCCACCGACCCACCGCGCACCGCAGGCGGAAAAGCCCCGGGAAGAAGCAGGGTCTGTGCAACAACAACCTGGTCGACATCTTCTCCAAAGTCCGGATCTTCGGCCTGAAGAAGCGGCGGCTCCGGAGACAAGGTGCGCGGCGGGGACACGGCGGGAGCGGCGCGGAAAGAGGAGCGGTGACGCGCGGTGCACATACAAACACATGTGGAACCGCGCGGACACTTTTACGCACATGTTACACAGCAGCCTGCCCCTCACCGCGCCTCACCGCGCCTCACCGCGCCTCACGCACACACGCAGACACAGGGGTCCGGTTCGGCACGGTTCGAAGCGGAACTCGGCGGTACCGCGCGTCACCGCCTCCATGTTGTGACCGCGTTTAGGAGAGAAGTTCAGCGGCGGAAATGTTCCGCAGATTTAAACTAAAACAAACACTTCAAATTTAAAATACAAATTGAAACACTTCACATTTAAAATATAAAATAATCAGTTCAAATTTAAAATATTAGAAAATACCGTGAACACAGCAGCTCAGAACTAGAGTCCGGTTTGACTTAGTCCAGGTTTGTCTTGGCCGAGTTCTGGTCTTAGTCCTGACTCCATTTTGATCCTGGTTTAATCACAACTTAGTTTTGGTTTAGTCCTGGTTTAGTCCTGGTTCAGTCCTGGTTCAGTCCTGGTTCAGTCCTGATTTAGTTCAGTTTTAGTCCTGGTTTAGTCCTGGTTTAGTCCTGGTTCAGTCCTGGTTTAGTCCTGGTTCAGTCCTGGTTTAGTCCTGGTTTAGTCCTGATTTAGCTCAGTTTTAGTCCTGGTTTAGTCCTGGTTTAGTCCTGGTTCAGTCCTGGTCTAGTCCTGGTCTAGTTCTGGTTCAGACCTGGTTTACTCTGGATTAAGTCCTGGTTTAGTTCTGGCTTAGTCCTGGTTTACTCTTTTATTTTACGTTGAATCTCCAGAGAAAATGGCACCTGAATGTACTTTAAAGTTTCACTGTGTAAATTTTTCTGGTGGAGACACCCACATGTCTTCATTATCTTTGTTGCCATGGAGACCAGGAGGTCAGATCTGTGCAGAGGCGAGCACACTCACAGTACATGAGTAAATGTGACAGAAACACGCTTGATTTTATTTTTCATTCTGTGGAACATTTCAGGCAAAGCAAAAATATCTCCATGGAGACCAGCAGATATCAGACTCCTCACGAGAAAAGTTACACAGTTCAGCTTTAATTTATTAAACATTCATTATGATTTATTTATTCTTCTACTTATTATTCTGCAACGTAAATGTGAGAAACTCAAGAGTGAATTCATTCAGTTTCACAAAGATTCACATTTATATAAGACAAGAGACAAGTGCGGGTTCAGTCCTGGTTTAGACCTGGTTTAGACCTGGTTCAGTCCTGGTTTAGTCCTGGTTTAGACCTGGTTCAGTCCTGGTTTAGACCTGGTTTAGACCTGGTTCAGTCCTGGTTTAGACCTGGTTTAGACCTGGTTCAGTCCTGGTTTAGTCCTGGTTTAGACCTGGTTTAGTCCTGGTTCAGTCCTGGTTTAGACCTGGTTTAGTCCTGGTTTAGACCTGGTTTAGACCTGGTTTAGTCCTGGTTTAGTCCTGGTTTAGACCTGGTTTAGACCTGGTTCAGTCCTGGTTTAGTCCTGGTTTAGACCTGGTTTAGACCTGGTTTAGTCCTGGTTCAGTCCTGGTTTAGTCCTGGTTCAGTCCTGGTTTAGTCCTGGTTTAGTCCTGGTTTAGTCCTGGTTCAGTCCTGGTTTAGTCCTGGTTCAGTCCTGGTTTAGACCTGGTTTAGTCCTGGTTTAGTCCTGGTTCAGTCCTGGTTTAGTCCTGGTTCAGTCCTGGTTTAGACCTGGTTTAGACCTGGTTTAGACCTGGTTTAGTCCTGGTTCAGTCCTGGTTTAGTCCTGGTTCAGTCCTGGTTTAGACCTGGTTTAGTCCTGGTTTAGACCTGGTTTAGACCTGGTTCAGACCTGGTTTAGACCTGATTCAGACCTGGTTTAGACCTGGTTTAGACCTGATTCAGTCCTGGTTTAGACCTGATTCAGTCCTGGTTTAGTCCTGGTTTAGTCCAGTCCTGGTTTAGTCCTGCTTTAGTCCTGCTTTAGTCCTGGTTTAGTCCTGGTTTAGTCCTGGTTTAGTCCTGCTTTAGTCCTGCTTTAGTCCTGGTTTGGACCTGATTCAGTCCTGGTTTAATCCTGGTTTAGACCTGATTCAGTCCTGCTTTAGTCCTGCTTTAGTCCTGGTTTAGTCCTGGTTTAGTCCTGCTTTAGTCCTGGTTTAGTCCTGCTTTAGTCCTGGTTTAGTCCTAGTTTAGACCTGGTTTAGTCCTGCTTTAGACCTGGTTTAGTCCTGCTTTAGTCCTAGTTTAGACCTGGTTTAGTCCTGCTTTAGTCCTGGTTTAGTCCTAGTTTAGACCTGGTTTAGTCTTGGTTTAGTCCTGGTTCAGCCCTGGTTTAGTCCTGCTTTAGTCCTGGTTTAGTCCTGCTTTAGTCCTGCTTTAGTCCTGGTTTAGTCCTGCTTTAGTCCTGGTTTAGTCCTAGTTTAGACCTGGTTTAGTCCTGGTTTAGTCCTGGTTTAGTCCTGGTTCAGTCCTGGTTTAGACCTGGTTTAGTCCTGGTTTAGTCCTGGTTCAGTCCTGGTTTAGTCCTGGTTCAGTCCTGGTTTAGTCCTGGTTCAGTCCTGGTTTAGACCTGGTTTAGTCCTGGTTTAGACCTGGTTTAGACGTGGTTCAGACCTGGTTTAGACCTGATTCAGACCTGGTTTAGACCTGGTTTAGACCTGATTCAGTCCTGGTTTAGACCTGATTCAGTCCTGGTTTAGTCCTGGTTTAGTCCTGGTTCAGTCCTGGTTTAGTCCTGCTTTAGTCCTGCTTTAGTCCTGGTTTAGTCCTGGTTTAGTCCTGGTTTAGTCCTGCTTTAGTCCTGCTTTAGTCCTGGTTTGGACCTGATTCAGTCCTGGTTTAATCCTGGTTTAGACCTGATTCAGTCCTGCTTTAGTCCTGCTTTAGTCCTGCTTTAGTCCTGCTTTAGTCCTGGTTTAGTCCTGGTTTAGTCCTGCTTTAGTCCTGGTTTAGTCCTGCTTTAGTCCTGGTTTAGTCCTAGTTTAGACCTGGTTTAGTCCTGCTTTAGTCCTGGTTTAGTCCTAGTTTAGACCTGGTTTAGTCTTGGTTTAGTCCTGGTTCAGCCCTGGTTTAGTCCTGCTTTAGTCCTGGTTTAGTCCTGCTTTAGTCCTGCTTTAGTCCTGGTTTAGTCCTGGTTTAGTCCTGCTTTAGTCCTGCTTTAGTCCTGCTTTAGTCCTAGTTTAGACCTGGTTTAGTCCTGGTTTAGTTCTGCTTTAGTCCTGCTTTAGTCCTGCTTTAGACCTGGTTTAGTCCTGGTTTAGTCCTAGTTTAGACCTGGTTTAGTCCTAGTTTAGTCCTGGTTTAGTCCTGCTTTAGACCTGGTTTAGTCCTGGTTGAGCCCTGGTTTAGTCCTGGTTTAGTCCTGGTTTGTCCTGCTTTAGTCCTGGTTTAGTCCTGGTTTAGTCCTGGTTTAGTCCTGGTTTAGTCCTGGTTTAGTCCTGCTTTAGACCTGATTTAGTCCTGGTTTAGTCCTAGTTTAGATCTGCTTTAGTCCTAGTTTAGATCTGCTTTAGTCCTGCTTTAGACCTGATTTAGTCCTGGTTTAGTCGTAGTTTAGACCTGCTTTAGTCCTGGTTTAGTCCTGCTTTAGTCCTGCTTTAGTCCTAGTTTAGACCTGGTTCAGTCCTGGTTTAGACCTGATTCAGTCCTGGTTTAGTCCTGGTTTAGAGCTGGTTTAGACCTGGTTTAGTCCTGGTTTAGTCCTGGTTCAGTCCTGGTTTAGTCCTGCTTTAGTCCTGCTTTAGTCCTGGTTTAGTCCTAGTTTAGAACTGCTTTAGTCCTGGTTTAGTCCTGCTTTAGTCCTGCTTTAGTCCTAGTTTAGACCTGGTTCAGTCCTGGTTTAGACCTGATTCAGTCCTGGTTTAGTCCTGGTTTAGAGCTGGTTTAGACCTGGTTTAGTCCTGCTTTAGTCCTGGTTCAGCCCTGGTTCAGTCCTGCTTTAGTCCTGGTTTAGTCCTGGTTTAGTCCTGCTTTAGTCCTGCTTTAGTCCTGCTTTAGTCCTGGTTTAGTCCTGCTTTAGTCCTGGTTCAGCCCTGGTTTAGTCCTGGTTTAGTCCTGGTTTAGTTCTGCTTTAGTCCTGCTTTAGTCCTGCTTTAGACCTGGTTTAGTCCTGGTTTAGTCCTAGTTTAGACCTGGTTTAGTCCTAGTTTAGTCCTGGTTTAGTCCTGCTTTAGTCCTGGTTTAGTCCTGGTTGAGCCCTGGTTTAGTCCTGGTTTAGTCCTGGTTCAGTCCTGGTTTAGTCCTGCTTTAGTCCTGCTTTAGTCCTGGTTTAGTCCTAGTTTAGTCCTGGTTTAGTCCTGCTTTAGTCCTGGTTTAGTCCTGGTTGAGCCCTGGTTTAGTCCTGGTTTAGTCCTGGTTCAGTCCTGGTTTAGTCCTGCTTTAGTCCTGGTTCAGCCCTGGTTTAGTCCTGGTTTAGACCTGATTCAGTCCTGGTTTAGACCTGATTTAGACCTGATTCAGTCCTGGTTTAGTCCTGGTTTAGTCCTGGTTTAGTCCTGCTTTAGTCCTGGTTTAGTCCTGGTTTAGTCCTGGTTCACTCCTGGTTTAGTCCTGGTTTAGTCCTGGTTTAGTCCTGGTTTAGTCCTGCTTTAGTCCTGCTTTAGTCCTGGTTTGGACCTGATTCAGTCCTGGTTTAGTCCTGCTTTAGTCCTGCTTTAGTCCTGGTTTAGTCCTGCTTTAGTCCTGCTTTAGTCCTGGTTTGGACCTGATTCAGTCCTGGTTTAGTCCTGCTTTAGTCCTGCTTTAGTCCTGGTTTAGTCCTGCTTTAGTCCTGGTTTAGTCCTAGTTTAGACCTGGTTTAGTCCTGCTTTAGTCCTGGTTTAGTCCTAGTTTAGACCTGGTTTAGTCTTGGTTTAGTCCTGGTTCAGCCCTGGTTTAGTCCTGCTTTAGTCCTGCTTTAGTCCTGCTTTAGTCCTAGTTTAGACCTGGTTTAGTCCTGGTTTAGTTCTGCTTTAGTCCTGCTTTAGTCCTGCTTTAGACCTGGTTTAGTCCTGGTTTAGTCCTAGTTTAGACCTGGTTTAGTCCTAGTTTAGCCCTGGTTTAGTCCTGCTTTAGTCCTGGTTTAGTCCTGGTTGAGCCCTGGTTTAGTCCTGGTTTGTCCTGCTTTAGTCCTGGTTTAGTCCTGGTTTAGTCCTGGTTTAGTCCTGGTTTAGTCCTAGTTTAGACCTGGTTTAGTCCTGGTTTAGTTCTGCTTTAGTCCTGCTTTAGTCCTGCTTTAGACCTGATTTAGTCCTGGTTTAGTCCTAGTTTAGACCTGCTTTAGTCCTGGTTTAGTCCTGCTTTAGTCCTGCTTTAGTCCTAGTTTAGACCTGGTTCAGTCCTGGTTTAGACCTGATTCAGTCCTGGTTTAGTCCTGGTTTAGAGCTGGTTTAGACCTGGTTTAGTCCTGGTTTAGTCCTGGTTCAGTCCTGGTTTAGTCCTGCTTTAGTCCTGCTTTAGTCCTGCTTTAGTCCTGCTTTAGTCCTGGTTTAGTCCTGCTTTAGTCCTGGTTCAGCCCTGGTTTAGTCCTGGTTTAGTCCTGGTTTAGTTCTGCTTTAGTCCTGCTTTAGTCCTGCTTTAGACCTGGTTTAGTCCTGGTTTAGTCCTAGTTTAGACCTGGTTTAGTCCTAGTTTAGTCCTGGTTTAGTCCTGCTTTAGTCCTGGTTTAGTCCTGGTTGAGCCCTGGTTTAGTCCTGGTTTGTCCTACTTTAGTCCTGGTTTAGTCCTGGTTTAGTCCTGGTTTAGTCCTGGTTTAGTCCTGGTTTAGTCCTAGTTTAGACCTGGTTTAGTCCTGGTTTAGTTCTGCTTTAGTCCTGCTTTAGTCCTGCTTTAGACCTGATTTAGTCCTGGTTTAGTCCTAGTTTAGACCTGCTTTAGTCCTGGTTTAGTCCTGGTTTAGTCCTAGTTTAGACCTGCTTTAGTCCTGGTTTAGTCCTGCTTTAGTCCTGCTTTAGTCCTAGTTTAGACCTGGTTTAGTCCTGGTTTAGTCCTAGTTTAGACCTGGTTTAGTCCTAGTTTAGTCCTGGTTTAGTCCTGCTTTAGTCCTGGTTTAGTCCTGGTTTAGTCCTGGTTTAGTCCTGGTTTAGTCCTGATTTAGTCCTGCTTTAGTCCTGGTTTAGTCCTAGTTTAGACCTGGTTTAGTCCTGGTTTAGTTCTGCTTTAGTCCTGGTTTAGTCCTGATTTAGTCCTGCTTTAGTCCTGGTTTAGTCCTAGTTTAGTCCTGGTTTAGTCCTGCTTTAGTCCTGGTTTAGTCCTGGTTTAGTCCTGGTTTAGTCCTGGTTTAGTCCTGATTTAGTCCTGCTTTAGTCCTGGTTTAGTCCTAGTTTAGACCTGGTTTAGTCCTGGTTTAGTCCTGCTTTAGTCCTGGTTTAGTCCTGGTTTAGTCCTGGTTTAGTCCTAGTTTAGACCTGGTTTAGTCCTGGTTTAGTTCTGCTTTAGTCCTGCTTTAGACCTGATTTAGTCCTGCTTTAGTCCTGCTTTAGTCCTGGTTTAGTCCTGCTTTAGTCCTGCTTTAGTCCTAGTTTAGACCTGGTTTAGTCCTGGTTTAGTCCTGGTTTAGTCCTGCTTTAGTCCTGCTTTAGTCCTGGTTTAGTCCTGGTTTAGTCCTGGTTCAGCCCTGGTTTAGTCCTGGTTTAGTCCTGGTTTAGTCCTGCTTTAGTCCTGCTTTAGTCCTGGTTCAGCCCTGGTTTAGTCCTGGTTTAGTCCTGGTTTAGTCCTGGTTTAGTCCTGGTTTAGTCCTGGTTTAGTCCTGGTTTAGTCCTGCTTTAGTCCTGGTTCAGCCCTGGTTTAGTCCTGCTTTAGTCCTAGTTTAGACCTGGTTTAGTCCTGGTTTAGTCCTGTTTTAGTCCTGGTTTAGTCCTGGTTCAGCCATGGTTTAGTCCTGGTTTAGTCCTGTTTTAATCCTGGTTTAGTCCTGGTTTAGTCCTGGTTTAGTCCTGGTTTAGTCCTGTTTTAGTCTGGTTTAGTCCTGCTTTAGTCCTGGTTTAGACCTGGTTCAGTCCTGGTTTAGTCCTGGTTTAGTCCTGGTTTAGTCCTGTTTTAGTCCTGGTTTAGTCCTGGTTTAGACCTGGTTTAGTCCTGGTTTAGTCCTGGTTTAGTCCTGGTTTAGTCCTGCTTTAGTCCTGCTTTAGTCCTGCTTTAGTCCTGGTTTAGTCCTGCTTTAGTCCTGGTTTAGTCCTGCTTTAGTCCTGCTTTAGTCCTGGTTTAGTCCTGCTTTAGTCCTGGTTTAGTCCTAGTTTAGACCTGGTTTAGTCCTGGTTTGGTTCTGCTTTAGTCCTGCTTTAGACCTGGTTTAGTCCTGGTTTAGTCCTAGTTTAGACCTGGTTTAGTCCTGGTTCAGCCCTGGTTTAGACCTGGTTTAGTCCTGGTTTAGACCTGGTTTAGTCCTGGTTTAGTCCTGGTTTAGTCCTGCTTTAGACCTGGTTTAGTCCTGGTTTAGTCCTAGTTTAGACCTGGTTTAGTCCTGGTTCAGCCCTGGTTTAGTCCTGCTTTAGTCCTGGTTTAGACCTGGTTTAGTCCTGGTTTAGTCCTGGTTTAGTCCTGTTTTAGTCCTGATTTAGTCCTGGTTTAGACCTGGTTTAGTCCTGCTTTAGTCCTGGTTTAGTCCTGCTTTAGTCCTGCTTTAGTCCTGCTTTAGTCCTGGTTTAGTCCAAGTTTAGACCTGGTTTAGTCCTGGTTTAGTCCTGGTTTAGTCCTGGTTCAGCCCTGGTTTAGTCCTGCTTTAGTCCTGCTTTAGTCCTGCTTTAGTCCTGCTTTAGTCCTGGTTTAGTCCTGGTTTAGTCCAAGTTTAGACCTGGTTTAGTCCTAGTTTAGACCTGGTTTAGTCCTGGTTTAGTCCTGGTTCAGCCCTGGTTTAGTCCTGCTTTAGTCCTGGTTTAGTCCTGGTTTAGTCCTGCTTTAGTCCTGCTTTAGTCCTGGTTTAGTCCTGTTTTAGTCCTGCTTTAGTCCTGCTTTAGTCCTGCTTTAGTCCTGCTTTAGTCCTGCTTTAGTCCTGCTTTAGTCCTGGTTTAGACCTGGTTTAGACCTGATTTAGACCTGGTTTAGACCTGGTTTAGACCTGGTTTAGTCCTGGTTTAGACCTGGTTTAGTCCTGGTTTAGACCTTGTTTAGACCTGGTTTAGACCTTGTTTAGACCTGGTTTAGACCTGGTTTAGACCTGGTTTAGACCTGGTTTAGACCTGGTTTAGACCTGGTTTAGACCCGGTCTTGTTCCGAACACTTGTGACATAATCTCAGAGTCTCAGAGTCGATAATTATTTGAAAATTACAGACAAGAAGAGGAGAGAAGAGGAGGAGGAGAGGAGAGAGGAGAGGAGAGAGGAGAGAGGAGAGGAGAGAGGAGAGAGGAGAGAAGAGGAGAGAGGAGGAGAGAGGAGAGGAGAGAGAAGGAGAGGAGAGAGGAGGAGAAGAGAGAGGAGAGACAGAGGGAGAGAGGGGGAAAAGAGGGAGGAGGAGAGGAGAGAGGAGAGAGAAGAGAGGAAAGAGGGGGAGAGAGGAGAGAGTAGGAGCAGAGAGGAGGAGGGGAGAGAGGAGAGAGGAGAGAGGAGAGGGAGAGAGGAGAGAGAAGAGGAGAGAGAGGGAGGAGGGAGGAGAGGAGAGAGGAGAGAAGAGAGGAGAGGAGATAGGAGAGCGGAGAGAAGAGGAGAGAGGAGGAGGAGGAGAGAGGAGAGAGAGGAGAGAGGAGAGAGGAGAGAGAGAAGAGGGAGAGAAGAGGAGAGAGGAGAGGAGAGGAGGAGGAGGAGAGAGAGAGAGAGAGGAGAAGTGAAGAGGAGAGGGAGAGGAGAGAGGAGAGGAGGGAGGAGAGAGAGAGAGGAGAGGGAGGAGAGGGAGAGAGAGGCGAGGGAGGAGGAGGGAGAGGAGAGAGGAGAGGGAGAGAGGAGAGAGAGAGAGGAGAGAGGAGAGGAGAGAGAGAGGAGAGAGAAGAGGAGAGAGGAGAGAGGATGAGAGGAGAGAGAGGGAGAGGAGAGAGGAGAGAGGAGAGAGGAGAGAGAAGAGGAGGGAGGAGGAGAGAGGAGAGAGGAGAGAGAGGAGAGAGAGAGAGGAGAGAGGAGAGAGAGGAGAGAGGAGGAGAGAGAGGAGGAGAGAGGAGAGAGGAGAGGGGAGAGGAGAGGAGAGGAGAGAGGAGAGGAGTGAGGAGAGGAGGGAGGAGAGGAGAGAGGAAAGAGGAGGGAGGAGAGGAGGGAGAGAGGAGAGGAGTGAGGAGAGAGGAGGGAGAGGAGAGAGGAGGAGGGAGAGAGGAGGAGGAGAGGAGAGGCGGAGGGAGAGAGGAGGAGGGAGAGAGGAGAGAGGAGAGGAGAGGAGAGAGGAGGAGGGAGAGAGGAGAGGAGGAGGGAGAGAGGAGAGGACGAGGGAGAGAGGTGAGGGGAGAGGAGAGGAGGAGGGAGAGAGGAGAGTAGAGAAGAGAGGAGAAAGGAGAGAGGAGAGGAGAAGAGAAGAGGAGAGAGGGAGGAGAGAGGAGAGGAGAAAGGAGAGAGGAGAGGAGAGGAGAGAGGAGAGAGGAGAGGAGAGGAGGAGGAGAGAGAGGAGAGAGGAGGAGGAGAGGAGAGAGGCGAGGAGGAGGAGAGGAGAGGGGAGAGGAGAGAGAGGAGAGGGGAGAGGAGAGAGGAGATGAGAAAAGAGAGAGGAGAGGAGAGAGGAGAAAGGAGAGAGGAGAGAGGAGAGGAGAGGAGGAGGAGAGGAGGAGGAGAGAGGAGAGGAGAGAGGAGAGGAGAGGAGAAGGGGATAGAAGAGGCGGAGGAGAGAGGAGAGGAGAGAGAGGAGAGGGAGAGGAGGAGGAGAGGAGAGAGGAGAGGAGGAGGAGAGAGGAGAGGAGAGAGGAGAGGAGAGAGGAGGAGGAGAGAGGAGATAGGAGAGGAGGAGGAGAGGAGAGAGGAGAGGAGAAGAGGAGGAGAGAGGAGATAGGAGAGGAGGAGAGAGAGGAGAAGAGAGGAGGAGGAGAGAGGAGAGGAGAGAGGAGAGGAAAGAGGAGAGGCGAGAGGAGAGAGGAGAGGAGAGAGGAGAGGAGAGGAGAAGAGGAGAGAAGAGGAGGAGGAGAGAGGAGAGGAGAGAGGAGAGGAGGAGGAGAGAGAGGAGAGAGGAGAGAGGAGAGGAGAAGAGAAGAGAAGAGGAGAGGAGATGAGGAGAGGAGAGGAGAAAGGAGAGGAGGAGGAGGAGAGAGAGGAGAGAGGAGAAGAGAGGAGGAGGAGAGAGGAGAGGAGAGGAGAGAGGAGAGAGAGGAGAGAGGAGAAGAGAGGAGAGAGTAGAGAGGAGAGGAAAGAGGAGAGGCGAGAGGAGAGAGGAGAAGAGAGGAGAGAGTAGAGAGGAGAGGAGAAGAGAAGAGGAGAGGAGAGAAGAGGAGGAGGAGAGAGGAGAGGAGAGGAGGAAGGAGACAAAAAGGTCAGATCTGTTCTGAAAAGCTAAACCAGGTCTAAACCAGGTCTAAACCAGGACTAAACCAGGTCTAAACCAGGTCTAAACCAGGTCTAAACCAGGTCTAAACCAGGTCTGTTTCAGGTCTACACCAGGACTAAATCAAGATCTAATCCAAGACTAAAGCAGCTAAAGTGAAAGACTAAAATAAATCCAAATCCAGGTCTAAATCAGGTGAGGTCGGACCTAAACCAGAAATGAACCAGGTCTGAATGAGAACTAAACCAGATCTAAACCAGGACTAAACCAGGACTAAACCAGGTCTAAAACAGGACTGAACCAGGTCTAAACCAGGACTAAACTAAGCCTAAAACAGGTCTGAACCAGTTCTAAATATGGACTAAACCTGGTCTGAGATATGGAACTAAACCAGGTCTAGACCAGGACTAAACCAGATCTAACCCAGATCTAAACCAGATCTAGACCCGGTCCAGACCCGGTCCAGACCCGGACTATGGCGGGTCTTGGCGCGGGTCCGTTGGTCGGTGCGGGAGGAGGAGGAGGAGACGGGGAAATACCTTCTGCTGCCGACGGAGCTGGAGTCGGATGTTGTTTCCATGACGACGGGGTGGAGGATCAAAGGGGCCGGGAATCTCCCCGGTAACAGACGGAACGACATCACCTTCAGGACGGACGGAAGACAGACGGAGAGAGGGAGGGAGGGATGTAAAGGGGAAAGGATGAGAAGGGAGAACGAGAGAAGGAGAAGAGAAAGGGGGAGATGTTGAAAAGAAGGAGTGAGAGATGGAGAAAGAGGGAAAAGAAGGACAGAGGAGAAAGGACAGAGGGAAGAATGGAAGGAGAGAGGGATGAAGGGAGAAAAAGAGGAGGGGGAGATGAGTTTTCACAGGGAAAATGCAAAACGTGACAACCCACACAGAGAAAAGGAGGAAGAGAAAAGGAGGAAAGGAGGAGAGGAGGAGGAGGAGAGGAGGAGAGGAGGAGGAGAGGAGGAGGAGGAGGAGAGTAGGAGGAGGAGAGGAGGAGAGGAGGAGGAGAGGAGGAAAGGAGGAGAGGAGGAGGAGGAGAGGAGGAGAGGAGGAGAGGAGGAGAGGAGAAGAGGAGGAGAGGAGGAGAGGAGGAGGAGAGGAGAGGAGGAGGAGAGGAGGAGGAGGAGGGGAGGAGGAGGAGGAGAGGAGGGAGAGGAGGAGAGGAGGAGGAGGAGGAGGAGGAGGAGGAGAGTAGGAGGAGGAGAGAGGAGGAGGAGGAGGAGGAAGAGAGAGAGGAGGAGGAGGAGAGGAAGAGGAGAGGAGGAAAGGAGGAGGGAGGAGAGGAGGAGAAGAAGGAGGAGAGAGGAGGAGGAGGAGAGGAGGAAAGGAGGAGGGAGGAGGAGGAGAGGAGGGAGGTGGAGGAGTGGAGAGGAGGGAGGAGGAGGAGAGGAGGAGGAGAGGAGGAGGAGAGGAGGAGGAGGAGAGGAGGAGGAGAGGAGGAGGGAGGAGGAGGAAAGGAGGACAGAGGAGGAGAGGAGGAGAGGAGGAGGGAGGAGGAGGAGAGGAGGAGGAGAGGAGGAGAGGAGGAGGAGAGGAGGAGGGAGGAGGAGGAAAGGAGGACGGAGGAGGAGAGGAGGAGGAGAGGAGGAGGGAGGCGGCCATCTTCAGAAACACCACAGACCAAAAGTGGAAAATCCCGGTGTGTCATGAAACAGGAAGTGCTCCACTGCTTAGACCTGGTTTAGTCCTGGTTTAGTCCTGGTTTAGTCCTGCTTTAGTCCTGGTTTAGTCCTGGTTTAGTCCTGGTTTAGACCTGGTTTAGTCCTGGTTTAGTCCTGGTTTAGTCCTGGTTTTTGTCTCGTAACTTAATGCCACATTCTGTCTCCCTTTTTCTCATGTCCCTCCCTCCGTTCACCAAGCCATTTGTACAGACACCAGGTCTAAACCAGGACTAAACCAGGTCTAAACCAGGACTAAACCAGGACTAAACCAGGTCTAAACCAGAACTAAACCAGGTCTAAACCAGGACTGAGGAACCCCTTTTGTGAAGAGGGTGAGGACGAGTCGGTCGTGACCCAGTTTAGAGGCTCGATGTGGGGAGACAAAGAGAGAGAGTCCTGGTTTAGACCTGGTTTAGTCCTGGTTTAGTCCTGGTTTATTTCTGGTTTAGACCTGGTTTAGTCCTGGTTTATTTCTGGTTTAGACCTGGTTTAGACCTGGTTCAGTCCTGGTTCAGTCCTGGTTCAGTCCTGGTGACCATAACACCAGGACTCGTCTTTTCACTCGTCTGTTTCCTTGTCTGTTTCCTCGTCTGTTTCCTCGTCTGTTTCCTCGTCTGTTTCCTCGTCTGTTTCCTCATCTGTTTCCTCATCTGTTTCCTCGTTTGTTTCCTCGTCTGTTTCCTCGTCTGTTTCCTCGTCTGTTTCCTCGTCTGTTTCCTCGTCTGTTTCCTCGTTTGTTTCCTCATCTGTTTCCTCATTTGTTTCCTCGTTTGTTTCCTCGTCTATTTCCTCGTCTGTTTCCTCGTCTGTTTCCTCCTCTGTTCACTCGTCTGTTCACTCGTTTGTTTCCTCGTCTGTTCACTCGTCTGTTTCCTCGTTTGTTTCCTCGTTTGTTTCCTCGTCTGTTTCCTCGTCTGTTCACTTGTCTGTTTCCTCGTCTGTTTCCTCGTCTGTTTCCTCGTTTGTTTCCTCGTCTGTTTCCTCGTCTGTTTCCTCGTCTGTTTCCTCGTCTGTTTCCTCTTTTGTTTCCTCGTTTGTTTCCTCGTTTGTTTCCTCATCTGTTTCCTCATTTGTTTCCTCGTTTGTTTCCTCGTTTGTTTCCTCATCTGTTTCCTCATCTGTTTCCTTGTCTGTTTCCTCCTCTGTAAACTCGTCTGTACACTCGTATGTTTACTCGTCTGTAAACTCGTCTGTTTCCTTGTTTGTTTCCTCGTTTGTTCACTCGTCTGTTTCCTCGTCTGTTTCCTCATTTGTTTCCTCATTTGTTTCCTCGTTTGTTTCCTCGTCTGTTTCCTCGTTTGTTTCCTCGTCTGTTTCCTCGTCTGTTTCCTCGTTTGTTTCCTCGTTTGTTTCCTCGTCTGTTTCCTCGTCTGTTCACTTGTCTGTTTCCTCGTCTGTTTCCTCGTTTGTTTCCTCGTCTGTTTCCTCGTCTGTTTCCTCGTCTGTTTCCTCGTATGTTTCCTCGTTTGTTTCCTCGTTTGTTTCCTCATCTGTTTCCTCATTTGTTTCCTCGTTTGTTTCCTCGTTTGTTTCCTCGTTTGTTTCCTCGTCTGTTTCCTCCTCTGTTCACTCGTCTGTTCACTCGTTTGTTTCCTCGTCTGTTCACTCGTCTGTTTCCTCGTTTGTTTCCTCTACTGTTTCCTCTTCTGTTTCCTCGTCTGTTTACTCTTCTGTTTCCTCGTCTGTTTCCTCGTCTGTTTCCTCGTCTGTTTCCTCGTATGTTTCCTCGTCTGTTTCCTCGTTTGTTTCCTCGTCTGTTTCCTCATTTGTTTCCTCGTTTGTTTCCTCGTTTGTTTCCTCATCTGTTTCCTCATTTGTTTCCTCGTTTGTTTCCTCGTTTGTTTCCTCGTTTGTTTCCTCGTCTGTTTACTCCTCTGTTCACTCGTCTGTTCACTCGTTTGTTTCTCGTCTGTTCTCGTCTGTTTCCTCGTTTGTTTCCTCATCTGTTTCCTCATCTGTTTCCTCGTCTGTTTCCTCGTCTGTTTCCTCGTCTGTTTCCTCGTCTGTTTCCTCGTCTGTTTCCTCGTCTGTTTCCTCGTCTGTTTCCTCGTTTGTTTCCTCATCTGTTTCCTCATCTGTTTCCTCGTTTGTTTCCTCGTCTGTTTCCTCGTCTGTTTCCTCGTCTGTTTCCTCGTCTGTTTCCTCGTCTGTTTCCTCGTCTGTTTCCTCGTTTGTTTCCTCGTCTGTTTCCTCGTTTGTTTCCTCGTCTGTTCACTCGTCTGTTTCCTCATTTGTTTCCTCGTTTGTTTCCTCGTTTGTTTCCTCGTTTGTTTCCTCGTCTGTTTCCTCGTCTGTTCACTTGTCTGTTTCCTCGTCTGTTTCCTCG
Source organism: Odontamblyopus rebecca (assembly GCA_030686955.1). Lineage (NCBI taxonomy): Eukaryota > Metazoa > Chordata > Actinopteri > Gobiiformes > Gobiidae > Odontamblyopus > Odontamblyopus rebecca. Next base: position 2,118,208 of record CM060675.1, read on the forward strand.
TTTGTTTCCTCGTCTATTTCCTCGTCTGTTTCCTCGTCTGTTTCCTCGTTTGTTTTCTCGTCTGTTTCCTCGTTTGTTTCCTCGTTTGTTTCCTCATCTGTTTCCTCGTCTGTTTCCTCGTCTGTTCACTTGTCTGTTTCCTCGTCTGTTTCCTCGTTTGTTTCCTCGTCTGTTTCCTCGTCTGTTTCCTCATTTGTTTCCTCGTTTGTTTCCTCGTTTGTTTCCTCATCTGTTTCCTCATTTGTTTCCTCGTTTGTTTCCTCGTTTGTTTCCTCATCTGTTTCCTCGTCTGTTTCCTCCTCTGTTCACTCGTCTGTTCACTCGTTTGTTTCCTCGTCTGTTCACTCGTCTGTTTCCTCGTTTGTTTCCTCGTTTGTTTCCTCGTTTGTTTCCTCGTCTGTTTCCTCGTCTGTTTCCTCGTCTGTTCACTTGTCTGTTTCCTCGTCTGTTTCCTCGTCTGTTTCCTCGTTTGTTTCCTCGTCTGTTTCCTCGTCTGTTTCCTCGTCTGTTTCCTCGTCTGTTTCCTCGTTTGTTTCCTCGTTTGTTTCCTCGTCTGTTTCCTCGTCTGTTTCCTCGTCTGTTTCCTCGTCTGTTCACTTGTCTGTTTCCTCGTCTGTTTCCTCGTTTGTTTCCTCGTCTGTTTCCTCGTCTGTTTCCTCATTTGTTTCCTTGTTTGTTTCCTCGTTTGTTTCCTCATCTGTTTCCTCATTTGTTTCCTCGTCTTTTCACTCGTTTGTTTCCTTGTTTGTTTCCTCGTCTGTTTCCTTGTCTGTTTCCTCATTTGTTCACTCGTCTGTTTCCTCATTTGTTTCCTCGTTTGTTTCCTCGTTTGCTTCCTTGTCTGTTTCCTGGTCTGTTTCCTCGTTTGTTTCCACATCTGTTTCCTCGTTTGTTTCCTCGTTTGTTTCCTCGTCTGTTTCCTCGTCTGTTCACTTGTCTGTTTCCTCGTCTGTTCACTTGTCTGTTTCCTCATCTGTTTCCTCATCTGTTTCCTCATCTGTTCACTTGTCTGTTTCCTCGTCTGTTTCCTCGTCTGTTTCCTCGTTTGTTTCCTCGTTTGTTTCCTCGTCTGTTCACTTGTCTGTTTCCTCGTCTGTTTCCTCGTCTGTTTCCTCGTTTGTTTCCTCGTTTGTTTCCTCGTCTGTTCACTCGTCTGTTTCCTCGTCTGTTTCCTCATTTGTTTCCTCATTTGTTTCCTCGTCTGTTCACTTGTCTGTTTCCTCGTCTGTTTCCTCATCTGTTCACTTGTCTGTTTCCTCGTCTGTTTCCTCGTTTGTTTCCTCGTTTGTTTCCTCGTTTGTTTCCTCGTTTGTTCACTCGTCTGTTTCCTCGTCTGTTTCCTCATTTGTTTCCTCATTTGTTTCCTCGTTTGTTTCCTCGTTTGTTTCCTCGTCTTTTCACTCGTCTGTTTCCTCGTTTGTTCACTCGTCTGTTCACTCATCTGTTCACTCGTTTGTTCACTCGTCTGTTTCCTCGTCTGTTTCCTCATTTGTTTCCTCATTTGTTTCCTCGTTTGTTTCCTCATCTTTTCACTCGTCTGTTTCCTCGTCTGTTCACTCGTCTGTTCACTCGTCTGTTTCTTTGTCTGTTTCCTCGTCTGTTTCCTCGTCTTTTCACTCGTCTGTTTCCTCGTCTGTTTCCTCGTTTGTTTCCTCGTCTGTTTCCTCGTCTTTTCACTCGTCTGTTTCCTCGTCTGTTTCCTCATTTGTTTCCTCGTTTGTTTCCTCGTCTGTTTCCTCATTTGTTTCCTCATTTGTTTCCTCGTTTGTTTCCTTGTCTGTTTCCTCGTTTGTTTCCTCGTCTGTTTCCTCGTCTGTTTCCTCGTCTGTTCACTCGTCTGTTTCCTCGTCTGTTTCCTCATTTGTTTCCTCATTTGTTTCCTCGTTTGTTTCCTCGTTTGTTTCCTCGTCTTTTCACTCGTCTGTTTCCTCGTCTGTTCACTCGTCTGTTTCCTCGTCTGTTTCTCATTTGTTTCCTCATTTGTTTCCTCGTTTGTTTCCTCGTTTGTTTCCTCGTCTTTTCACTCGTCTGTTTCCTCGTTTGTTCACTCGTCTGTTCACTCATCTGTTCACTCGTTTGTTCACTCGTCTGTTTCCTCGTCTGTTTCCTCATTTGTTTCCTCATTTGTTTCCTCGTTTGTTTCCTCATCTTTTCACTCGTCTGTTTCCTCGTCTGTTCACTCGTCTGTTCACTCGTCTGTTTCTTTGTCTGTTTCCTCGTCTGTTTCCTCGTCTGTTCACTCGTCTGTTTCCTCGTCTGTTTCCTCGTTTGTTTCCTCGTTTGTTTCCTCGCCTGTTCACTCGTCTGTTTCCTCGTCTGTTTCCTCATTTGTTTCCTCATTTGTTTCCTCGTTTGTTTCCTCGTCTTTTCACTCGTCTGTTTCCTCGTCTGTTTCCTCATTTGTTTCCTCATTTGTTTCCTCGTCTGTTCACTTGTCTGTTTCCTCGTCTGTTTCCTCATCTGTTCACTTGTCTGGTTCCTCGTCTGTTTCCTCGTTTGTTTCCTCGTTTGTTTCCTCGTTTGTTCACTCGTCTGTTTCCTCGTCTGTTTCCTCATTTGTTTCCTCGTTTGTTTCCTTGTCTGTTTCCTCGTTTGTTTCCTCGTCTGTTTCCTCGTTTGTTTCCTCGTCTGTTCACTCGTCTGTTTCCTCGTCTGTTTCCTCATTTGTTTCCTCATTTGTTTCCTCGTTTGTTTCCTCGTTTGTTTCCTCGTCTTTTCACTCGTCTGTTTCCTCGTCTGTTCACTCGTCTGTTTCCTCGTCTGTTTCCTCATTTGTTTCCTCATTTGTTTCCTCGTTTGTTTCCTCGTTTGTTTCCTCGTCTTTTCACTCGTCTGTTTCCTCGTTTGTTCACTCGTCTGTTCACTCATCTGTTCACTCGTTTGTTCACTCGTCTGTTTCCTCGTCTGTTTCCTCATTTGTTTCCTCATTTGTTTCCTCGTTTGTTTCCTCATCTTTTCACTCGTCTGTTTCCTCGTCTGTTCACTCGTCTGTTCACTCGTCTGTTTCTTTGTCTGTTTCCTCGTCTGTTTCCTCGTCTGTTCACTCGTCTGTTTCCTCGTCTGTTTCCTCGTTTGTTTCCTCGTCTGTTTCCTCGTCTTTTCACTCGTCTGTTTCCTCCTCTGTTCACTCCTCTGTTTCCTCGTTTGTTTCCTCGTCTTTTCACTCGTCTGTTTCCTCCTCTGTTCACTCCTCTGTTTCCTCGTCTGTTTCTTCCTCTGTTCACTCGTCTTTTCACTCGTTTGTTCACTCGTCTGTTTCCTCGTCTGTTCACTCGTCTTTTCACTCGTTTGTTCACTCGTCTTTTCACTCGTTTGTTCACTCGTCTTTTCACTCGTTTGTTCACTCGTCTGTTTCCTCGTCTGTTCACTCGTCTTTTCACTCGTTTGTTCACTCGTCTTTTCACTCGTTTGTTCACTCGTCTGTTTTCTCGTCTGTTTCCTCGTCTTTTCACTCGTTTGTTCACTCGTCTTTTCACTCCTCTGTTTCCTCGTCTTTTCACTCGTTTGTTCACTCGTCTTTTCACTCCTCTGTTTCCTCGTCTTTTCACTCGTCTGTTTCCTCGTCTTTTCACTCGTTTGTTCACTCATCTGTTTCCTCCTCTGTTCACTCCTCTGTTCACTCGTTTGTTTCCTCGTCTGTTTCCTCCTCTGTTCACTCGTCTGTTTCCTCCTCTGTTTCTTCCTCTGTTCACTCGTCTTTTCACTCGTTTGTTCACTCGTCTGTTTCCTCCTCTGTTCACTCGTCTGTTTCCTCCTCTGTTCACTCATCTGTTTCCTCCTCTGTTTCCTCCTCTGTTTCCTCCTCTGTTTCCTCCTCTGTTCACTCGTCTGTTTCCTCCTCTGTTTCCTCCTCTGTTTCCTCCTCTGTTTCCTCCTCTGTTTCCTCCTCTGTTCACTCGTCTGTTTCCTCCTCTGTTTCCTCCTCTGTTTCCTCCTCTGTTTCCTCCTCTGTTCACTCGTCTGTTCACTCCTCTGTTCACTCGTCTGTTTCCTCCTCTGTTTCCTCCTCTGTTCACTCGTTTGTTCACTCGTCTGTTTCCTCTGTGTCCTCAGAACCACAGCTGAAGGGAATAGTGACGCGGCTCTTCTGCAGACAGGGCTTTTACCTGCAGATGGCGCAAGACGGAACTCTGGACGGAACCAAAGACGACAGCACCAACGCAAGTAAAAGACTGATATATCCGTTTATATATGTATCCATCCATCCATCCATTCATCCATTCATCCATCCATCCATCCATCACCAGAGACGACAGCACTAAGGCCAGTAAAGCCCTGATGTGTCTCGTTCAGATAAATCAGATCTTTCTGATTGTGTTCAAATAAACTTTGGCTTAAACTCTAACAGGCTCCAGACAGAGCAGTGCCTCTGGTTAGCATCACATCAGCTGCAGAGTGTCAGTAGTAGCAGTGCAGTAAAAGTAGCAGTAATAATACTAATAGTAGTAATAAAAGTGTCAAGTGAAGTGTCTCTGTCCGTGGTGCTGAATGAAAGTGTAATGAGTTTGAGTTTTAAATCCGAGCTGTTCATTTTTCCATGAAGAATTTATCCACAACGACCGAGGGAAGAAAGAGGAAAACTTGAAGGAAACAACGACGAGCATCAGAGAAACGAGTGAGCGACACCAACGTTCAAAACAGAAGGAACTTGTTCACTCAGACTCATTCTGCAATTACAATTAAAAATCCATTTCCTGATGTGGATCTGAGCACAGACAGATTTGTGCAGTTCTCGTCTCCAGGATCAGAGCGTTTGTGTCGCTCAGTCGTTTCACTGATGCTCGTCGTTGTTTCCTTGAAGTTTTCCTCTTTCTTCCCTCGATCGTTGTGGATAAATTCTTCATGAAGAATGTTTCTCCTTTGTGGAACCTGTTGGTTGTAGATTTGGTGATGGGGCAGATTTATGAAGCTGGAGGAGAAAACGACACATTTACACATTTACACATTTACACATTTACACACATTTACACATTTACACACATTTACACATTTACACATTTACACACATTTACACATTTACACATTTACACACATTTACACATTTACACATTTACACACATTTACACATTTACACATTTACACACATTTACACATTTACACACATTTACACATTTACACATTTACACATTTACACACATTTACACATTTACACACATTTACACACATTTACACACATTTACACATTTACACACACATTTACACACACATTTACACATTTACACATACACACATTTACACATTTACACACACATTTACACATTTACACATTTACACATTTACACACATTTACACATTTACACACACATTTACACACACATTTACACACACATTTACACATTTACACACACATTTACACATTTACACATTTACACATTTACACACATTTACACACATTTACACATTTACACATTTACACACACATTTACACATTTACACACATTTACACATTTACACACACATTTACACACACATTTACACATTTACACATTTACACATTTACACACAGAAAACCATGAACATGAAGCTGCTCAAACCTCCAGCCTGAGGTCGATGTGTGAAAAAGTCGATATTGTGATTTCAAATGTCACAGAACAGAAAGATCCACAGAGACGAGACACACAGAGTCTGAGAGTCTGAGGCCGGTTTCACACATGAACCTCATGTTTCTGTTTTCTGTGGGGTTTGTTTTCATTTGCGGTTTTTATGTTTTTGCGTGTTTCTGTGAGGTTTTTTACGTGTTTTATGTGTTTTTTGTTTCTTTTTTGTGGTTTTTGTGTTATGTGTTCTTGTGTGTTTTGTGTGTGTTTTTCGTTTGTTTTTCGTGTGTTTTGTGTGTGTTTTGTGTGTGTTTTGTGTGTCTTTTGTGTGTGTTTTTCGTGTGTTTTGTGTGTGTTTTTCGTGTGTTTTGTGTGTGTTTTGTGTGTGTTTTGTGTGTGTTTTGTGTGTGTTTTGTGTGTGTTTTGTGTGTGTTTTTCGTGTGTTTTGTGTGTGTTTTGTGTGTGTTTTGTGTGTGTTTTGTGTGTGTTTTGTGTGTGTTTTGTGTGTGTTTTTCGTGTGTTTTGTGTGTGTTTTGTGTGTGTTTTGTGTGTGTTTTGTGTGTGTTTTGTGTGTGTTTTGTGTGTGTTTTTCATGTGTTTTGTGTGTGTTTTTCGTGTGTTTTGTGTGTGTTTTGTGTGTGTTTTGTGTGTGTTTTGTGTGTGTTTTGTGTGTGTTTTGTGTGTGTTTTGTGTGTGTTTTGTGTGTCTGTGTATGTTTTGTGTATGTGTTTGTTGTGTGTGTGTTCTGTGTGTGCTTATGTCTGTTTGTGTGTGTTTTGTGTGTGTTTTGTGTGTGTTTTTCGTGTGTTTTGTGTGTGTTTTGTGTGTGTTTTGTGTGTGTTTTGTGTGTGTTTTTCGTGTGTTTTGTGTGTGTTTTGTGTGTGTTTTGTGTGTGTTTTTCGTGTGTTTTTCGTGTGTTTTGTGTGTGTTTTGTGTGTTTTGTGTGTGTTTTGTGTGTGTTTTGTGTGTGTTTTGTGTGTGTTTTGTGTGTGTTTTTCATGTGTTTTGTGTGTGTTTTGTGTGTGTTTTGTGTGTGTTTTGTGTGTGTTTTGTGTGTGTTTTGTGTGTGTTTTGTTTGTGTTTTGTGTGTTTTTTTTGTGTGTTTTGTGTGTGTTTTGTGTGTGTGTGTTATGTGTGTGTGTTTGTGTGTGTTTTGTTTGTGTTTTGTGTGTGTTTTATTATTGTGTTTTGTGTGTGTTTGTATGTGTGTTTTAACATTGTATGTGTTTTGTGTGCATGTTTTGTGTGTGTTTGTATGTATTTTGTGTGTGTGTTTTCGTGTGTGTTTTGTGTGTGTTTGTGTGTGTTTGTTTGGTGTGTGTTTTGTGTGTGTTTTGTGTGTGTGTTTTGTGTGTGTTTTTTGTTTGTGTGTGTTTTGTGTGTGTTTTGTGTGTGTGTTTTGTGTGTGTTTTGTGTGTGTTTTGTGTGTGTTTTGTGTGTGTTTTGTGTGTGTTTTGTGTGTGTTTTGTGTGTGTTTTGTGTGTGTTTTGTGTGTTTTTCATGTGTTTCCGTGTGTTTTGCAGCTCTGTTTAACCTGATCCCTGTGGGCCTCAGAGTCGTGGCGATTCAGTCGAGTAAAACTGGACTCTACGTCGCCATGAACGGAGAAGGACATCTGTACACCTCTGTGAGTCCCGCCACAAGAAGAGCCACACCTTCAAAATAAAAGACCTGCTTTAGTCCTGGTTCAGTCCTGGTTTAGTCCTGGTTTAGACCTGGTTTAGACCTGGTTTAGTCCTGGTTCACTCCTGGTTCAGTCCTGGTTCCCAGACCTGGTTTAGTCCTAGTTCACTCTGGTTTTAGTCCTGCTTTAGTCCTGGTTCAGTCCTGGTTTAGTCCTGGTTTAGACCTGGTTTAGACCTGGTTTAGTCCTGGTTCACTCCTGGTTCAGTCCTGGTTTAGTCCTGGTTTAGACCTGGTTTAGTCCTGGTTCACTCCTGGTTTAGTCCTGGTTTAGTCCTGGTTTAGACCTGGTTTAGTCCTGGTTCAGTCCTGGTTTAGACCTGGTTTAGTCCTGGTTCACTCCTGGTTCAGTCCTGGTTTAGTCCTGGTTTAGACCTGGTTTAGTCCTGGTTCAGTCCTGGTTTAGACCTGGTTTAGTCCTGGTTCACTCCTGGTTCAGTCCTGGTTTAGTCTGGTTTAGACCTGGTTTAGTCCTGGTTTAGTCCTGGTTTAGACCTGGTTTTAGTCCTGAGTTCAGTCCTGGTTCAGTCCTGGTTTAGTCCTGGTTTAGTCCTGGTTCACTCCTGGTTCAGTCCTGGTTTAGTCCTGGTTTAGACCTGGTTTAGTCCTGGTTTAGTCCTGGTTTAGACCTGGTTTAGACCTGGTTTAGTCCTGGTTCAGTCCTGGTTTAGTCCTGGTTTAGTCCTGGTTTAGTCCTGGTTCACTCCTGGTTCAGTCCTGGTTTAGTCCTGGTTTAGACCTGGTTTAGTCCTGGTTCACTCCTGGTTTAGTCCTGGTTTAGACCTGGTTTAGTCTTGGTTCACTCCTGGTTTAGTCCTGGTTCAGTCCTGGTTTAGTCCTGGTTTAGTCCTGGTTTAGTCCTGGTTTAGTCCTGGTTCAGTCCTGGTTCAGTCCTGGTTTAGTCCTGGTTTAGTCCTGGTTCACTCCTGGTTCACTCCTGGTTTAGTCCTGGTTTAGTCTGGTTCAGTCTGGTTTAGTCTGGTTTAGTCCTGGTTTTAACACAGTCCTGGTTCAGTCCTGGTTTAGTCCTGGTTTAGTCCTGGTTTAGTCCTGGTTTAGTCCTGGTTCAGTCCTGGTTCAGTCCTGGTTTAGTCCTGGTTCACTCCTGGTTCACTCCTGGTTTAGTCCTGGTTTAGTCCTGGTTTAGTCCTGGTTTAGTCCTGATTTAGTCCTGGTTCAGTCCTGGTTTAGTCTGGATTTAGTCCTGGTTAACTCCTGGTTCAGTCCTGGTTCAGTCCTGATTTAGTCTGGCTTTAGTCCTGGTTCAGTCCTAATTTAGACCTGGTTCAGTCCTGGTTCAGTCCTGGTTTAGTCCTGGTTCAGTCCTGGTTCAGTCCTGATTTAGTTCTGGGTTAGTCCTGGTTTATTCCTGTTTCACTCCTGGTCCAGTCCTGGTGCAGTCCTGGTTTAGTCCTGGTTCACTCCTGGTTTAGTCCAGGTTTAGTCCTGATTCAGTGCTGGTTTAGTCCTGGTTCAGTCCTGGTTTAGTCCCGGTTTAGGCCTGGTTCAGTCCTGGTTCAGTCCTGATTTAGTTCTGGTTTAGTCCTGGTTTATTCCTGGTTTATTCCTGGTTCACTCCTGGTTCCTCTGGTTTAGTCCTGGTTTAGTCCTGGTTCACTCTGGTTTAGTCCTGGTTCAGTCCTGGTTTAGTCCTGGTTTAGTCCTGGTTTAGTCCTGGTTTAGACCTGGTTTAGTCTTGGTTCACTCCTGGTTTAGTCCTGGTTCAGTCCTGGTTTAGTCCTGGTTTAGTCCTGGTTTAGTCCTGGTTTAGTCCTGGTTCAGTCCTGGTTTAGTCCTGGTTTAGACCTGGTTTAGTCCTGGTTCAGTCCTGGTTCAGTCCTGGTTCAGTCCCTCCCTCTTTCTTCCTCTCTTTCTCCAGCTCTGATTGTTTAATTTATCTTCTCTTTCTCCTCTTTCCTTTGAAGCGTCTGATTTTGTTTACTCTCCTCCCTCCTCTCATCCCTCCTTCCTGTTTGTAGCTTTCTACTCTCTCTCTCTCTCTCTCCCTCCCATTCAGCCGATTGTTTAATCTCTTCCTGTTCTTTCTCCTCACCCCCCTTCTTCTTTCTCTCCTCCTCTCCCCTCTCCTCTTTCCTCTCCTCTCTCCTCCTCTTCTCTCCTCTCTCCTCCTCTCCTATCTCCTCTCTCCTCTCTCCTCTCCTCTCTCCTCTCCTCTCTCCTCTCCTCTCCTCCTCTTCTCTCCTCTCTCCTCCTCTCCTCTTTCCTCCCTCCTCTCCTCTCTCCTCTCCTCCTCTCTTCTCTCACTCTCTCCTCCTCTCTCTCTTTCTCTCCTCTCTCTCTTCTCTTCTCTCCTCTCCTCTCTCCTCTCCTATCTCCTCTCTCCTCTCTCCTCTCCTCTCTCCTCTCCTCTCTCCTCCTCTTCTCTCCTCTCTCCTCCTCTCCTCTTTCCTCTCTCCTCTCCTCTCTCCTCTCCTCTCTCCTCTCCTCTCCTCTCTCCTCTCCTCTCTACTCACCTCTCTCCTCTCTCCTATCTCCTCCTCTACTCTCTCGTCTCTCCTCTTCTCTCTCCTCTCCTCTCTCCTCTCCTCTCTCCTATCTCCTCTCTCCTCTCTCCTCTCTGCTCTCCTCTCTCCTCTCTCCTCTCCTCTCCTCTCTCCTCTCCTCTCTCCTCTCCTCCCTCCTTCTCTCCTGTCGTCTTGTTTACTCTCTGGGGTAATTACAGCTGTGATAATGAACAGTGTGGAACCAAAACACTCCCACGGCAACAGCAAACACCAGATGCCCTCCCAGCGCCTGCCACCTGCCCCTCCCCTGTGTCAGATGCCCTCCCCCTGTGTCAGATGCCCTCCCCGTGTGTCAGATGCCCTCCCTGTGTGTCAGATGCCCTCCCTGTGTGTCAGATGCCCTCCCCGTGTGTCAGATGCCCTCCCCCTGTGTCAGATGCCCTCCCCGTGTGTCAGATGCCCTCCCCCTGTGTCAGAGTCACCCTCCCCTGTGTCGGATGCCCTCCCTGTGTGTCAGATGCCCTCCCCGTGTGTCAGATGCCCTCCCTGTGTGTCAGATGCCCTCCCCGTGTGTCAGATGCCCTCCCCGTGTGTCAGATGCCCTCCCTGTGTGTCAGATGCCCTCCCCGTGTGTCAGATGCCCTCCCCGTGTGTCAGATGCCCTCCCCGTGTGTCAGATGCCCTCCCCGTGCCTCAGATGCCCTCCCGTCTCGGTGGAGGTGGATTTTCCTGGATTTTTGTGGATTTTTGTAGTAAATATTTTGTTTGTGGAAGGAAAAGAGGAAATCCCTGTTTAATTATTGACACTTGAATCTGCTCATGTGAAGAGAGAGAGAAGAGGAGGAGAGAGGAGAGGAGAGGAGAGAGGAGAAGAGGAGAGAGGAGAAGAGGAGGAGAGGAGGAGAGAAGAAGAAGGAAGAAGAGGAGGAAGGAGAGGAGAGGAAGAGAGAAGAAGGAAAGGAAGGGAAAGGAGAGAAGAAGAGAGAAGGAAGAGAGAGGAGAGAGAAGGAGGAGAGAGCAGAGGGAGGGAGGAGAGAGGAAGGAGAGAGAGAGGAGAAGAAGAAAGAGAGAGGCAAGAAGAAAGAGGAGAGAGGAGAAGAGGAGGAAGGGAGAGGGAAGAGAGCAGAAGAGAGAGGGAAAGGAGAGGAGGGGAGAGGAGAGCAGGAAGAGAGGAGGAAAGAAAGGAGAGGGAGGAGGGAAGGAAGAAGGGAGAGGAAAGAAGAAGAAGAGGAGGAGAGGAGAGGAGAGAGGAAAGAGGAGAGGAGGAGAGGAGAGAGGAGGAGAGACGGAGGAGAGGAGAGGAGAGAGAGAAGAGGGAGTGTGAAAGGGAGGGAGGAGGGTCAGAAAAAATAAAGACAAAAGAAGAAAAGAGGGAGGGAAAGTCAGAGAGAAAGAAGGAGAGAAGAGAAAAGGAACAGAGCATCATCTGAGCTCAGGAGTGAGACCAGAACTGGACCAGGTCTGAACCAGGATCCTGGACTGGACTATAGCTGGACCCTCTTCTGATCTGGTTGTGATCCTGGTCTGGGCCCTCCTGGGGTCTGGCTGTGATCCTGGTCTGGTTCTGGCTGTGATCCTGGTCTGGTTCTGGTCTGGTTCTGGTCTGGTTCTGGTCTGGTTCTGGTCTCTGTCATTACGTCGCCATTACCTCTCCGTCGCCGCGGGAAACGGCGCTGCTCGTTTCCAGGGCGACGCTTTTTCCTCCCGTTGCCGTGGAGACCAGAGCCAAACCTGAGACGAGACGCGAAGATGTGAAGGTGCAGACAGAAAGAAAGAAAAGAAAGAAAGAAATAAAATAAAATAAAAAGTACAAAAGTTGTGCTGGAGACAGGGGAAAAATAAATCAATCAAAATAAAAAATAAATTGATTAATAAAAATAAATAATTAAATAAAAAAGATGAGCTGACCAAAAAAATAAATAAATAAATAAAAATAAAATATTAATAAATAAAATAAACATAAAAAATATAAATAAAAGGTGTGCAGACAGGAAACAGCCAATCAAAATGGCGACCGCAGCCAATCAGAGCGCAGACAGATGTAAATAAAAGAATTAAAGGGGCGGAGTCATTGTTCCTCATCACAGACCTGTTCAAACAGGTTCTACAGTCCTCCAGGCAGGTTTGAGTCAT
>CM060675.1:2135025-2165025 GCA_030686955.1 Odontamblyopus rebecca
TTAACAATCTGAGGACAAGTTTTGTTTTGAGATTCATTAGTCCTGGTTTAGACCTGGTTCAGTCCTGGTTTAGTCCTGGTTTAGTCCTGGTTTAGTCCTGGTTTAGTCCCCTGTATTGTAGAACAGTAAAATGGTCCAAACTAAAGACCCTGGGTGTGGTCTGGACTGGACTCTGGGTGTAGTCCTGACCCTGGACTGGACTCTGGGTGTAGTCCTGACCCTGGACTGGACTCTGGGCGTAGTCCTGACCCTGGACTGGACTCTGGGCGTAGTCCTGACCCTGGACTGGACTCTGGGCGTAGTCCTGACCCTGGACTGGACTCTGGGCGTAGTCCTGACCCTGGACTGGACTCTGGGCGTGGACTGGGTGCAGTCCTGCGTGTGTCTCCAGGGGGCGCTCTCATGGACGTAGCATTAGCACGTAGCAGTCAGTGTTTACATGGAGTAGCAGAAGAAGAATCTGTAGTTCTCAGACGAGGAGTTTGTAGTTTTTCTGTTGCCTTCCCCATACTTGAACCTAAAGGAGCGCGTTCGGGTCAAACAGGGTCCAACTACACTACCCACAATGCACCACACACACAGACCGGAACTACACTACCCAGAAGGCCGAGCGGCACGAGCTCAGGAGAGCTCAGTCAAACAGAAAAGAAAAGACGCACAAGACCTGGACCTGGTCTGAAACTTTTACACGGCTTTAGACCTGGTTCAGACCAGTTTAGTCCAGGTTTAGTCCAGGTTTAGTCCAGGTTTAGTCCAGGTTTAGTCCAGGTTTAGTCCAGGTTTAGTCCAGGTTTAGTCCAGGTTTAGTCCAGGTTTAGTCCAAGTTTAGTCCAGGTTTAGTCCAAGTTTAGTCCAGGTTTAGGCCTGGTTCAGTGCTGGTTTAGGCTGTAATTTTGGTCCTTGGTTTTATCCTTGCTTAGACCAGGTTTAGTTCTTGGTTTAGTCCCTGGTTTAATCCTGGTCTAGATCTTGGTTAAGCAATGGTTTAAGTCCTGATTTGGACCTGGTTTAGTCCTGGTTTAGTCCTTGGTTTGGACCTGATTTAGTTCTGGTGCTGTCTTATCTTTTCCTAATCAGAATTCGAACACATTTCTTTCATACATTTCTGTTACATTTCAGTGGCGCTTTTATTTTGAAAATCCCTCTTTTTCTGTCCACAGGAAGTGGGTTTGAGCGCTTCAAAAATAAAACCAAAAGCACTGCGCCCCGTTAGAACCTCTCACTGTGAAAACACAAACAAATCCTCCAAAATCTCAATCTAAATTCACTGTAAAACGGAGGACGAACCACAAACTGTGAACTCTGACAGGAAGAACTGAACTCAGGAAGAGACCGTTTCAAAATAAAACAGGAAATGAGAGAGAAGAACGCCATTTCAGAATAAAACACCTTCTGTTTCTGTGGTCGTCTGTCTTTGGTCAAATTGAGAATCCACTGTGGTGAAAATCTGGGTCAAACCACAAAATGTGTGTGACATTTATGACTTTAATCCTGTTTTTGTCCTGGTCTAGACCTGCTTTAGTTCTGGTTTAGTCCGGGTTTTGTCCTGGTTTACGCCAGTTTGGTTCTGTCCTAAAATGTTTCTTATAACCTGAGTAGTTGAGGTCTGAATGTGAAATCCTGAACTGTTTGAGGAAACAGACTTTTCAAAGTAAAAGCTGTAGATTCTAGTGCCTCTGCGCCGCGTCCATGACAAGACTGTTATTCTGAAAGTCCACAACTCCAGACACAGGTAGTCCTGGTTAGGACTGGTTTAGGACTGGTTTAGGACTGGTTTAGTCCAAGTTTAGTTCTGATTCCCATAAAATATAAAATGTTTCATTTTCCTCAGTTTGCCATGTAAACGGGCAGTTGCCATGTAAACGGGCAGTTGCCATGTAAACGGGCAGTTGCCATGTAAACGGGCGGTTGCCATGTAAACGGGCGGTTGCCATGTAAACGGGCGGTTGCCATGTAAACGGGCGGTTGCCATGTAAACGGGCGGTTGCCATGTAACGTATGTAAACGGGCGGTTGCCATGTAAACGGGCGGTTGCCATGTAAACGGGCGGTTGCCATGTAAACGGGCGGTTGCCATGTAAACGGGCGGTTGCCATGTAAACGGGCGGTTGCCATGTAAACGGGCGGTTGCCATGTAAACGGGCGGTTGCCATGTAAACGGGCGGTTGCCGTGGACGCGGCTCTCGTGTCTGTTTCCTCAGACTGAAGTTTGTGATTGAACTTTCTTCTGTATCTCCACTGTTTTCTACCTGTATTTAACCCTGAGAGAGAGAGAGAGTGTGTCTCTGTGTGTGAGTGTGTGTGTGTGTGTGTGTGTGTGTGTGTGTACAGTGTGTGTGTACAGTGTCTGTGTACAGTGTGTGTGTCGGAGGGTCAGTGTCGTCACAGATGGAAAAACAGAGGGGAGAAAAATGTTAAAATGTAAAATTCACACATTTGAATTTGAAGCTCCTCAAACTGTTCACATCTGCACTTTATTTTAGTCATGAAAACAGTCCCTGGGATAGTCCTGGTTTAGCCCTGGTTTAGTCCTGGTTTAGTCCTGGTTTAGTCCTGGTTTAGTCCTGGTTTAGCCCTGGTTTAGCCCTGGTTTAGTCCTGGTTTAGTCCTGGTTTAGCCCTGGTTTAGTCCTGGTTTAGTCCTGGTTTAGCCCTGGTTTAGTCCTGGTTTAGTCCTGGTTTAGTCCTGGTTTAGTCCTGGTTTAGCCCTGGTTTAGTCCCTGAAGTATTTGAGTCAGACGTGAGTCCTCGTCCAACTGAAGTCCTGAGCACTTTGATTTCAGCACATGGAGTTCATCTGATTTTGTCATTTTCTCTGAAAATTCAACTCTTTTGTTCTTACAAAGTGGACGAACTCCAACAAAAAGAACTCCAACAAAAAGAACTCCAACAAAAAGAACTCCAACAAAAAGAACTCCAACAAAAAGAACTCCAACAAAACAAACTCCAACAAAAAGAACTCCAACAAAAAGAACTCCAACAAAACAAACTCCAACAAAAAGAACTCCAACAAAAAGAACTCCAACAAAAAGAACTCCAACAAAAAGAACTCCAACAAAAAGAACTCCAACAAAAAGAACTCCAACAAAAAGAACTCCAACAAAACGACGCAAGATTTTAAAGCTCAAAATTCTGTAAAAAAAGTGATTCTGGGTCAAAATTTTATCACAAATTCTGAATTCTGATGCTGAAACCACCAAGAATTTGACCTGTTTAAGTCGTCCTGGGTTTGCCTCCAGTGCAGGTTTGTCCCAGACTCGGGTGGAGTTTAGGCCCAGACTCGGGTGGAGTTTAGTCCCAGACTCGGGTGGAGTTTAGTCCCAGACTCGGGTGGAGTTTAGTCCCAGACTCGGGTGGAGTTTATTCCCAGACTCGGGTGGAGTTTAGGCCCAGACTCGGGTGGAGTTTAGGCCCAGACTCGGGTGGAGTTTAGGCCCAGACTCGGGTGGAGTTTAGTCCCAGACTCGGGTGGAGTTTAGTCCCAGACTCGGGTGGAGTTTAGTCCCAGACTCGGGTGGAGTTTAGGCCCAGACTCGGGTGGAGTTTAGTCCCAGACTCGGGTGGAGTTTAGGCCCAGACTCGGGTGGAGTTTAGTCCCAGACTCGGGTGGAGTTTAGTCCCAGACTCGGGTGGAGTTTAGGCCCAGACTCGGGTGGAGTTTAGTCCCAGACTCGGGTGGAGTTTAGGCCCAGACTCGGGTGGAGTTTAGGCCCAGACTCGGGTGGAGTTTAGTCCCAGACTCGGGTGGAGTTTAGTCCCAGACTCGGGTGGAGTTTAGGCCCAGACTCGGGTGGAGTTGTGAAGGTGGCGCTGTGTAAATCCGTTTGTCTGATATTCTGAATATGCAAATGAGTTGTGTACAGTTTGTGTCTCTTGTAACGCCACATTATTCTAATAAACCTTTATATGAACCAACGGCTCTGAACACTGAGGAAAACTCCTCCGAAGAGGAGGTGGAGGACCCAGAGGTGGAGTCACCCATCACCCTGAAGTCACTGAGGGGGTTAAAGCTCCTCGGGCTCCGGGTGGAGGAGATCCGTCCTGAGGACCTTAAGTCTCTGGGTGTTGTGGGTCTTGGCTGACACGTCTCTGTGGGGAACAGAACCTCTGGCAGACGGGGTGGGGGTCCCTCTGTGTGAGGAGGGACCGGAGGGTGTGTTCCACCTACAGGGGAATCACACTCCTCAGCCTCCCCGGTAAAGTCTGTGCCAGGGACTGGAGAGGAGAGTTCGGCCGATAGTCGAACCTCGGATTCAAGAGGAGCAGTGTGGTTTTGGGGCTGGTCGTGGAACACTGGACCAGCTCTACACCCTCCATCAGGTGCTCCAGGGTTCATGGGAGTTTGCACCAGTCCACATGTGTTTTGTGGACCTGGAGAAGGCATTCGACCGTGTCCCTCGTGGTGCCCTGTGGGGGGTGCTCCGGGAGTATGGGGTCCGGGGCCCTTTGCTAAGGGCTGTCCGGTCCCTGTATGACCGGAGCAGGAGCTGTGTTCGCATTGCCGGCAGTAAGTCAGACCTGTTCCCGGTGCATGTTGGACTCCAGGGCTGCCCTTTGTCACCGGTTCTGTTCATTGTATTTATGGACAGAATTTCTAGGCGCAGCCAGGGGCCGGAGGGGGTCCAGTTTGGGGCCAGGGGCCGGAGGGGGTCCAGTTTGGGGCCAGGGGCCGGAGGGGGTCCAGTTCGGGGCCAGGGGCCGGAGGGGGTCCAGTTTGGGGACCACAGGATTTCATCTCTGCTTTTTGTGGATGATGTTGTCCTGTTGGCTCCATCGAACCAGGACCTGCAGCACTGGGGCGGTTTGCAGCCGAGTGTGAAGCGGCTGGGATGAGAATCAGCTGTTCCAAATCCGAGGCCATGGTTCTCGACCGGAAAAAGGTGGATTGCCCTCTCCGGGTGGGTGGGGAGTCTCTGCCTCAAGTGGAGGAGTTCAAGTATCTCGTGGTCTTGTTCACAGTGAGGGGAGGATGGAGCGCGAGATTGACAGGTGGATCGGTGCAGCGTCGGCAGTGATGCAGTTGCTGTATCGGACCGTTGTGGTGAAGAGGAGCTGAGCCGAAAGGAGAAGCTCTCGATTTACCTCAGTCACGTTCCTCCCCTCACCTATGGTCATGAGCTCTGGGTAATGACCGAAAGAACGAGATCGCGGATACAAGCGGCCGAAATGAGTTTCCTCTGCAGAGTGGCCGGGCGCTCCCTTAGAGATAGGGTGAGGAGCTCGGTCACCCGGGAGGAGCTCGGAGTAGAGTCGCTGCTCCTCCACGTCGAGAGGAGCAGCTGAGGGGAGGGCATCTGGTCCAGATGCCTCCCTCAGGAGGTGTTCATGTCCCACCGGGAGGAGCCCCGGGGAAGACCCAGGACACTGGAGGGACTCTGAGCCTGGGAACCTCAGGGTCCAGGAGGAGCTGGAGGAAGTGTCTGGGGAGGATGGATGGACGGATGAATGGACAGATAGATGGATGATAGATGGACGATGGATGGATAGATGGATAGATGGACGGATGGATAGATGGATGGATGGACAGATGGATGGATAGATGGATGGACAGATAGATGGATGGACGGATGGATGGATAGATGGACAGATGGATGGATGGATGACAGATGGATGGATGGACAGATGGATGGATAGATGGATGGATGGATAGATGGATGGACAGATAGATGGATGGATAGATGGATGGATGGATAGATGGATGGATGGATAGATGGACGGATGGATGGATGGATGGACAGATGGATGGATGGACGGATGGATAGATGGACGGATGGATGGACAGATGGATGGATAGATGGATGGACAGATAGATGGATGGATAGATGGACGGATGGACAGATGAATGGATGGATAGATGGACAGATGGATGGATAGATGGACGGATGGATGGACAGATGGATGGATGGACAGATGGATGGATGGATGGACAGATGGATGGATGGACAGATGGATGGATGGATGGACAGATGGATGGACAGATGGATGGATAGATGGACGGATGGATGGACAGATAGATGGATGGATAGATGGACAGATGGATAGATGAATGGATGGATAGATGGACAGATGGATGGATGGATAGATAAACGGATGGATGGATGGACAGATGGATGGATGGACAGATGGATGGATAGATGGACGGATGGATGGACAGATAGATGGATGGATAGATGAATGGATGGATAGATGGACAGATGGATGGATAGATGGACGGATGATAGATGGACAGATGGATGGATGGATGGACAGATGGATGGATGGACAGATGGATGGATAGATGGACGGATGGATGGATAGATGGATGGACAGATAGATGGATGGATAGATGGACGGATGGATGGATAGATGGACAGATGGATGGATGGATGGACAGATGGATGGATGGATGGACGGATGGATGGATAGATGGACAGATGGATGGATGGACGGATGGATCGACAGATAGATGGATGGACAGATAGATGGACGGATGGATGGATAGACAGATAGATGGATGGATAGATGGACGGATGGATAGATGAATGGATGGATAGATGGACGGATGGCTGGACAGATAGATGGATGGACAGATAGATGGACGGATGGATGGACAGATAGATGGATGGACAGATAGATGGACAGATGGATGGACAGATGGATGGATGGACAGATAGATGGATGGATGGACAGATGGATGGATGGATAGATGGATGGATGGACAGATGGATGGATGGATGGATGGACAGATGGATGGATGGATAGATGGACGGATTGATGGACGGATAGATGGATGGATGGATAGATGGACGGATGGACAGATGGATGGATGGACAGATGGATGGATGGATAGATGGATGGATAGATGGACGGATTGATGGACGGATAGATGGATGGATGATAGATGGATGGATGGACAGATGGATGGATAGATGGATGGATGGACAGATAGATGGATGGATGGCTGGACAGATGGATAGATGGATGGACAGATGGATGGATGGACAGATGGATGGACAGATAGATGGATGGACAGATGGATGGATGGACAGATGATGGATGGATGGACAGATGGATGGACAGATAGATGGATGGACAGATGGATGGATGGACAGATGGATGGATGGACAGATGGATGGACAGATAGATGGATGGACAGATGGATGGATGGGTCAGACCCTTCGCTAAATCCTCCTTGTCTCGGGCTGATTATCGTCTCCATGGAGACGATTGTGTTCAGGAGAAATGTTCAGGTTATTTTAGATTCTCCTCAAACAGGTGAGTCACACACACACACACACCTAACACACACACACACACCTAACACACACCTAACACACACACACACACCTAACACACACCTAACACACACACACACACACACACCTAACACACACACACACACCTAACACACACACACCTAACACACACCTAACACACACACACCTAACACACACACACCTAACACACACCTAACACACACACACCTAACACACACCTAACACACACCTAACACACACACCTAACACACACACACACACCTAACACACCTAACACACACACACACCTAACACACACCTAACACACACACACACACCTAACACACACCTAACACACACACACACATCTAACACACACCTAACACACACACACACACCTAACACACACACACCTAACACACACACACCTAACACACACACACCTAACACACATACACCTAACACACACACACCTAACACACACACACCTAACACACACACACACACCTAACACACACCCCTAACACACACACACCTAACACACACCTAACACACACACCCCTAACACACACCTAACACACACACACCTAACACACACCTAACACACACACACCTAACACACACCTAACACACACACACATATATATACACATGAACACAACACAACATTCTTATAGTGTCCAATGTCAAGTCCTGGTTCAGTCCTGGTTCAGTCCTGGTTCAGTCCTGGTTTAGTCCTGGTTTAGTCCTGGTTCAGTCCTGGTTCAGTCCTGGTTCAGTCCTGGTTCAGTCCTGGTTTAGACCTGGTTTAGTCCTGGTTTAGTCCTGGTTCAGTCCTGGTTCAGTCCTGGTTTAGTCCTGGTTTAGTCCTGGTTTAGTCCTGGTTTAGACCTGGTTTAGTCCTGGTTTAGTCCTGGTTTAGTCCTGGTTTAGTCCTGGTTCACTCCGGGTTTATATCTTATCATATTTCACCTCGGTCTCTTAATTAATTCCTTCCTTCCTAACGGGGGGGGGGGGTTTCCGCTCGTTAAAGATGCTGTGGCCGTCGCTGTGGTGACTAACGAGCTGCTGGGACGGAGACGTGTGATTGGACGATCAGTATTCAGGGAGCGCGCTCAGTACGTGTTACACCTCAGACTCACCAGGAGGAATCAGGACCTGAGACCAGACCTGAGACCAGACCTGAGACCAGACCTGAGACCAGACCTGAGACCAGACCTGGACCAGACCTGAGACCAGACCTGAGACCAGACCTGGACCAGACCTGAGACCAGACCTGGACCAGACCTGAGACCAGACCTGAGACCAGACCTGAGACCAGACCTGGACCAGACCTGAGACCAGACCTGAGACCAGACCTGAGACCAGACCTGAGACCAGACCTGAGACCAGACCTGGGACCAGACCTGAGACCAGACCTGAGACCAGACCTGAGACCAGACCTGAGACCAGACCTGAGACCAAACCTGAAACCAGACCTGAGACCAGACCTAAGACCAGACCTGGTTTTAGACCTGGTTTAGACCCGTTTTTAGACCCGTTTTTAGACCTAGTTTTAGTCCTGGTTTAGTCCTGGTTTAGTCCTGGTTTAGTCCTAGTTTTAGTCCTGGTTCGGTCCTGGTTGCTGTAGTAAAAGTGTTTTTTTCTGACATTTTCAAACATCGGTCTTTTCACCCCTCGTGCACGCCCCTCCCCCCGTGCACGCCCCTCCCCTCGTGCACGCCCCTCCCCTCGTGCACGCCCCTCCCCCCGTGCGCGCCCCTCCCCCCGTGCGCGCCCCTCCCCTCGTGCACGCCCCTCCCCCCGTGCACGCCCCCTCCCCTCGTGCACGCCCCTCCCCTCGTGCACGCCCCTCCCCCCGTGCACGCCCGTCCCCTCGTGCACGCCCCTCCCCCCGTGCGCGCCCCTCCCCCCGTGCGCGCCCCTCCCCTCGTGCACGCCCCTCCCCCCGTGCACGCCCCCTCCCCTCGTGCACGCCCCTCCCCTCGTGCACGCCCCTCCCCTCGTGCACGTCCCTCCCCTCGTGCACGTCCCTCCCCTCGTGCACGCTCGTCTGACGCAGATCCAGAGTAAATATCTGCAGGTGTGAAAACCGCTAAAGGTCAGAAACACAGACAGGAAACTGAACAGTCCAGGTTTAGTCCTGGTTTTGTCCTGGTTCAGTCCTGATTTAGTCCCTAGTTTAGTCCTGGTTTAGTCCTGGTTCAGTCCTGGTTTAGTCCTGGTTTAGTCCCTGGTTTAGTCCTGGTTTAGTCCTGGTTTAGTCCTGGTTCAGTCCTGGTTCAGTCCTGGTTTAGTCCTGGTTTAGTCCTGGTTTAGTCCTGGTTCAGTCCTGGTTTAGTCCTGGTTTAGTCCCTGGTTTAGTCCCTGGTTTAGTCCTGGTTTAGTTCTGGTTCAGTCCTGGTTTAGTCCCTGGTTTAGTCCCTGGTTTAGTCCTGGTTTAGTCCTGGTTTAGTCCTGGTTTAGTCCCTGGTTTAGTCCCTGATTTAGTTCTGGTTCAGTCCTGGTTTAGTCCCTGATTTAGTTCTGGTTCAGTCCTGGTTTAGTACCTGGTTTAGTCCTGGTTTAGGCCTGGTTTAGTCCTGGTTCTGGATCGTCAGGTTTGGTTTTGTTCGTTCGCCCTGAGCACTTCCCATGATGCACTGCAGCTGAGGTCAGAGGTCACACCTGGGGCTCTGCTTTTATGTCCAGTCTGAACTCTGCCCACAGACACGTCCGGGTCAGAGTCTGACTCTGCCCACAGACACGTCCGGGTCAGAGTCTGACTCTGCCCACAGAGACACGTCCGGGTCAGAGTCTGGCCCTGCCCACAGACACGTCCGGGTCAGAGTCTGGCCCTGCCCACAGAGACACGTCCGGGTCAGAGTCTGGCCCTGCCCACAGAGACACGTCCGGGTCAGAGTCTGGCCCTGCCCACAGACACGTCCGGGTCAGAGTCTGGCCCTGCCCACAGACACGTCCGGGTCAGAGTCTGGCCCTGCCCACAGAGACACGTCCGGGTCAGAGTCTGGCCCTGCCCACAGACACGTCCGGGTCAGAGTCTGGCCCTGCCCACAGAGACACGTCCGGGTCAGAGTCTGACTCTGCCCACAGACACGTCCGGGTCAGAGTCTGGCCCTGCCCACAGAGACACGTCCGGGTCAGAGTCTGGCCCTGCCCACAGAGACACGTCCGGGTCAGAGTCTGGCCCTGCCCACAGACACGTCCGGGTCAGAGTCTGGCCCTGCCCACAGAGACACGTCCGGGTCAGAGTCTGACTCTGCCCACAGAGTCATGTCCGGGTCAGAGTCTGGCTCTGCCCACAGAGACACGTCCGGGTCAGAGTCTGGCCCTGCCCACAGAGACACATCCGGGTCAGAGTCTGGCTCTGCCCACAGAGACACATCCGGGTCAGAGTCTGGCTCTGCCCACAGACACGTCCGGGTCAGAGTCTGGCCCTGCCCACAGAGACACGTCCGGGTCAGAGTCTGACTCTGCCCACAGACACGTCCGGGTCAGAGTCTGGCCCTGCCCACAGAGACACGTCCGGGTCAGAGTCTGACTCTGCCCACAGAGACACGTCCCGGTCAGAGTCTGACTCTGCCCACAGAGACACGTCCGGGTCAGAGTCTGGCCCTGCCCACAGACACGTCCGGGTCAGAGTCTGGCCCTGCCCACAGAGACACGTCCGGGTCAGAGTCTGACTCTGCCCACAGACACGTCCGGGTCAGAGTCTGACTCTGCCCACAGAGACACGTCCGGGTCAGAGTCTGGCCCTGCCCACAGACATGTCCGGGTCAGAGTCTGACTCTGCCCACAGACACGTCCGGGTCAGAGTCTGGCCCTGCCCACAAAGACACGTCCGGGTCAGAGTCTGGCCCTGCCCACAGAGACACGTCCGGGTCAGAGTCTGACTCTGCCCACAGACACGTCCGGGTCAGAGTCTGGCCCTGCCCACAGAGACATGTCCGGGTCAGAGTCTGGCCCTGCCCACAGAGACACGTCCGGGTCAGAGTCTGGCCCTGCCCACAGACACGTCCGGGTCAGAGTCTGGCCCTGCCCACAGACACGTCCGGGTCAGAGTCTGGCCCTGCCCACAGACACGTCCGGGTCAGAGTCTGGCCCTGCCCACAGACACACGTCCGGGTCAGAGTCTGACTCTGCCCACAGAGACACGTCCGGGTCAGAGTCTGGCCCTGCCCACAGAGACACGTCCGGGTCAGAGTCTGGCCCTGCCCACAGACACGTCCGGGTCAGAGTCTGGCCCTGCCCACAGAGACACGTCCGGGTCAGAGTCTGGCCCTGCCCACAGAGACACGTCCGGGTCAGAGTCTGGCCCTGCCCACAGAGACATGTCCGGGTCAGAGTCTGGCCCTGCCCACAGAGACACGTCCGGGTCAGAGTCTGGCCCTGCCCACAGACACGTCCGGGTCAGAGTCTGACTCTGCCCACAGACACGTCCGGGTCAGAGTCTGGCCCTGCCCACAGACACGTCTGGGTCAGAGTCTGACTCTGCCCACAGACACGTCCGGGTCAGAGTCTGACTCTGCCCACAGAGACACATGTCCGGGTCAGAGTCTGGCCCTGCCCACAGAGACATGTCCGGGTCAGAGTCTGGCCCTGCCCACAGACACGTCCGGGTCAGAGTCTGGCCCTGCCCACAGACACGTCCGGGTCAGAGTCTGACTCTGCCCACAGACACGTCCGGGTCAGAGTCTGGCCCTGCCCACAGACACGTCCGGGTCAGAGTCTGACTCTGCCCACAGACACGTCCGGGTCAGAGTCTGACTCTGCCCACAGACACATGTCCGGGTCAGAGTCGGGCCCTGCCCACAGACACGTCCGGGTCAGAGTCTGGCCCTGCCCACAGACACGTCCGGGTCAGAGTCTGACTCTGCCCACAGACACGTCCGGGTCAGAGTCTGGCCCTGCCCACAGACACATGTCCGGGTCAGAGTCTGGCCCTGCCCACAGACACGTCCGGGTCAGAGTCTGACTCTGCCCACAGACACGTCCGGGTTTGTGGGGAAACGGTTTTATCAAATTTCTGAAATTTAAACTCAAAATCTCTCAGTTCCTTTCAGAACACGGGTCTGAACAGGAGATTTAGAGGCGGATCTGATCCAAACATTTAAAGGAGGATGAGAGCGATGGAGCAGCAGCGCCATCTGGAGTTTGAGAACAGGAACCGCAGCTTAAACCTTTTCAGCACCTTGGACAGCTCCACGACTGAGTCATGTCATTTCACAGGTCAATCATTTTGTCAGTTCTTGTGGAAATAACCTCAAATTTTCACAGAATGTAGAGAAACAGATGGAGATTTTATATGTTTGAATGTTTTCTTTGTGTTTTCAGGTGGAGCCGTTCACTCCCAAACAGAAGTCATTTTGTGTCTTGAATCTGCTCCACACACTTGGCCCAGACTGTGCAGCTTCAGAGCAACATGTGGAAAAACTTCACCAAACAGATTTAGACTTGGTACCAAAAGTGTAAAGAGGAAGTGTTTACGTCGAACTGAAGGATCTGGACCAACATCAACATCAGAAGAGAAGAAAAACTCTGGTAAAACCCCAAGAGTCCGTCAGCAGAACGAGTCTGAAGCCCAGATTCCTCCAGTGACGCTTTGGCCTTTCTTCAAGTTTCTGCAGCACCGACACAGAATTCTTGTGGTTTTCTCTTGTCGTCGGCATTTAAAGCCTGAAGGAGCTGCAGACGCTTTCATTTCTAATAGTTTCCTCAGGATTTGCCAAACCGTCAGATTCAAACGGAGCAAATTCAAGACACTAAACGACTTCTGTCTGGGAGTGAACAGCTCCACCTGAAAACACGACACAAATAAAACATCCAAACGTATCAAATCTTCATCTGTTTCTAAACATTCTGTGAAAATGTGAGGTTCTCTGTATTTTATCTGTATCTTCTATGTATTTCTTTTTTGCTTTCTTAGCGCTGTGAAGGGGGAGGGACTCAGCACCGAGAGCAAACAGACCTGTGATCGAAATATGGGAAGAGTTAAAACCCCAGAGAAAAGCCCCTCTTCAGGTCTGAGGAGGTTTGGTACAGAAGCGACTGAAACGTGATGAAAAAGAAAAGGTTTTATTAAAGGAGGAGTTTTATTTCTGTACAGATTTGTGACGCTTAAACCCACGAAAACCTTCACTTCAGACGAGCCACTGAAATAATGTGAAGTTTAAGGGTCCAGGAGGAGATAAAGACTTCACTCCCACTCGTTTATGCACAAAAAACTCCCAGATATTTTACAAAAACTTTTCCTTAAACCCAAATTCTCACATTTTAACTCTTCTGTTATTACACCTTTATTACACCTTTAATACATGTCTATTACACAGTTATTAAACCTTTGTGTGAAGTGGAGCTGATTGAAACAGACAAACCTGAAATTCTTTTAACAGTTTTACACCACGAAATTCTACATTTTTCGCCAAATTTCTTTTCATTTTTCACAAAAGAATCGATTCTGAACTAAACCTCAAAACTATTCGTGTTTTTTTAAATATATTTTTTCCTTTAATATTTACACATTTTTGACTAAAGGAAAAACTTCAGATAAGGCATGCTGCGTGAGGACGTTTGGCAAAACTTTAACATTTTGGAAAGTTTTAAGGAAAATTTTGGCATTTTTGGGGTGAAATTGTGATTAAATTGAATTGTAGGCAGCCATGTTTGTAGTCCTATCTGTGTTCCTGCGTAACATAAGCAGGTCGGCCATGTTTGTAGTCCTATCTGTGTTCCTGCGTAACATAAGCAGGTCGGCCATGTTTGTAGTCCTATCTGTGTTCCTGGGTGGCATAAGCAGGTCGGCCATGTTTGTAGTCCTATCTGTGTTCCTGCGTAACATAAGCAGGTTGGCCATGTTTGTAGTCCCCTGAACTGTTTCAAACGGCTCGTTTACATGATTGTTTTCTAAAAGCTGGACTGAACCGTTTTGTAGTCCTGGCTGAATTGTCTCGTGACCTGTGGTCCTGAATGTCGGCCATGTTTGTAGTCCTTGATACACAGAAGTTCTCAGGGTTAAATGTTGGACAGACGGCGCCCTCTTGTGGCTCCTAAAGACGCTCTCAGCCTCGGCTCTCGCGCTCTGAGGACGAAGACGAGAAAATACATCAACAATGTATTATTTGCTCAAAAAAGCGCAAAAGGAAATTTAAAAACTACAGATTTAGTGCAGTTTTGAAATTCAGTTATTGTAATTTGGGTGAATTTTGCTCATTTCATTCTTGTCATGTTTGTTCTTTTAAATACAGCTCAGTTTTGGTGCATCTTTTCTATGTGTTTTTATCTGTAGAGCTCCTCATATTTTTGGTGTATTTTCTGGAGATTTGTTCTTATATTTTTGGTGTATTTTGATATATTTACACATATATTTCTTCTATATTTCTACATCTGTTATATACACTTGCACCTGTAGTGTTCGCTGAAGTCGAGTGTGTTTTTTATATATTTTGCTTTATTTAGAGTAGATTTATACATATGTTTTGATATATTTACACATATATTTCCTATACATTTCTATATGTTTGCACCTGTAGTGTTTTTTCTGTATATTTCTGGTGCATTTCGAGCACATAAACACATATTTTGTATATGTTTGCACCTGTAGTGTTTTTCTGTATATTTTTGGTGCATTTCGAGCACATAAACACATATTTTGTATATGTTTGCACCTGTAGTGTTTTTTCTGTATATTTTTGGTGCATTTCGAGCACATAAACACATATTTTGTATATGTTTGCACCTGTAGTGTTTTTTCTGTATATTTTTGGTGCATTTCGAGCACATAAACACATATTTTGTATATTTCTGCACCTGTAGTGTTTTTTCTGTATATTTCTGGTGGATTTCGAGCACATAAACACATATTTTGTATATTTTTGGTGCATTTCGAGCACATAAACACATATTTTGTATATTTTTGGTGCATTTCGAGCACATAAACACATATTTTGTATATGTTTGCACCTGTAGTGTTCGTTGAAGTCGAGTCTGAAGCTGAGGAATCGGAGGCTCTCGTCGGGACTCGTCATGAGCAGAACGAGGAACTGCTGGACGATGCTCTGGAAACACAAACAGAAATGTGGAATCACATGTAAACAGAATCCTGCTGTTCTCGTCTCCTGTGGGAAGGAGCTGGACCTGGTAGAGGTGCGTGAGGATCCGGAGCTGGGAGCACATCTTTGGAATGTTCTTCTGGAAGTCCTGGACCCTCCTCTGCTCCTCCGCCTCCTGCTCCTCCGTCACCCCCCACTCCCCCTGCAGCAAGACATCTGTTATACATGTTCTTCACCTCCTCCACCTCCTCCACCTCCCCCTGCAGCAAAACATCTGTTATACATGTTCTTCACCTCCTCCACCTCCTCCACCTCCCCCTGCAGCAAAACATCTGTTATACATGTTCTTCACCTCCTCCACCTCCTTCACCTCCTCCTACACAACAAAACATCTCTTTTCATGTTCTCCTCCTGCACCAAAGCAACAAAACATCTGTCATGTGTCCTCCTCCTTCTCCTCCTCCACCAAAAAAAGAAAATAGCTCTTATACCTCCTCCTCTTCCTCTATTTGTGTCTCCTCCTCTATCCCTCGCTCTTCTCCTCTCTTCTCCTCTCCCTTCCCTCCTCCTCTTGTCTCTTCTTCTTCTCCTCTCTCTCTTACCTCCTCCTCTCCTCCTCCTCTCTCTTACCCCCTCCTCTCATCTCTCCTCCTCTCTCTCTTACCTCCTCCTCTCGTCTCTCCTCCTCTCTCTCTTACCCCCTCCTCTCGTCTCTCCTCCTCTCTCTCTTACCCCCTCCTCTCGTCTCTCCTCCTCTCTCTTACCTCCTCCTCTCGTCTCTCCTCCTCTCTCTTACCCCCTCCTCTCGTCTCTCCTCTCTCTTACCTCCTCCTCTCGTCTCTCCTCCTCTCTCTTACCCCCTCCTCTCATCTCTCCTCCTCTGTCTTACCTCCTCCTCCTCTCGTCTCTCCTCCTCCTCTCTCCTCTTCTCCTCCTCCTCTGTCTTACCTCCTCCTCTCGTCTCTTCTTCTTCTCCTCGTACTGGAGCCTCAGACTCAGTTCTTCCAGGGAGGAGCGGTACAGTGAGTCCTGGGCGTTCTGGAACTCGATGATCTGATCGAAGATGGACCTGAGCTGGTGCAGCAGAGACTGGACCCAACACAGGCACAAAAACACAAAAACACAACAACACGTTTGAATACAGGAAAATCCCACGAGTCCGACTGTGCAGAGCTCTGAGATCTGCACAACTCGAGGAGAAAATCAACGTCTATAAAGAAATCTGCAAACTCCTGACGCACAAATGTTGAACCTTCTCATTATGTGTTTGGGATCAGCTCCACAAACTTAAACACAGGAGCTTTAACCTAAGGATGAAACAATAACAAATATCCTGATATCATCTGGTCAAAGGTCTCACAGTAACATCATGGACCATCACAATATCCCAAGTGTCTTTGCTTAAATGAACAGTTCTGATGCAGAAAGAGCTAAAAAAACAGAGGGAACTACATAGACCATGATCCTTTGCTCCGTTTCAGTGCAGACGACATGAAGAAATAACTGTTCTAAGCACTTTTACATCTTCATTCTTTGGATTAAGTCTGTGAAGCATTTTTAGAGGAAAAAGGAGCAGATTCACAGTTTTATACTGGAATAAATCTGGTCCAGTGAGATGGAGATGGAATAAGAACGAAAGAAAGAACGAAAAAGAATGAAAGAGAGAAAGAAAGAAATGAACAAAAGGAACAAACAAAAGAAAGAATGAAGAAGAAAGAACAAAAGAAGAGATGTAGAGTGAGTGAGAGGAGAGCGCACCCTGCTGTTGTTGTCCAGTAAACAGCGGCTGATGACCGAGTCCAGAAAAGCCTCGTGAGCTGAGATGATGTGGTCCAGGTCCTGAGCTCTCTGCACTTTGTTCCACAGCTCGTCCCAGGAGCACTCCAGAACCTGACACACAAACACACACACACACTTAGGGTTTGGCGGTGATACGGTAAACCGGAATCTGCATCAGGAGCTAAAACCACAGCAGGACTTCCTCCCTCCGCTCTCTCTCCTCTTCAAACGTGGTTCCGCTCGGAGATTTCCATCCACACGCAGCAGGAAGAAGAAAAAACCTGACTGACGCTTCGTGTGCAACACTGAGCCGAAGAGTTTGTGATGGAGACGTTTTACTGAAGCCGAGAGTCGAGAGGGGACGAGGCTGAAGAGGAGGAAGTTCCTGAGGGCGAAGTCAGACTTTCACGGAGGAGACGGGAACTTCTCCGTGAGTCTGTCAGACACAACATGCTGCAGTGGAAATATCACACGCCCTGGACTGTCGCCTTTGACTTTTTATTCTGAATCTGCCTCTTCTACACTTTTCTTCTCTCGGTGTGTCCCAGATCATTAAACAGAGGGAGAAACGCACTGGTGAAGTTTGATCAGAACTTGTGCCTCATCTTCAAATATAAAGCTGCGACTCTGTTTCTGCAGCTACAAATACCATATCCCCTGGGAAATGCTGAGGTTTAACAGGATCAAAATTTAGATACGGCCCAAACCTACAGACACATACACCGTCTGTGTGTGATGTTCCTGTGGGTGATGTTCCCGCGGGTGATGTTCCTGCGGGTGATGTTCCCGTGGGTGATGTTCCTGCGGGTGATGTTCCTGTGGGTGATGTTCCTGTGGGTGATGTTCCTGCGGGTGATGTTCCTGCGGGTGATGTTCCCGTGGGTGATGTTCCTGTGGGTGATGTTCCTGTGGGTGATGTTCCTGCGGGTGATGTTCCCGTGGGTGATGTTCCTGTGGGTGATGTTCCTGTGGGTGATGTTCCTGTGGGTGATGTTCCTGTGGGTGATGTTCCTGCGGGTGATGTTCCTGCGGGTGATGTTCCTGCGGGTGACGTTCCCGCGGGTGATGTTCCTGTGGGTGATGTTCCTGTGGGTGATGATCCTGTGGGTGATGTTCCTGTGGGTGATGTTCCTGTGGGTGATGTTCCTGTGGGTGATGTTCCTGTGGGTGATGTTCCTGTGGGTGACGTTCCCGCGGGTGATGTTCCTGTGGGTGATGATCCTGTGGGTGATGTTCCTGTATCTCTCTGTGTCCAGCAGAGGGCAGAGTTGAGCCCGTGTCCTTGTGTCTTTGTGTTTTATTGGAGCCGAAATAGAAACAGCAGCAACAAGATTTACGTCCAATTAAAGAGGAGCTCAGCAAAAAGCACCGGAGCACGAGTGTCCTCAGCACAGGACACCGAGGACGACACGCTGGAAGTGCGAGCAAAAGCAGTATTTGCAGTAGTAGTAGTAGGATTAGTACCTCGAAGGTGATGTAGTACTGCATCTGATGAATGAAGTGAACCATCTCAGAGGCCAAAATGTGACACTGATGCAAAACTCCAGATAATTCTGAAAAAAATACACAAAAAGATGAACAGAGGGCATCTGACACACTGGGAGAGCCTGGGAGGGCATCTGACACACTGGGAGAGCCTGGGAGGGCATCTGACACACTGGGAGAGCCTGGGAGGGCATCTGACACACTGGGGACAGCCTGGGAGGGCATCTGACACACTGGGGACAGCCTGGGAGGGCATCTGACACACTGGGGACAGCCTGGGAGGGCATCTGACACACAGGGGACAGCCTGGGAGGGCATCTGACACACAGGGAGAGCCTGGGAGGGCATCTGACACACTGGGGACAGCCTGGGAGGGCATCTGACACACTGGGGACAGCCTGGGAGGGCATCTGACACACTGGGGACAGCCTGGGAGGGCATCTGACACACAGGGAGAGCCTGGGAGGGCATCTGACACACAGGGAGAGCCTGGGAGGGCATCTGACACACAGGGAGAGCCTGGGAGGGCATCTGACACACAGGGAGAGCCTGGGAGGGCATCTGACACACAGGGAGAGCCTGGGAGGGCATCTGACACACTGGGGACAGCCTGGGAGGGCATCTGGCTGTACCGGGCATGGTCTTGAGCAGTTTGGCGTTGCACATGTGTCCTTTCCAGATGTCGGTGAGCGTGTACTCCATCCTCTTGGCTCTCCACAGGAAGTTGAAGACGCGCAGGTAATGGCCCATGCACTCACGCGTGAACACCTGAGGAGGGACAGAGTCAGAAAACTAAGAGACACACGGAGAGATGCAAAAAAGAAGAAAAAAGACATGAGGGAAGAAAAACTAAAGGAAAATGGAGCCAAAAACAGATCTGGAGTCGTGTTTGTTTCATTCACATGTTTGAGGAACTCTTTATTATCAGACTGTTTACATCACCGAGATTAGTCCTGGTTTAGTCCCGGTTTAGTCTAATGTTTAGTCCTGGTTTAGTCCCGGTTTAGTCCTGGTTTAGTCCTGGTTTAGTCCTGGTTTAGTCCTGGTTTAGTCCCGGTTTAGTCCCGGTTTAGTCCTGGTTTAGTCCCGGTTTAGTCCCGGTTTAGTCCCGGTTTAGTCCTGGTTTAGTCCCGGTTTAGTCCTGGTTTAGTCCTGGTTTAGTCCTGGTTTAGTCCTGGTTTAGTCCTGCTTTAGTCCTGGTTTAGTCCCGGTTTAGTCCTGGTTTAGTCCTCACCGTGGCGATGGGTCCGTCCACGTGATAGTCCAGACTGAACACGTCCCAGCCGGTGTCTCCAGGGGAAACCTACAGACAAACCCGGGAAAATCAGAATTCCTGAAAATGTTCCGTAAAAGGTGGAGGTGGAGGTGACAGTGGAGGTGAAGGTTGAGGTGAAGGTGGATGTGAAGGTTGAGGTGAAGGTGGAGGTGGAGGTGGATGTGGAGGTGAGAGTGGAGGTGGAGGTGAGAGTGGAGGTGGATGTGGAGGTGGAGGTAAAGGTGGAGGTGAGAGTGGAGGTGGAGGTGAGAGTGGAGGTGGATGTGGAGGTGGAGGTAAAGGTGGAGGTGGATGTGGAGGTGAGAGTGGAGGTGGATGTGAGAGTGGAGGTGGATGTGGAGGTGACAGTGGAGGTGGATGTGGAGGTAAAGGTGGAGGTGGAGGTGAGAGTGGAGGTAAAGGTGGAGGTAAAGGTGGAGGTGAAGGTAAAGGTGGAGGTAAAGGTGGAGGTGGATGTGGAGGTGAGAGTGGAGGTGGATGTGGAGGTGACAGTGGAGGTGGAGGTAAAGGTGTAGGTGGATGTGGAGGTAAAGGTGGAGGTGGATGTAAAGGTGAGAGTGGAGGTGGAGGTGAGAGTGAAGGTGGAGGTAAAGGTGGAGGTAAAGGTGGAGGTAGATGTAAAGGTGGAGGTGAAGGTGGAGGTAGATGTGGAGGTGGAGGTAAAGGTGGATGTGGAGGTAAAGGTGGATGTGGAGGTAAAGGTGGAGGTAAAGGTGGAGGTAGATGTGGAGGTGGAGGTAAAGGTGGATGTGGAGGTAAAGGTGGAGGTGAAGGTGGAGGTGAAGGTAAAGGTGGAGGTAAAGGTGAAGGTAAAGGTGGAGGTAAAGGTGGAGGTGAAGGTAAAGATGTAGGTAAAGGTGGAGGTAAAGGTGGAGGTAAAGGTGGAGGTGAAGGTAAAGATGTAGGTAAAGGTGGAGGTGACAGTGGAGGTGAAGGTGTAGGTAAAGGTGGAGGTGAAGGTGGAGGTGAAGGTAAAGATGTAGGTAAAGGTGGAGGTAAAGGTGGAGGTGAAGGTAAAGATGTAGGTAAAGGTGGAGGTAAAGGTGGAGGTTAAGGTGTAGGTAAAGGTGGAGGTTAAGGTGTAGGTAAAGGTGGAGGTGGACCTCGAGCAGCCGCACGTCCAGCCTCTTCAGAATCTCCCCGTGGTCGAACTGAGCGTTTGTGGCTCGAACGGCCGTCTCCAGGATCCCGGTGAGATTGTGCTGGTACAGAGTGGTGGCCGGACGAGCCAACTCCGGCCTGGAGAGAGAGAGGAGAGGAGGAGAGGAGGAGAGGAGAGGAGGAGAGGGGGAGAGGAGGAGAGGAGAAGAGGAGGAGAGGAGAAGAGGAGGAGAGGAGAAGAGGAGGAGAGGAGAGGGAGGAGAGGGTGAGAGGAGGAGAGGAGAAGAGGAGGAGAGGGAGGAGAGGAGAGGAGAAAGAGGAGGAGGAAGAGGAGGAGAGGAGGAGAGGAGGAGAGGAGAGGGAGGAGAGGGTGAGAGGAGGAGAGGAGAAGAGGAGGAGAGGAGAAGAGGAGGAGAGGAGGAGGAGGAGGAAGAGGAGAGGGGGAGAAGGGAGAGGAGAGGAGAGGGAGGAGAGGAGAAGAGGAGGAGAGGTGAAGAGGTGGAGCGGAGAGGGAGGAGAGGGTGAGAGGAGGAGAGGAGAAGAGGAGGAGAGGAGAAGAGGAGGAGAGGAGGAGGAGAGGAGGAGAAGAGGAGAGGGAGAGGAGAAGAGGAGGAGAGGAGGAGAGGGAGGAGAGGAGAAGAGGAGGAGAGGAGAGGGTGAGAGGAGGAAAGGAGAAGAGGAGGAGAGGAGAAGAGGAGAGGGAGGAGAGGGTGAGAGGAGGAGAGGAGAAGAGGAGGAGAGGAGAAGAGGAGGAGAGGAGGAGGAGAGGAGGAGAGGAGGAGGAGAGGAGGAGAGGGAGGAGAGGGAGGAGGAGGAGAGGGAGGAGAGGGAGGAGAGGGAGGAGAGGGAGGAGAGGGAGGAGGAGAGGAGGAGAGGAGGAGAGGGAGGAGAGGAGGAGAGGAGGAGAGGAGGAGAAGAGGAGAGGGAGAGGAGGAGAGGAGGAGAGGGAGGAGAGGAGGAGAGGAGAAGAGGAGGAGAGGAGGAGAGGAGGAGAGGAGAGAGGAGGAGGAGAGGGAGGGAGAAGAAGAGGAGGAGAGGAGAAGAGGAGGAGGAGAGGAGGAGAGGAGGAGAGGAGGAGAGGAGGAGAAGAGGAGGAGAGGGAGGAGAGGAGGAGAGGAGGAGGAGAGGAGGAGAAGAGGAGAGGGAGAGGAGGAGAGGAGGAGAGGGAGGAGAGGAGAAGAGGAGGAGGAGAGGAGGAGAAGAGGAGGAGAGGGAGGAGAGGAGGAGAAGAGGAGGAGAGGAGAAGAGGAGGAGGAGAGGAGGAGAGGAGGAGAGGAGGAGAGGAGGAGGAGAGGAGGAGAAGAGGAGAGGGAGAGGAGGAGAGGAGGAGAGGAGGAGAGGGAGGAGAGGAGAAGAGGAGGAGGAGAGGAGGAGAAGAGGAGAGGAGGAGAGGGACAAGAAAAACAAGCAGAACAAGATGTACGAGATGAACAAAAAGAACAAGAGACTGAACCCGGTCTCTCCCCGGTCTCTCCCCGGTCTAACCCCGGTTTAACCCCGGTCTAACCCCGGTCTCTCCCCGGTCTAACCCCGGTCTCTCCCCGGTCTAACCCCGGTCTAACCCCGGTCTCTCCCCGGTCTAACCCCGGTCTCTCCCCGGTCTAACCCCGGTCTAACCCCGGTCTAACCCCGGTCTAGCCCCGGTCTAACCCCGGTCTAACCCCGGTCTCTCCCCGGTCTAACCCTGGTCTAACCCCGGTCTAACCCCGGTCTAACCCCGGTCTCTCCAGGTCTCTCCAGGTCTCACTTGAGCAGGTCCATGAGGTGCCGGATGAAGTCTCCCTGCCCCAGCAGCAGGTATCTCCTCTAACCCCGGTCTAACCCTGGTCTCTCCCCGGTCTAACCCAGGTCTAACCCCGGTCTAACCCCGGTCTAACCCGGTCTAACCCGGTCTAAACCCCGGTCTAACCCGGTCTAACCCAGTCTAACCCCGGTCTAACCCTGGTCTAACTTCGGTCTAACCCGTTCTAACCCCGGTCTAACCCCCGGTCTCTCCCCGGTCTAACCCCGGTCTCTCCCCGGTCTAACCCCGGTCTAACCCCGGTCTAACCCCGGTCTCTCCAGGACTCACTTGAGCAGGTCCATGAGGTGCCGGATGAAGTCTCCCTGCCCCAGCAGCAGGTATCTCCTCTAACCCCGGTCTAACCCTGGTCTCTCCCCGGTCTAACCCAGGTCTAACCCCGGTCTAACCCCGGTCTAACCCCGGTCTAACCCTGGTCTAACTTCGGGCTAACCCGGTCTAACCCCGGTCTAACCCCGGTCTAACCCGGTCTAACCCGGTCTAACCCCGGTCTAGCCCCGGTCTAACCCCGGTCTAACCCCGGGCTAACCCGGTCTAGCCCGGTCTAGCCCCGGTCTAGCCCGGTCTAAATCACGTTCTAACCCCGGTCTAACCCCGGTCTAACCCCGGTCTAACCCTGGTCTCTCCCCGGTCTAACCCTGGTCTAACCCCGGTCTAACCCCGGTCTCTCCCCGGTCTAACCCTGGTCTAACCCTGGTCTAACCCCGGTCTAACCCCGGTCTCTCCAGGTCTCTCCAGGACTCACTTGAGCAGGTCCATGAGGTGCCGGATGAAGTCTCCCTGCCCCAGCAGCAGGTATCTCCTCTAACCCCGGTCTAACCCCGGTCTAACCCCGGTCTAACCCCGGTCTCTCCCCGGTCTAACCCTGGTCTAACCCTGGTCTAACCCCGGTCTAACCCCGGTCTAACCCCGGTCTCTCCAGGTCTCTCCAGGTCTCACTTGAGCAGGTCCATGAGGTGCCGGATGAAGTCTCCCTGCCCCAGCAGCAGGTATCTCCTCTAACCCCGGTCTAACCCCGGTCTAACCCCGGTCTAACCCCGGTCTAACCCCGGTCTAACCCCGGTCTCACTTGAGCAGGTCCATGAGGTGCCGGATGAAGTCTCCCTGCCCCAGCAGCAGGTATCTCCTCATGGCCTGCAGATGCTCCAGGAGGAGGTAGTTCCGGTTCAGGACGTCCAGGAGGTACTTGGACGTGTCGAAATACGCCGCTCCGATCTTGTCCTGGAACGCCACCTCCAGGTCGGACAGGAGCTCTGCGGCTGCACCACACACACACACCCACAGTGTTACAGCTCCAGTCAAACGAAGCTCACTGAGGCCAGCGGCTACAGGGGAGAACCTGGAGCCAGAGTCTAGAGGGTTAAGAGGATTTTTCTGACGGACAAAACGGCGAAAAAACAAAACACAAGATCACGTGGGGCAGGTTCATATGAACAATGGTTTAGTCCTGGTTTAGTCCAAGATTAAGTCCAACATTTAGTCCTGGTTTAGTCCTGGTTTAGTCCTGGTTTAGTCTTGGTTTAGTCTTGGTTTAGTTCAAGGTTTAGTCCTGGTTTAGTTCAATATTTAGTTCAATATTTAGTCCTGGTTTAGTCCTGGTTTAGTCCTGGTTTAGACCTGGTTTAGTCTTGGTTTAGTCCAAGATTTAGTCCTGGTTTAGTTCAATATTTAGTTCAATATTTAGTTCAATATTTAGTCCTGGTTTAGTCCTGGTTTAGTCCTGGTTTAGTCCTGGTTTAGACCCGGTTTAGTCCTGGTTTAGACCCGGTTTAGTCCTGGTTTAGACCTGGTTTAGACCTGGTTTAGTCCTGGTTTAGTTCAATATTTAGTTCAATATTTAGTCCTGGTTTAGACCTGGTTTAGTCCTGGTTTAGTCTAGGTTTAGACCTGGTTTAGTCTTGGTTTAGTTCAAGGTTTAGTCTTGGTTTAGTCCAAGATTTAGTCCTGGTTTAGTTCAATATTTAGTTCAATATTTAGTTCAATATTTAGTCCTGGTTTAGTCCTGGTTTAGTCCTGGTTTAGTCCTGGTTTAGTCCTGGTTTAGTCCTGGTTTAGTCCTGGTTTAGACCTGGTTTAGTCTTGGTTTAGTCTTGGTTTAGTTCAAGGTTTAGTCCTGGTTTAGTTCAATATTTAGTTCAATATTTAGTCCTGGTTTAGTCCTGGTTTAGACCTGGTTTAGACCTGGTTTAGTCTTGGTTTAGTCCAAGATTTAGTCCTGGTTTAGTTCAATATTTAGTTCAATATTTAGTTCAATATTTAGTTCAATATTTAGTCCTGGTTTAGTCCTGGTTTAGTCCTGGTTTAGTCCTGGTTTAGACCCGGTTTAGTCCTGGTTTAGACCCGGTTTAGTCCTGGTTTAGACCTGGTTTAGACCTGGTTTAGTCCTGGTTTAGTTCAATATTTAGTTCAATATTTAGTCCTGGTTTAGACCTGGTTTAGTCCTGGTTTAGTCTAGGTTTAGACCTGGTTTAGTCTTGGTTTAGTTCAAGGTTTAGTCTTGGTTTAGTTCAATATTTAGTTCAATATTTAGTCCTGGTTTAGACCTGGTTTAGTCCTGGTTTAGTCTAGGTTTAGACCTGGTTTAGTCTTGGTTTAGTTCAAGGTTTAGTCTTGGTTTAGTCCAAGATTTAGTCCTGGTTTAGTTCAATATTTAGTTCAATATTTAGTTCAATATTTAGTTCAATATTTAGTTCAATATTTAGTCCTGGTTTAGTCCTGGTTTAGTCCTGGTTTAGTCCAAGGTTCATATGTTGAGGAAAATCCATCAACGTTCCTTAACAACCATAACATAAACAAAGGCCAAATCGAGTCTTAAACCAGGACTAGACCAGGACTAGACCAGGACCAGGACCAGGACCAGGACCAGACCAGGATCCGATCACTTCCATCAAACCCTTCCAAATGCTCATGAGGCTGGACATATTTACCGTCCAGCTTTTCTGAACAGGTCTAATCGTATAAAGTCATGAAGAACCGATAGTTTTCGCGTCAGTATTTTTAGCCGTTCCA
The DNA here is from genome assembly GCA_030686955.1 of Odontamblyopus rebecca. Lineage (NCBI taxonomy): Eukaryota > Metazoa > Chordata > Actinopteri > Gobiiformes > Gobiidae > Odontamblyopus > Odontamblyopus rebecca. The sequence goes on from CM060675.1 coordinate 2,160,758, forward strand.
TTTATCGATCCGCTGCATTAGGGCCCGAAACGGCAGTGGAAACGTCCTCCTGTGTAAAAGCAGAAACAGCATCGATCCCAAAGCCGCCGCCTCCGCCTTCCTCCTCAGCCTTTGGAGATCCAGACGAGGCCGGAGAGCGGGAAACCTTTTATCCTCCATCAATACGGCCATCGATCCCCGGGCGGGGCATCAGGGGTAATATGGACACAGAGCAGCGTTAGGGCACTGGGCTCATCCTAGACAACATTTGTGCTGATTTCATGTTGTCACCTGTGCGTTTGAACTTTTTTTTGGGGTAAAATTCATAGTTTTCCTTCCTGGTTGGACACATGACATAATTCCATAACAGTTCCCGAGCGACTAGAATGTAAAAAAAGCGCCAAAACGAGCCTAAAACGACAAAATTAGGCGACCAGACGTCCCCATTTCCCCGGGACAGTCCCCGTTTTGAGCCCCGTGTCCTCTGTCCCAGCAGATTTATCCAAAACCACTGATTTGTCCCAGTTTTATTCAAGAAATGTCCCTATTTTGACCCATTTGTTCCCTTCCGACAGTAAAGAGAGGCATAAACTCATTTTTTAAGGTAAAAAACAGAAAAGCTGCTCAAAAATGACCGAAACACAAAGAAAATGTGGCGATACTGACACTGTTTTCCCTTAATTCTGTTTTTCCTTAGTTCTGTATTCCCTTAATTACGCACTCGCTTCACAATATTATTATCAACCAGTATAAAACGGGGAGGCACATAATAAAAAACTGGGCAGCTGGACTTTCATTTATTACAGTTTTAACTGGTTGTTTATTTGATGTTTTTTAGACTGGAACAAAAACGACAGTGAAAATCTAAAAACAACTGAAGTGGAGCAGGGAAAACTCCGGGAAATGGATCGTCGCGTCATCTTTTAAACACATCGCTGAAATTTAAGATTTTCTGACGAGTTGAGTCACGGAAGAAATATTTGTGACGATTTTTAAGACGATACGATTCAGAAGGAGTCGATAAGAAATCTGGAAACAACATGGAGAACCTGACAGAAGCTTTAGAAGAAATTTGGAGCGTGGAGTTTTCCAGGGATTCGGTTTTAACCTATCGCACATTTCCTGCGTTTTTCTTCTCAGCTTTTCTCTCCAGATCTGGAGTAAAACTAAAATCCTGACCTCAGGAGGCGTTAAAACGAACACGGAAGCCGCCAAACGCTCTGTGAGGGTGAAACTTCCTACCGTCTTTGGGGTTTTCCGCGGTTTTGGAGACTGGAGTGATTTTCCCAGGAGGAGTTCTGTCGTGGCAAACCTGGTGCAGGAAGTTTATGGATTTCCCGATGAGGAGAACCTGGAAGGACAAAGGAGACTGAAGAGATGGAAAAGCCCCGCAGTGCAGCTTTAACGGGCCGTACCTTCCGCGCCTGCTCCATGGTGATGAAGGACGGGATCATGGACTTCCTCAGGGAATATTTGTCGTGCCAAAGGCGGTCGGCTTTTACGTTTGGGTCCGAAGCCACGAAGAACTACAAAAGAGAAGAGAGAAATGAACCAGGACTAGACCAGGACTAGACCAGGACTAGACCAGGACTAGACCAGGACTAGACCAGGACTAGACCAGGACTAGACCAGGACTGAACCAGGACTGAACCAGGACTAGACCAGGACTAGACCAGGACTAAACCAGGACTGAACCAGGACTAAATAAGGGACTAAACCAGGTCTAAGCCAGGATGAAACCAGGACTAAACCAGGACCAGTTTCTCCTGTACAGACTCTGACCCTCCTCATGTCTCCACCAGGGGGCAGTACAGGGACAGGCTCCTGGAGGACCCTCAGGCAAGTCCCAGGAGTAGTACCAGTACTGTAGCAGTAGTACTGTAGTAGTAGTACTGTAGCAGTAGTACTGTAGTAGTAGTACTGTAGTATTCGTAGTACCTCGTGGTACGTGTCCTCCAGCTCTCCGTCGTAGTGATAGTTGTAGTAGTAGTAGTAGTAGTACTGTAGTAGTAGTACTGTAGTATTGGTAGTACCTCGTGGTAGGTGTCCTCCAGCTCTCCGTCGTAGTGATAGTTGTAGTAGTAGTAGTAGTACTGTAGTATTGGTAGTACCTCGTGGTAGGTGTCCTCCAGCTCTCCGTCGTAGTGATAGTTGTAGTAGTAGTAGTAATAGTACTGTAGTAGTAGTACTGTAGTAGTAGTACCTCGTGGTAGGTGTCCTCCAGCTCTCCGTCGTAGTGATAGTAGTAGTAGTAGTAGTAGTACTGTAGTAGTAGTAGTACTGTAGTATTGGTAGTACCTCGTGGTAGGTGTCCTCCAGCTCTCCGTCGTAGTGATAGTAGTAGTAGTAGTAGTAGTACTGTAGTATTGGTAGTACCTCGTGGTAGGTGTCCTCCAGCTCTCCGTCGTAGTGATAGTTGTAGTAGTAGTAGTAGTACTGTAGTATTGGTAGTACCTCGTGGTAGGTGTCCTCCAGCTCTCCGTCATAGTGATAGTTGTAGTAGTAGTAGTAGTACTGTAGTAGTAGTAGTACTGTAGTATTGGTAGTACCTCGTGGTAGGTGTCCTCCAGCTCTCCGTCGTAGTGATAGTTGTAGTAGTAGTAGTAGTACTGTAGTAGTAGTACCTCGTGGTAGGTGTCCTCCAGCTCTCCGTCGTAGTGATAGTTGTAGTAGTTGTAGTAGTAGTACTGTAGTAGTAGTACTGTAGTAGTAGTACCTCGTGGTAGGTGTCCTCCAGCTCTCCGTCGTAGTGATAGTTGTAGTAGTAGTAGTAGTACTGTAGTAGTAGTACCTCGTGGTAGGTGTCCTCCAGCTCTCCGTCATAGTGATAGTTGTAGTAGTAGTAGTAGTAGTACTGTAGTATTCGTAGTACCTCGTGGTAGGTGTCCTCCAGCTCTCCGTCATAGTGATAGTTGTAGTAGTAGTAGTAGTACTGTAGTATTCGTAGTACCTCGTGGTAGGTGTCCTCCAGCTCTCCGTCGTAGTGATAGTTGTAGTAGTAGTAGTAGTACTGTAGTAGTACCTCGTGGTAGGTGTCCTCCAGCTCTCCGTCGTAGTGATAGTTGTAGTAGTAGTAGTAGTACTGTAGTAGTACCTCGTGGTAGGTGTCCTCCAGCTCTCCGTCGTAGTGATAGTAGTAGTAGTAGTAGTAGTACTGTAGTATTGGTAGTACCTCGTGGTAGGTGTCCTCCAGCTCTCCGTCATAGTGATAGTTGTAGTAGTAGTAGTAGTAGTACTGTAGTATTCGTAGTACCTCGTGGTAGGTGTCCTCCAGCTCTCCGTCGTAGTGATAGTTGTAGTAGTAGTAGTAGTACTGTAGTATTGGTAGTACCTCGTGGTAGGTGTCCTCCAGCTCTCCGTCGTAGATCCAGCGGCACAGGCAGTGGAGGATGGGGTGAGACACCAGGCTGAGGATGTGCTGGATCAGAGCTCTCATCTGAGGGTCGCCCGTTTTACCGTAAGCGTGAACTGCCGAGGCCAATTCCCCCCCTTTACGCCCTGAGGAGAGAGGAGAGAGTATAACACCTGAGGAGAGAGGAGAGAGTATAACACCTGAGGCCAATTCCCCCCCTTTACGCCCTGAGGAGAGAGGAGAGAGTATAACACCTGAGGCCAGTTCCCCCTTTACGCCCTGAGGAGAACATGAGAGTATAACACCTGAGGCCAGTTCCCCCTTTACGCCCTGAGGAGAGAAGAGAGAGTATAACACCTGAGGCCAGTTCCCCCTTTACGCCCTGAGGAGAGAGGAGAGAGTATAACACCTGAGGCCAGTTCCCCCTTTACGCCCTGAGGAGAACATGAGAGTATAACACCTGAGGCCAGTTCCCCCTTTACGCCCTGAGGAGAGAGGAGAGTATAACACCTGAGGCCAGTTCCCCCTTTACGCCCTGAGGAGAACATGAGAGTATAACACCTGAGGCCAGTTCCCCCTTTACGCCCTGAGGAGAGAGGAGAGAGTATAACACCTGAGGCCAGTTCCCCCTTTACGCCCTGAGGAGAGAGGAGAGTATAACACCTGAGGCCAGTTCCCCCTTTACGCCCTGAGGACAAACAGACAGGTGAGACACACTAAGTATATGTTTACACTGAAACGAATCACCGCATGGGAAACGATTTGCATCCAGACCGCCTGAAACACTGGTCACATGACTCGGCTGACGTAACGCCGTCACGCGGGCGGTAAAACGAGGACGTGGAGCGCCGTGTCCGAGGAAGTTGCAAGAGTGAAAACAGTCTTTTCATGGACTGACGCTGTTTGGAGTTTGTTTAAACTGTTTTCTGCTATAGCG